>OY730198.1:63725317-64325317 GCA_963422505.1 Pseudognaphalium luteoalbum
GGGCCGTCCTAGGGGGCCCACTCAGGGGTATTTTGGTCATTTTCTCATTTATTCGATTTGTGCTTCGTGCGGTGTTCGTTTTCTCGTTCGGTTTGGTGTTTAAACGTTTATTACGCATTTTTAAGTAACGATTTAAATTTCAATACTTTCACTTGAAGTGTTCTTTCTAAATACTTGGAAAAAATTTATATAGATGATTCGTTAATTTAGGGATCTCGATTTGCTCGTTCGTTGTACGGATTTTAAATCACGTAACTGTTGTTTGTACGATACGAATTAATTACAAAGTATTATTATCAAGATAATATTTTTGGGAAAGATAGTGTTATTAAATAATGTTATATTATTTAATAAAATTGTTTCACCAACGTCCGTATTTAATTGAACCGAAATACATTCGATTTGAAACTTGTAGGATTTTAATCGAATCGCATAATTGTATATATTCAATAATATATATATCGGTACATTAATTAGCCTAACACAGAACTAATTACATGTATTAATAATTGATTAGGCACTAATTACTAGCCCTAAATTGACAGGTGTCACATAACCTGAGATTTTAACGGTTGTCACATGTGGAATGCAGCACCATGTGCCATAATGCAGTATAAACATATTGGGAGTGTAGCACTAATGTGCCAAATTGCAGTACCAAAGTATCGTGTGTTGTGCCCGCAGCATGATGTAGCCAAATGTGTGGGTATGTATGACACTCACGGTGTCTTGTGTAGTGTCGAAGTAGAGTTGTGCCTAAAGCATGATGTAGCACCACATGCCATATGTTGTTTGTTTTAGTTTTTGTGAACAAATTAGCATGTGTGGGTTTCTTTCCCAATAGAAAACGTTTATGCCTCCTTCCCGAGGTTTAGTGATAAGTATGATATTCTCCTATGCGTACATACAGAGAAAGGGTTGAGTCATGATGGTGAAGAAGACGGCGATGTGCCTCTTCGCGAGTATATGATGGTATAGCGGAATGTGTTATAAGTGATTACACGTGTATGAATAGGTAGGCGGTAATAGGTGAGAACAAGACTTGTTCTCTATATCCAATGATGTTATATTTAGCCATACTTGGCATTTTCGATGGTGCGAGTGTTTAGTGAGAATATTATCGTGTGAGAGTGTTATATATATCCAATATATATAGGTACGTAGAAAGTAGTACACAAGTAAGGCCTATTCATATATACCTATAATACATATAATAGCCTAAAGTGTCTCGCACAAAACAATCAGAGTCAACTAGTGCATTCCCGATCTAGTATAACCCCTTTCAGATATCAAATCATCTTTATTTAATTGTACATAGTTAGCTACGCTATGTTAAATTAAACTCGTATGATGTAATCTCTGAACCAATTATACCTAATGAGGAATACTGCCTAACGGTCATAGTCTAGGACCTCTATATGCAAACTATAACCTTAGGCTCTGATACCAATATGTAACACCCCCAAATTTCGGGTTGTGAAAGCGGTCGGGTCGGGTGTTACCAAATCAAATATCACAAGCACAAAGGTACATAATGAACGACTCTCAATGAGACATTTGAAAATAGTTATACATTTCCAAAATAAAAGTGTATACAAGTTGCAAGTTCGCAAAATAAATTCAATACATAATTTTAATATAAAAGTTATGCAGAGAAATCCAGATGTTTGAAAATATGCGACTCGAGCTAGCATATCTTGTAGCAATCCTAATCCTGCTGGGCACCTAAGAACGCATGCTAAAACGAGTCAGCTATAAAGCTGGTGAGTTCATAGGATTTTACTTGAAAACATAAAGTATAAATCTTATATGTTTTGAAAATTTGATTCAAATCCATGATTCTGATTTGTATTGTTATAGAATTGTAAAATCCGTGAGTAATACACCTATCGAGGTATCCCATATCTAAGTGATTTAGTAGTGTACATAAGTACATCGAGGAAAACGGAAATCCATGCCCTGTTACCTATCAGACAATGGTATGTCTATGATGATGTCAGGCAATCCATGCCTAAATACTAACAAGTTTGTGTATGACATAATCATATCGAGGGTATGGCAATCCATATCTAAGTACAATTTAAGTATGTGTATGACCATGTCATATGGCAACAAGTATTAATATTACTTATTCAGTAGTAAGGTATTAGTGTGCCCCCTAACATATTGTTCTGCCTCCAACAACCTGAAATTGTAGTCCCGCAAGACTATGATTGAGTATTTAAATCAAATACTGAGTTAACGACCTCGCGTGAAAGCTCACTGATCCGTTAACTAATGAGAATCTCAAGTGTAAACTCGCCGATCCGTGATTGAGTGTGAACCCCGAGTGTAAGCTCGCTGATCCATGTGAACCCCGAGTGTAAGCTCGCTGATCCATCGTTTGAGTGTGAACCCTGAGTGTAAGTTCGTTGATCCATCAATTGTATCGATTTACCGTGATATCGTAATTGTGCCCACTTTACCGTGGCATCGTTTTGTGCCCACTTTACCATGGCATCATTTTGTGCCTCCTCGGCATCGACAGGTTGCTTCGCAAGCAATGTATAAAATCGAAAGCCGGTAGTACTACGACATGCCCGACTAGTATAAGTGAGAGCCGACAGTACTACGATATGCCCGACTATAGTAATTGTGTTTGTATAAGTGATAGACTCCAAAATGTACTATATTGTAGTACTAATTTACCACGTGTTTGTTAGATTTCTAATGCATTTTATATGAATAAGATACTTATTTAGTTCATATTTGCATTTAGGAGTTCAAATAGAGCTTGGATCAAAAAGAAACGGAAAATGAGCTAATCATGAAGAAAAGAAGCTAAAAGAGTGAAGATAAGAAAGATGGATTGGAATAGGTGTATATGAAGCTTGAATCGGAAAGAAAATGAAAGATGAGCTGAAAATGAAGAAAAGTGTAAAAGCTGAGTTTTCAGACACACGTTAGTGTTTTGGCCATAACTTCTTCATACAAACTCTGATTGGGGTGATTCAACTTGGAGAATTTAGCTAACAGGCAGGGCTACAACTTTCATTTTTACCACTTCAACTAAAAATGCATCCATCTGGCGGATGGATTAATCCATCCGGCGGATGGATTGAAAAACTGGGCTGACAGAGTACGCGAGCTGGATTTTATGGGCTTTTACATCCATACGCCGGATGGAATAATCCATCCGCCGTATGGATCATTTTTCCAGCTATTTAAGTCTGTTTTTAGGGTTTTCACTCCAGAACTTCAACACCAAAACCCTAATTTGAACTGCAACGACCAGAGGGAGTTTTCTCCCATTTTGGGAGAATTTTGATGGCGATTCGGAGGAGTAAAAGGCTAGGATCGATTCCAATGGATTCGACTTCATTCGGTCTATGATTCGGTTTGCGTATCTTTTTCCGATTTCAATTCAAACATTGTCTATGTGTTTTGTTTGAGATTTTGAAACTGATTTTTGTATAATTGAATCATGAATTAGATTATGTATATTGTTTAGTTTAATAATCTTTGATTATGAATGTTTGAAGGTTATAGTTGTGTTTTGAATGAATTGTTTGATTGAAGATTGTTACGTTATTTGTGAATCCTTGTTTATTGGTGATTATTAAGTTGCTATTACTTAACGTAGTTAATAGTGTCATTGAGATTGAGTTCCTTTGATGTTATTGATTATTGATGATTATGAATCTAGGTTTATGATCATTGCTAAATAGATTGAGTTTGATAGGTTAAGATAATAGTAACTAATCAATCTAAAATGAATGAGCTAATAAGTAATTATTAGAAGGTATTGTTGAGTCATACCACGAGAATTAATCGTAACAAGTCGTGAATACTTAATGCACAATCTAGGGAAAAGCACACAATAGAGCACCATCCTTGTGACATCGGATCGATGTTTAATGTGGAACCCTAGATTGTAGATATTAGTTAGACCTGGAACGTTGGCTAATATACATTTAACTTGGACTCTTTGATTAATATCTAAGTTAATTTAAGAGGAATCACAATCATATAATCAAAACACATGAACCGGATAATATGAATTTGAGTATGAATACTCTGAGCAATTACATGTTTATCTGTTTCTCTTATCTTTTTTTATTTTGTTTGGTTTAGTTATTTAGTTCATATTGAACGTTTGTACAGAAGTAAATTGTAACCCCTATTTTACCGCTTTATTAATAATTCCAATTTAACTGAATAACATTGTTCATGTGTTCCTGTGTTCGACCTGGACTTACCATAGCTATACTATTCTGATCGGGTATTCTTGCCTGGTTGTGTGATAGTAGTAATTGGTATATCATGTACTTTATAAATAATAAAACTAGACGCTTTCACACGCATCAAGTTTTTGGCGCCGCTGCCGGGGAACACTTAACCGGTTGGACTATTGTTCTGCCAGAGAACGGTTGTTTATTTGATTAAGTTGAAAAAAAAAAGGTTTTTCGTTAATCACGCACAATTTTATGGGCTCGATTTGCTAAACAAATCTTTTTGTCTTGTCTAGATTAATGATGTAATTTTGCTGTATATAATTGTTTATTTGTTAATTCTATGTATATGCATGTAGTATAGTTTAATTTTTAATGGAGTGAAGTTTTTCAATTTGGTTTGCACAGACGTTCAACTGGCGGTTGTGCGCACCAGCCGGCGGTTAGAAGGTTGTTTTTGCGAATAAATTTTTCTCTGCTCTGTTAATTCTATGTATATATTATGTACTAATTATTATTATTTATTTCATCTACCTTGTTTTATGTAGGTTATTGTTTGTTAATTTGTTAGTTTTAATTTTTAGTTATTTTATATTTTGTTTTCTTGTTAGTTTTTGCAGTTTTGAACTTTGTGGTGTGTTCCCTGGAAACCCTCACGAGACTATAACTCTTCCACTCGGGATACCAAGGGGTTTAAAGGGTTATTGCATAATCTAAATGCAATCGTGATGCCTACGGAAGTGTGCTGTTGTATATTTTCAGAATCAGATCAAGAAAGCATTTTTCTTCAGGATCAGGGGAGTTTTCTGTTCACTTCTTTTCTATTCCCTATTTTACGATGCCTTATTTTGCAATGAGGATATTGCTTTATTTAAAGTGGGGGATGGGGGAAAAGAAGTTTGATTGTCCTGAGTTATAAATCGATAAATATTGGTAGACTAAAGGTGTAAGGCATTCTATGTTAGTCATTTTTCAACCCAAATTTTTTTTAAAAAGTGTATTCTCTTTAAGTTTAGAAAATCTTGTAACAAATCTGGGAAATTCAAAGGATAAATTGAACTTAAATTTTAAAATAATAGATAGTTCATCATGTGATGTATCGATAGGCAATCTATGTAGTAGTTGTTTAGCTATTAAATAAAATTTATGCAATAAGTTGGCGATATTCCGAGAGGAACTTTAGCAACGTATGACTTTAGTCTTAATTCTTATATGATAGCGTACGATATGTCATACTTTTGGAAATTTAATTAACATCGTTTGAGGATATACTGGGTGTTGTTTCCTCTGTTGTACGAAAGTACAGACCTGGTCTCCGCCAGTATATTTAATGAAAAAAAGCAAAACAAGTTTAAACGAACTCAAGATTATTAAAATGTAGTCAGATTATGTTGCCTTGTTGTACTAAGGTACAGATCTGCCACCAATGGTTTGACTAAAAAGTTATTATGCTAAACCAAAGTCAAGTTATGTCGCTCTGTTGTGTTGAGGCACAGACCTGTCACCAATGTCTTGACTTGAAAAATGATTATTTTAATTGGATATCCATAATATGTGTAATATTAGCACTCTATATGTATGAGGGTATTTTGCTATTGTGAATCAAGGGTAAAACCTGCTAGAATAATAATAATATAAGCTCAATTACTGAAATATAGATTGTTTAGGTGGACAACAATATTGATAATCCTTGTGAGTTGTCTTTTATGCCTAATAATAATACATGATGAATATGTTTTCCTAGAAGAGTTTATTGATAGTTAAATCTTAAAGTATAATTATTTTTAAGATTAAAATTTGGTTTGTGAAATGCTAGCTTGTATGTAAGTCCCAACGCGCCCTTGTTCGACTATTAATATTGGAATTTTGACGTTTCAAAGTTTTATATTGATAGTCTACTTGAGGACAAGTAGAACTCAAGTGGGGGATATTTGATAAACGCCAAAATGTACTATATTGTAGTACTAATTTACCCCGTGTTTGTTAGGTTTCTAATGCATTTCGTATGAATAAGATACTTATTTCGTTCATATTTGTATTTAGGAGTTCAAATGGAGCTTGGATCGAAAAGAAACAGAAAATGAGCTAATCATGAAGAAAAGAAGCTAAAAGAGTGAAGATAGGAAAGATTGGATTGGAATAGTTGTATATGAAGCTTGAATTGGAAAGAAAATGAAAGATGAGCTGAAAATGAAGAAACGTGTAAAAACTGAGTTTTCAGACACGCGTTAGTATTTTGGCCATAACTTCTTCATACGAATTCCGATTGGGGTGATTCAACTTGGAGAATTTAGCTAACAGGCAGGGCTACAACTTTTGTTTTTACCACTTCAATTGAAAATGCATCCATCCGGCGGATGGATTGAAAAATTGGACTGACAGAGTACCCGAGCTGGATTTTATGGGCTTTTACATCCATACGCCGGATGGAATAATCCATCCGCCGTATGGATCATTTTTCCAGCTATTTAAGTCCGTTTTTAGGGTTTTCACTCCAAAACATCACCACCAAAACCCTAATACGAACAGCAACGACCAGAGGGAGTTTTCTCCCATTTTGGGAGAATTTTGATGGTGATTCAGAGGCGTAAAAGGCTAGGATCGATACATATCGATTCGACTTCATTCGATTTATGATTCGGTTTGCGTATCTTTTTCCGATTTCAATTCGAACATTGTCTATCTGTTTTGTTTGAGATTTTGAAACTGATTTTTGTATAATTGAATCATGAATTAGATTATGTATATTGTTTAGTTTAATAATCTTTGATTATGAATGTTTGAAGGTTATAATTGTGTTTTGAATGAATTGTTTGATTGAAGATTGTTACGTTATTTGTGAATCCTTGTTTGTTAGTGATTATTAGTTGCTATTACTTAATGTGGTTAATAGTGTCATTGAGATTGAGTTCCTTTGATGTTATTGATTATTGATGATTATGAATCTAGGTTTATGATCATTGCTAAGTAGATTGAGTTTGATAGGTTAAGATAATAGTAACTAATCAATCTAAAATGAATGAGCTAATAAGTAATTATTAGAAGGTATTGTTGAGTCATACCACGAGAATTAATCGTAATAAGTCATGAATACTTAATGCATAATCTAGGGAAAAGCACACAATAAAGCACCATCCTTGTAACATCGGATCGATGTTTAATGTGGAACCCTAGATTGTAGATATTAGTTAGACCGGGAAAGTTGGCTAATATAAATCCGACGTGGACTCTTTGAGTAGTATCTAAGTTAATATAAGAGGATTTACAATCATATAATCAAAACACATGAACCGGATAATATGAATCTGAGTATGAATACTCTGAGCAATTACATGTCTATCTCTGATTGTTTATCTGTTTCTCTTATCTTGTTTTATGTTGTTTGGTTTAGTTATTTAGTTCATATTGAACGTTCGTACGGAACTAAAACGTAACCCCTATTTTACCGCTTTATTTATAATTCCAATTTAACTGAATAACTGTGTTCCTGTGTTCAACCTGGACTTACCATAGCTATACTATTCCGACTGGGTATTCTTGCCTGGTTGTGTGATAGTAGTGATTAGTATATTCTGTACATATGTAGATTGTAGATTGTAGGTAGCACCAAGTCCTCAAGATAGAGTACGAGTATGTGTATATATATATATATTTGTATATATATATATATATATATATATATATATATGTAAGTCAATTCACAAACACAAGTAACAGAGTCTCAAGCAACGCATGAAAGTAATTTATTGTATCTAAATATGTATACACAATACTTAGATATAAGGTGTAGCACAGTAAGCCTAGGTATGAATAACTCATCACCTAGTGGTTTCATATTAGTATAAGAAGTCTATACTAATGTGTGTTACTAACGTATACTCCTAGCCTCAGCTTAGCAAGTATATTGAGGTCTCGGGGAAATGTTCTCTTAAGTACAATTTCCATTCTAATACTCATAGAGTGTATTGGCAGTCTTAGTTCCTAAAAGGAAGACTAATCCTGTAAAAGTCTAGCTGTCATCCAGTGTAGGTAGAACTAATCAGTTCTAGTTTATTCAATAAGGTTGTCCCGCAACAATACAGTCAAAGTGTAGTGATAACCTGATCAGGTTATAAAATGGTAGTCATTGTTTAAGATCTAGTGAAGTACATATTAAACTTCCTAGGTTAATATTGTTCTATGACAATATGATGGGTGTAATCCTAAACATTACACATTTCGTATTACATACAGTAAAGTAGATAAGTGTTAATTATAAAAAGTTTATCATTATAATTCAAAACAGTAGTTGTGCACGTGTCTCACTCCGAAGACAGTAAAACAGTTGAAAGAGTGGGCTATGAACTCACCTGAGGAGTTAGCGATCCTACGATACGCGTGTCGTCCGATGGGTAACCTCCTAGTGTCCTAAACACATGAGGTTATATGAGTACGAGACAAATCTGTTTGTCTAAGCGAGTTGTGTAAGTATTCATTTGTCGTTCAGGTTTGGAAACCGTGTACGGGGGTCCGAGGGTAGCGCCCCTGGTAGCGGGGTCCAAGGGGTGGCAACCCCTGGCGGGGTCCGAGGGGCAGAGCCCCTGGCTGGGGTCGAGCTTGGAAAATTTTTATTTCTATTATGTTGCTGTAGTGAAAAACGCTCCAAAATTCCATTTCGGAGTAAAATTAGCTGGTAAAATTTGAGTCTCGATACTTAGTGAAAAATGAGTTGTAACTTTCTATTTTAGCGACACTTAGGGGTTTATGCGACACTCAGGAAGTGTCGCATAAAATGGGAAATTCTGAAGTGATAGTGTCACTTGGGGAAGTGATAGCGTCACTTGGGGAAGTGACGCATAAGGGGCGACACTTAAGCAAGTGTCGGGTGTAAGTGTCGGATTAAAGTGTCGGGTGTAAGTGTCGGATTAAAGTGTCGGGTGTTGAATTTGCGTCACTTATGCAGTGACGCAAAAAGAGGGTTTTATGCAGCACTTAGGCAAGTGACGCAAGATTAGGGTTTATGCGACACTTAATGCGTCACTTAAGGAAGTGACGCTATACTGGATCTGGTCGTGCGACGCTTATGCCTATTCAACGATTTTCCCTTCAAAATCAAGATCTAACCTATTTTTCGACCAAATCTTGTTGATATAATGTTAATACATAATATATTAAGTGTTTTTAACAAGAAATAACAAAGAAAAGTATGTAATTCCTTACGATTTGAAGATCGAGGGCTTTTGGATGATGATGGTGATCTTGAAGATGAAGAAGATGAAGATGAAGATGATGATGGTGTTGTTTGCTTGTTGTTGTTGTCGATCTTGTTGTTGATGATTCCAAAAATGGTGATGATGAATGGGTGAAGATGATGATTAATTGTTGTTGTTGTTGGTGTTGATGTTGAGAGAAAAAGGTGGAAAGGTAGGAGGGGAAATGAGATGAAAATGAAAGGGGGTTTGGGTTTTGTCAAAACTCAGATCCCCAATTTGGGGAGTGTGGTCTCCAATCACAGTACAAAATACCCGTGTTTTTGTACGCGATCGCAAAATAAATAATATTTTTAATTTATAAAATTCTTTTATATATTTTTGAATATTTTTGAGGTTTATAACTAAATTTCGCGCAGTTTCAGATAACTAGAATGCGTTTTATCAGATTTGTTTCCTAGTGATTATGAAATAATCATCTTGCATTACATATATATAAATATATATATATACATATATATATATATAAAGTTTTCGAATACTTAGTTATAATTGCGTACTAAGTACGATTAATTGAAGTAAAAATTGGGCGTGAAAATTGACCTTTTTGACCGGGTGTTACATGGTCGCCTGTTATTATTAGGTTTAGGTCTTGAGAAGTTCGGGTTAAAATGAGTTTAAATGAGATTTTAAGCTAATCTGGAAAATTGATTCATACGGCGTATGGATAATCCATACGGCGTGTGGATTGAAAACAAGCCCGGCCCAGCTCCGCATTACATTGTGCCTCCACCTTTTTAATCCATACGGCGTATGGATTGAATTTCAGGACTATGTTCCATTTCTTCATCATTTAATCTTGCGGCTTCGCTCGAATGATCAGCTTTTACTCTGATCCAATCTTCTCTTGTCCATTGCTTTATTCTCCTAACAACTTTTCATCGCAATAAGCTCGTTTTCCGTTTCTTTTCGATCCAAGCTCCAATAAAACTCCTAAATGTAAATATGAACGAAATAAGTATCTTATTCCTACAAAATGCATTAGAAACCTATCTAACAAAGGGGTAATTAGTACTATAATCTAGTACATTTTGGCGTTCATCACTTAAGTTCTCCGAACTGTTTGACAAGTGTGTCCATCTTCTCCGTTAATACCTTAATTGCTTCGACTGGAATTGGATTCGATGCAGCGAGAGGTGCTGAAGATGTTGAGTGATCTCCAGAGTTCCAATCATGGTGATGTATAGTCATGTTTTCTATAAGGTTCGATCCTTCTTCGTCTGTCTTCGTCATAAAGCTTCCTTGTGCGGCAGCTTCGAGGGTGGTTTGGTGGTCAGGGTCTAAACCGTTATAGAAGGTACACAATTGTGCAGATTTATCGAGTCGGTGATTGGGACATTTCTTCAGTACTCCTTTGAATCGTTCCCATGCGGTGTATAATGACTCATCAAAAGCTTGGTGAAAGTTCATGATCTCATGTCAGAGTTTGGTTTGTTTAGAGAGCGGAAAGTACTTGGTTAGAAACTTTGTCGCCATCACCGTCCATGAAGGGATAGAGCCGGTTTCTAAACCTTCAAACCATGTTTGATGTGACACCCGTCAAATTAGGACTAGTGATTAGTGCCTAATCAACTGTTAATACATGTAATTAGTTCCGTGCTAGGCTAATTAATGTATCGAAATATATATTGTTGAATATATACAATTATGCGATTTGATTAAATCGTACGCAAATCAAATCGAATGTAATTCGATTCAATTATACGGGCGTTGGTGAACAATTTTATTAAATAATATAACATCATTTAATAACACTATTATACCCAAAATATTATTTTAATAATACTTCGTTTACATTTCGTATCGTACAAATGACGTCTACGCGATTTAAAAAATTAAACGCGCAAACAATCGAAACAAATCTAAGTTATATTTTATAACTCAATTATTAAGTATTTGGTGAAATACTTCAAGTAACATATCGAATAAATATTCGTATTTTAAAACATATATTTAAACGTGTAAAATAATTATTTAACGTTTAAAAGAACGGGAAAACGAACACCGCACGGAGCGCGAACACCGGGAAACAAAAATTGGTGAAGTCCACACCCGTGGACCCCACCAAAACCGGCCAAGGTGAGGGTCATCATCCCCTCACCCTCCTTTGTGTCATTCAACACAAACACACCCATACCTTTTCTCTCTCTCACCCTCTCCTTCTCCTTCCATCTCCACCACCATACCACAACCACAAATATCACCAACAAAACGAACTCAAATTTCAAGACTCGTTTGAAGAAAAAGAATCACGGGGTCACGATCTACCTTTCTATCTTTTCAGAATCGCTTCGCAGTGATTCGTAAGTTTCTGACAAATCTCGAAACTCTTCAATTTCGTCCATTTTCACTTGTATGTTGTTTATCTAAGCTAGAAATGTCCAAATATATGTTTAAAACTCGATTTCGTAATATTGTCGGAAAATGTCGGTTTTGACCATTTTAAAGAAAATGACCTCTCGAACACAACCGACACAAACAAAGAATTTTTATGAACTCTAGTAACCATTCTAAAGCTTGTGTAAAAGTATCAGGTCAAATCGGGGTCGTTTGACTACAAACTCGAGCCTCAAGTTCGAACACACCCTTAGTGTCGCTAAAGGCTCAGATACTATAGCGATACTAGCCTAGTGTCGCCAAACCCAATTTAATGTCGCATATAGCGACACTGTCCCTAATGTCACTACCCGATTGAATGTCGCATATAGCGACACTGACCTTAGTGTCGCTAAAAATAAGTTTATAAATCATTGGGTACCCATCTTGACATGAGTACCGCATACCACCCTCAAACTGACGGCCAAAGTGAACGAATGATTCAAACACTGGAAGACATGCTACGTGCCTGCGTAGTTGATTTCGGTGTGAACTCGGAAAAACACCTACCGTTGTGCGAGTTTTTGTACAACAAAATCTATCATACCAACATTAAGGTTGCACCTTTCGAGGCACTCTACAGTCGTAAGTGCCGCTCACCTATTTGTTGGACCGAAGTGGGAGACAGTCAAGTCGTGGTCCTGAACTTATTCATGAAACAACCGAGAAAATCCTCGAGACTCAAAATAAACTCAAATCCGCACGTGATCGTCAGAAAAGTTATGCTGACATGAGACACAAACAACTCAAGTTCTAGGTTGGGGATCGGGTGCTACTCAAAGTTTCACCTTGGAAAGGTGTCATTCATTTCGGCAAATGTGGAAAACTAAACCCCATATACATTGGGCCTTTTAAGATTCTCAAGAGGATTGGTCCAGTAGTATATCGATTGTGGCTGCTACCCGAGCTCAGCAGCGTGCACCCTACTTTTCACATTTCTAACCTGAAGAAATGCCTGTTTGATGAGACATTTATTATTCCACTCGACGAAATTCGAATTGATGACAAACTTCACTTTTTTGAAGAACACGCCGAAATCATGGACCGTGAGGTCAAACAACTCAAACAAAGTCGTATTCCCATCGTCAAGGTCAGGTGGAATTCGCGGCGTGGGCCGGAATTCACTTGAGAATGGGAAGACCAAATGTGACTCAAGTACCCTCAGTTATTCCCTGAAGCTACTTCAAACACGACTTCGAACTAAGTTTTGGGACGAAATTCTTCTAACAGGGGGAGACTGTGACACCCGTCTAATTAGGACTAGTGATTAGTGCCTAATCAACTGTTAATACACATATTTAGTTCTGTGTTAGGTTAATTAATGTATCAAAATATATATTGTTGAATATATACAATTATGCGATTTGATTAAATCGTACGCAAATCAAATAGAATGTAATTCGATTCAATTATACGGGCGTTGGTGAACAATTTTACTAAATAATATAACATCATTTAATAACACTATTATACCCAAAATATTATTTTAATAATATTTCGTTTACATTTCGTATCGTACAAATGACGTCTACGCGATTTAAAATACTAAACGCGCAAATAATCGAAACAAATCTAAGTTATATTTTATAAATCAATTATTAAGTATTTGGTGAAATACTTCAAGTAACATATCGAATAAATATTCGTATTTTAAAACTTATATTTAAACGTGTAAAATAATTATTTAACGTTTAAACGAACGGGAAAACGAACACCGCACGGAGCGCGAACACTGGGAAACAAAAATTGATGAATTCCACACCCGTGGACTCCACCAAAACCGGCCAAGGTGAGGGTCATCATCCCCTCACCCTCCTTTGTGTCATTCAACACAAACACAAACACACCCACACCTTTTCTCTCTCTCTCACCCTCTCCTTCTCCTTCCATCTCCACCACCATACCACAACCACCTTCAACCAAAAATATCACCATCTAAACGACCTCAAATATCAAGACTCGTTTGGAGAAAAAGAATCACGGGGTCACGATCTACCTTTCTATCTTTTCAGAATTGCTTCGCGTTGATTCGTAAGTTTCCGAAAAATTTCGAAACTCTTCGATTTCGTCCATTTTCACTTATATGTTGTTTATCTAAGCTAGAAATATCCAAATATATGTTTAAAACTCGATTTCAAAACATTGTCGGAAAATGTCGGTTTTGACCATTTTAAAGAAAAGACCTCTCGAACACAACCAGGGTCGTTTGACCACAAACCCTAGCCTCAAATTCGATCAGATCCTTAGTGTCGCTAAAGGCTCAGATCCTATAGCGACACTAGCCTAGTGTCGCCAAACCCAATATAATGTCGCATATAGCGACACTGACCCTAGTGTCACTACCCGATTGAATGTCGCATATAGGGACACTGACCTTAGTGTCGCTAAAAATCAGTTTAATGTCGCATATAGCGACACTGACCATAGTGTCGCCTTACTAGTGTCGCATGTAGCGACACTAGCCTAGTGTCGCTAAAAATAGAAAGTTTACAACTCATTTTTATACTAAGTGTCACACTTGTACAACCTCAAACCCTTATACGGTACGACTTCTAAAACACATTCGAACATACTCTTTAAGTATAAACACTTCGATATCATAATGATATTGTCGAGGTTATTATTACAATCAATCACCAACGGGTCGTACACGTTTTTAAAACATAATCAAATCAACCAAGTCGTAGTAACTTGGACAAGTTGATCAACCAAATTGTAGTGATTTGGACATTCTAGTTGGATGAATAACTACAAAGGTGATCTTTATAGATACCTGGGCACATTTATAACCATCGCATGTCGTGGACACCCTCAGATTATAAGTCTTCGGACATCAATTCTCGGCTAATCAACTCAAGTTTATTTAGTTAAACTCTCAAGACTCAGGTAAGTCTCATAGCCCCTATTTTCTTATTTTACTCACGGGTGTGATATCATTGCTCATTTTATTTTAACTATATGAACGCAAGTACAAAAATGATCGCGCCCAAACGGTTAGTCGGATTTTCACCCTGTCGTCAGACCGTCCGTCGAGGCACGGATCGAGGGGTAAGTTTTAAAATTTATATGTGCGGGGCCTAAGTATACCTAGTTACTATTGGTGTATAGCAATAAGGATGACCTAGGGTCGTTCTTTGAGTCAGTGTATTGTGGATCTTGGACGAAACAGGCGTACTTATAAATTTAGTGGGTTTTAAAAGATTTGGTTGGGGTTTTGTTTTTTTTTGTTTTTTTCATACTTAGGCAGAAAATTTAAACTAAAGCGGAATAAAATAAATGTAAATAGCAGATAATCAAGAGAGGGGTGTTTGCTATGATTTCGGTAGCCTTATTGGTTGGAATGAGAACGTATTCTAAAGGTTTGTATTTTATCTATTTCAGGTATTATGTGGAGTGAGCACTAGCCCCCTACTGATAGAGTTCTCGATCAGTATGTCACTGAGCAACTAGGCTATCCTGATTCTGATCGGAGTAGTTTATCCAGCCCACAACACTAACCGGTGAAGGTATAGTGACCCTTATCTGGGATGAAACCCTGGGTGCATGAATAAGGCGACAAACCAACTCGATGTCCGACCTTTCTTAACCCCACAATAATATCTAATCTAAATAAAACATTTAAGACCAGGTTTTTAGAGTGTGCTTGATTACCTTCTATCGATGGTTTTGTGAGTCTGGGTGTTAAGTCATGACTCGTGATTCACATAGACCGATAACAACGACTCTTTCCGTGACTCTCACACTGTACTCCACCGGAGGTGTTTCCATTGCTGAACCAAGGACCTAGTCGGTACCAGCTCTGCTGATCACAGAGTTGCCGTTATTCCACAAGGCTTAGTAACTGCGGCTTTTCCTCGGCTTCCACGTGTTAACTACACCGGAGGTGTTGTCGACGCTATATCGAGTAATCAGCCGTCTTACGGTACCTTTACATTGCTTCATAAAAGCTAACCCAGACTACTTAACTAAGTTTGTATTTAAGCATAATATTATCCATCTGTGATATAAACCAGCCCTTACTTTTAAGTCCCAATAAATCCCTAATTTGTCAACAGTGCACTATTCACGTTCAGTTAGAAAACTATATTTCCACGGGCACAGTGTACTTTGCGTTCAAGGTAGAAAGCATTATTTCCACGGCTCCAGTGTACTTAGTGTTCAGTTTGAAAACCATGTTTCCATAGCCACATAGTACTTTGTGTTCAAATTAGAAAACAGTATTTCCTCGATGACGATGTACTTAGCGTTCATTTAGAAAGCGATGTGCACACGGTTTAACAAATCAGACCATGTTCATGTTTGACACAGATAACTAAGTACCTTTGATGGGGTTCGCGACATCCCATCATAAAGGCCGTAATCACGTTTATTGGTTGAAAGGCGATTAGTTTAATAGGTTTAAAATCATAGATAGAAAGTAAATCAAAGCACTATAATATCATTCCAACCAATTTACGACTAACTACATCATAGCAAACACACAATATCACTACTCGCTAATCATGGCAATCAATCCTAAATCTAGCATGACAACAGTAATAACAATCATCATAATGAAATAGATAAAGGATAGATATAACCGTAATAAGGGCGTAGCTGAATACAACTTGAACGTTACACGAGCAGAACTCCTAGTATGTGTCAAGCAATATTACAAGATTGCCCCTCTACTAACTAAATACTAATCTACTACTAATTATAATATAAACCTAGAGAGAGAGTAGTGAGAGAAAGTTTTGGAGTGTTTCTTGGTTGAGAAGTGTGAGATGTGTTGAAATGATGAAATGAGGCTAGTATTTATAGAGATCGCACAACCGTATCCAATCCTCAAAATGCACAACCGTATCGCAAGGGCAAATAAAAATCAGATTTTTATCGCCCAAACACACGATACGGCTGAGTTAGGGTGAATACGGGTGAACTGAACCGTATACGGCTGTGCATTGGGTGAATACCGCTGAACTGGGCCGTATACGGCTGAGCACAGGCCGTATACGGCCTGCACAGACCGTATACGGTCTAGGTCCAGCCGTATACGGCCTGGACCAGCCGTATACGGCCTGGTTCAGCCGTATGCTGGCTCCTCAGTTCTTCGTTTCTTCGTTCGGGCTAACTTTATCCATTTTGAGCGTTCTTTATATCCACGCGATCGTATTTTCCTAACGAAGAAAATGACATAAGTTAGAGGTCATAATTCTTTGTGTAGCTCAAAAAGTGCTAAATTACGTGAACCGAAGATTCAATGATCGTTTGTGCTCTGTTTTACTCATTTTTAGGTTGTTTTTGTCGATTCTTGAAACATCGTCTATATTTTAGCCCAGATGATGAAATGTGATGTTTAAGTTCATATTCAAGTGTTTTCATTAATAATTGGGCCAAAATGGTGAGATAATGGCACACAAAAACATGACTTTTTACGTGTCATCAAATATCCCACACTTAGACTTTGCTTGTCCTCAAGCAAAACTCAAAATTCTCACTTTCTTTTAGGAAAAACATTTTGAAAACACAATTTTATTTTTGGGGTAAATCAAAATATATCAAAAACAACCATCCTCATATACAAGCAACATATCCTGGAAATAAGTGAAAGTAAGGTATTCCTTTCAGAGGCTTGAAATGATTTTCTTAGGCATGCTTTCAATTCTCGCGATCTTGGAATATACATGACTAGGCGATCTCACCAGGTGGTCACTCAATTCACTCAAAAGTGTTTCGGGTTACCTATTAATCTAATCAAACAAAATCACTCCTAAGCCAGTCATGCAACATCCATCGTCATAGGCTTGCTCGAGAATCATATCTCCACCACTTAGGTGAGGACGGTGCTAGCTATCCCAGGACATTCAGAGTGGGTTGTAATGGCAGGTGAGGGTTACGGGGTATGGATAAGTGGGAAAGTTGTTGTAGAGGGTTTTGCTTATCTTAGGACTTCTAAACTTTTGAAAAACAATATTTAAACAACCTTTTTAATGAAAACGGAAACGGATAACAATACGGGAAGAAGATAGCTATTTTGACTTCTATCTTTTGAAAATACTTCAAGGGGATTTTATGACTTTTATAAGAGCGGGAATTTTTTTTTTGAGAGATTCGAAGCACTTAGCTTTATTCAATTTTCTTTTTCTTTTTTTTCTTTTGCTTCTATTTTTGGATTTTTCTAGGGATTTTTATTTTGTTTCTTTCTTTTGCCCTTTTTGAAATCCTTTTCTTTCTTTCATATTTTTCATCCTTCTGATGACTTTGCATTTACTTGGTGTCAATTTTTCACACCGCAAACTCTCAACTTTTGATTTTTTTTATCAAGGGAACGCACGCGAGAGATTTTGAGTAAACACCAGTATTTGTGATTTGGAGTGATAGCAAAAAGGACATTTAAATGATCATTTTCCACAAGCTGAAAGTTTTTTAAGATAAGTTTTGGTGGGTGTGGAATAAATGGTTTAAGGGTTAAAGGGTTTTGAAAGAAATGAACAGGCTAAGGCTCAACAGGGTTATCTAAGCGGATCATCAACACTAAAGATGAGTGTTGGAAGGGTTTTGGGCTTGAAGAGATATGATGAAAAAGGGGGTTAAATCCTAAGGAATGTCAAGGTCATTTAAATGTACCTATACCGCGTACGGTACTCTACCAATGTGGTCTTGAAGTGCATACCAGGAGCAAGTTCTAATTCCGGATGCATGCATCGGCACACTCAAACAAACGAATAGTGAAGCATTAAAGGTGAATGCTTATATTGGCTCAAGATACCTCACTTCAAGTTTTTAGGTTTGTTTGTGCCTAGCCATGCTATGCCCCTCTTAGATTATCATTTTTAGACCTAAGAAATTCCTATCTTATTTACTCTTAATTTCCAAAATACCCTACTCATATACGAAAATGTTCCTTCTTAAGATATTTTAACTCAAAAACTTTTGAATTTTTTTTTAGCAAAAGTGAGTTTTTATGAAAACTAAGCTAACTGAATGAGTGGCATCTCCACTGTCGAAGTTAAGCTTATGATTTTAAGAAAAATAATGAGTTTTTATGAAAATTAAGCCAACTGAATGAGTGGCATCTCCACTGTCGAAGTTAAGCTTATGATTTTGAGAAACATTTTCTGAGTTTGCTTTTGGAAATAAGAATCTAACAAGAAAACCTAAGGAATTCTATACCGCTATCCCACACTTAGAGGAACATTGTCCCTAATGTTCTCTTGAGTTGGGATTTGAGAAAAATCCCACACTTAGAGTTTGAACAAATCGGAAAATGTTACTCAAGTGTTTATTTTGGGCTGGAATCCCACACTTAGTGATAAGCTTGGGATATGGTATAGACTAGTTTAATGAGAAATTAAAGCTAACAATCATATCAAAAAAGAGAGTGAGAACGAGAGAACTCCCCTATCGATGCGAAGGTGGAAGGATGGAAATCTGGAAGATGCGCTGAAGAGGAGATCTTTGACAGGAATTCTTCTTTAGCGGTGGCTCCATAAAGATCTTTCGGCATTAGCGTGCGCAGCTTACAAATAATAGCTTTGTCTTCCATCTTTACACTTCTTTCACTCTCTTGTGAAGATATCTCGTAAGTGTGAACACGTTGGGTATATTTTTACCGACTTCTTATTATAGCTTTTTACCGAAAGTGCCTAAATCCAGAATGCAAAAAGATGTTTTAATTCAAAACGGGTTTTAAGTCATGTGTTTTTAAACGAGTTCGAGCATAATGCGTGAAAGTAGCACGCAAGTACCTCAAATGCTCGAAGCACATGTCTTGTTAAAATTTAATTCCTATTTTCCTGGATTTAGGTGGTAAAAGGTGAAGTGGTGTTTTGAAAGCATTTTAATACCCAAGTGTGAAAGATAGTCTGAGATATATCACTTCTTGGAATTTTTTAAAAAAAACTAATACTAATACTAAGGATACTTATTGCACGGGTTGCCTCCCGAGAAGCGCTTCTATTTAGAGTCGAGGGCTCGACTTTTCCTCTTGGATCAGCCGGAAGAGGAATTCCCAAGACTTGGGATGCGGAATGGAAGTGTCCTGGGGTTTGGTGGGTAGAATCTCATAAAATGTCGTGCGACGACTTCTGTGATGTTTGGGATTCTTGCCACATGTAGAGGATAGGTATGGAAATGCTCCTCAGCAGTCCTTTGCAAGTATAAAAGATCCATTATAGCATCTTGGATTGCCTTGGATATTGGTCCATTAGTGTCCACAAGGGTGGCTCAATCGTGCTCAAGAGTCTCACGCACCGGTCGATCTGTCCGCAGGGTATCCATAAATCCGAAGAAGCGTAGGTGGATGTCTTAATGAGTGGCATTGCTGATGTCCCTCCCTAGTTCTTCAATGGATCTGAGTATGCCTTGGATCAGCTATTTCTGATGGTCGGTATACGTGAGCTCTGGTTTCAGGAAGATGTTAATCATCCTGTTGTAAACCTCACGTAACCCATTGTGGAATAGCTGTCTGGGCTGCTCCTATAGGATAGAACTGAAAATGTCCTTAAGTCGTTCAGTGATGAAATATGCAACGTTAACCGTCAAACCTTCTGGAACTGAAGAAGGGATGGCACGTGCTCTCTCGTCTGAACTGACTTGTTCTAACTTTTCGACGATTATCTGGGCGTGATGCTCGATAGTGCAGCTGATGAAAAACCTGTGTGGTGAGGACTCGTCAATGTGATCATTATCTGCCAAAGAATCTAGAAGTCCTTTGAGATCCGCTATTAGTTAAACATCTACTTCATTTTCAGGGTTCCCAGTAGCATAATCCATGTTGTGTCTGAAATTTTGAAGGAACTCCATCTGTTGGCGCGAATATGGAAATGCGGATCTGATAAATGCTTGATACACCTGGCCATACATGGTCTTCTGTGTTTCATAGAATTCCTCTTCATCGGGGAAAGGCTCATCATTGTCTGATGATTCTCCTGCGAGGTCGTTGGCGAAGGCGTTGATGCGACTAACTAGATGTTGCGGACTCAGGTAGGAGTTGGCTTGATAGACCTCATATTCAGTCTCAATGTCCTCAATAATATCCCTCTGACGTTGCGTGTATTCAATAGTAGAATCTCGTATAATCGCAATCAGAGTTTGAAAATCCTCCCCGTGTTCTTCAATAGCACTAAGCATTTCTTCTGGTTCAGACACGATCGGGATTTCGATATTTCCTATAATAGGAGGAGGGATAATGACTGGAGGGGGAATGATCGGAGTGAGGTGAAGGCGAATGGAGCGAGTATCGATCGGAACATCAATGAAAACGATATCGTCCTCATCACCCCAGATTGCTGACGTATCTGGAAACTCAACAGCGTTGGTGAGTGGTTGGGACTCGTCGGTGATCTGTGATATTGGCTGGGAAGAGTCCATCTCAATATCCCTCTCGTCCTGGGAATCAGAATCATCGCTTGATCCAGATGTACCTCCAAGCTCAAAATGTGATCGAGGCTCGGATGAGTCAAGGGGTGAAATCCCTCGAGGAGGTATATGTGGCTTGAGTAGAGACTCATCATCCAGGGAGTGGTCCATCGAAGGGTCCTCTGAGTCGCTCTCCGGCAGAGGAACGAAGTTTAAGGCATATTCTATCTGCATGATCTCTGCGGTCGGAGGGTGTGTCTCAGGTGTAGCTTCCACTGGCTCTTCCTCTTCTTCTTTTATCTCCTCTTCTTCTTCCTCAGTTTCCTCTTCTATCTCTTATTCCTCAGTGTCGGAAGAAATCGTGATGGGCTCGTCAGACATAGGGGTGTCTGGTTCAGTGTCCTCATCTGTGGTAACTCTTCCTGTCGAAATCGCACATATCTCCGCATGCTCTATGATAGACTGATCAGCTTGATCGATCTTGAAGGTGATAGTCTCTCCATGAGATCTAAGACTGATAGTCTGAGAGTAAACATCTATGATAGTGCGTGCGGTGTTCAAGAATGGTCTACCTAAGATGATAGGGATATGGACATCTTCTTGAATGTCCATCACTACGAAGTCTGTGGGAAATAGGAACTTATTAACTTGAACCATGATGTTCTCAGCTATTCCCTTAGGGTATCTAATGGATTGGTCAGCTAGCTGGACACTCATTTTGGTCGGTTTAAGGGGTCCTAATTCCAATCTAGTGTAAAGCGAATAGGGCATCAGGTTGATACTGGCTCCTAGGTCGGCTAGAGAGTGTATCATGCCCGAGTGATAGATCGAACAGGGAAGGGTAAAGCGTCCAGTATCTCCTAATTTCTCAGGGATAGAGTTCTTTATAAGAGCTGAACATTCCGCGTTCAGTGGGATATTGGGTACTTCGGGTACCTTATCCTTGGTCGACAAGAGTTTTAGGATGTATTTTGAACTGGAAGAGGTTCGGGACACGGTGTCCACGAACTTTCCATCGAGACGGAAGTCGTTAACCTTATAGGCTTTCTTAAGACGGCCAGGAAATGAGATGCGTACTTCCCTTTGTGGTGTAGGGACAGACGGGGACTCAACTGTCGGCGGGACAGGAATATCTCTCTTCACCGGAGAAGGAGTGGGAGGTTGGCTCGGTGCCACCTTCTTGTCTGTATTACTCATTTGTTTGGCCTCTTCTACGTGTGGGTTTTGTACCGTATTACTAGGGAAATTACCCTGGGGCCTAGAGTCAAGACGTTGGGCTAGTTGTCCTATCTGGGTCTCAAGATTTTTGAGAACGGCCAGTTGGTTCCTAATGAATAGGTCGGTTTGGTCCTGCCTAGCGCTAGTCTTTTGGTTAATTTGGTGTTGGCCTTGGATGAACTTAGTGAGGGTATCATCCGTACTAGTAATGGGCACTATGGTCTTAGATGGTTTGGTCGATTGATCTGCGTTGGGTGCAGTCAATGATAGTGGTTGGTTATAGGTGAGTTGGGGTTGTTGTTGGTAAGTCGGGTACCTAGGTTGGTAGTTGGGCTGAAAGGGTGGTTGGTTTCTAGGTGGGTATTGGGTGCCTCTAGTCTTAGGTGGAGAGGTTCGAGCGAAGCCAGGTGGATTTTGTTGGCGAGCTGGAAATTGAGCGTAGTAAACCGTTCCGTCAGCAGGATCCTCGTACTCAACCTGATAACTTTCTGTTGGGAGGTTGGCACAGTTCTGGCATGCATGAATTTGATGCTGGGATGGTTTCTTCATTTCGCCGATCTGCTTCGTCAGGTGCTCGATCTTCTCTGTCAGAGATTTGATAGCTTCGGTCTGAAATGGATTGGGTGCAGCAATCGGTGCTGATGATGAGGAATGCTCACCAGAGTTCCAGTCGTGATGGTGCATCGTCATATTCTCGATCAAGTTCCAAGCTTCCTCATCGGTGAGTTGCATGAAATTGCCCTGAGCAGCGGCATCAAGGGTAATGCGATGGTTCAGAGCGAGACCGTTGTAAAACGTGCACAGTTGACTGGTTTTCTCTATAAGGTGGTTAGGGCATTTGTTCAACAGACTCTTGTATCTCTCCCATGTTGTGTAGATAGATTCATCATGAGCTTGGTGGAAGTTCATGATGTCATTCTTGTACTTGGTTTGCTTAGCCGGAGGAAAGTACTTAGTAAGGAATTTTGTAGCCATATCCGTCCAGGAGGAGATAGAGCCGGTCTCTAATCCCTCAAACCAAGTCAAAGTGTGGTGAGTAAGCGAATAGGGAAATAGGTATAAACGGACTATATCCTGATCAACCCCGTTATGCTTGTACGAGTTGGTAGTCTGAATGAATCGGTTGATATGGGCGTTAGGATCGTCATGGGGTAAACCATGGAATTGGCAGAATTCCTTGATAAGCTGAACGATATGATGTTTAAGCTCGAAGGACGCACCGTCGATGACCGGATAGCTGATGGGTCCACCTCGACCTTCAATTGATGGTTTGGTGCTGTCGGCAAGCGTGACACGTGCAGCCATCGGTTGTCGGTTGCGGATGCGTTTCTCCTTGCGGATCGTTCGGATGATCTTCTCAGGATCGGGTACAAAAATGAGAGATTCGAATCCGGATGATCGGGTCAAATATCGTTGTGTGCTGTGGGAAGGAATTTTCGAATGGAACAAGGAAAAAGGAAAAACCTAAACTAAACTACTGGATACTAGAAAGAAAAATTTGTCTAGAACGTCTTCAAATCTTACGGCTGACTCCCCGGCAGCGGCGCCAAAAACTTGATCGCGCCCAAACGGTCAGTCGGGTTTTCACCCCGTCGTCGGACCGTCCGTCGAGGCGCGGATTGAGGTGTAAGTTTTAAAATTTATATGTGCGGGGCCTAAGTATACCTAGTTACTATTGGTGTATAGCAATAAGGATGACCTAGGGTCGTTCTTTGAGTCAGTGTATTGTGGATCTTGGACGAAACAGGCGTACTTATAAATTTAGTGGGTTTTAAAAGATTTGGTTGGGGTTTTGTTTTTTTTTTGTTTTTTTATACTTAGGCAGAAAATTTAAACTAAAGCGGAATAAAATAAATGTAAATAGCAGATAATCAAGAGAGGGGTGTTTGCTATGATTTCGGTAGCCTTATTGGTTGGAATGAGAACGTATTCTAAAGGTTTGTATTTTATCTATTTCAGGTATTATGTGGAGTGAGCACTAGCCCCCTACTGATAGAGTTCTCGATCAGTATGTCACTGAGCAACTAGGCTATCCTGATTCTGATCGGAGTAGTTTATCCAGCCCACAACACTAACCGGTGAAGGTATAGTGACCCTTATCTGGGATGAAACCCTGGGTGCATGAATAAGGCGACAAACCAACTCGATGTCCGACCTTTCTTAACCCCACAATAATATCTAATCTAAATAAAACATTTAAGACCAGGTTTTTAGAGTGTGCTTGATTACCTTCTATCGATGGTTTTGTGAGTCTGGGTGTTAAGTCATGACTCGTGATTCACATAGACCGATAACAACGACTCTTTCCGTGACTCTCACACTGTACTCCACCGGAGGTGTTTCCATTGCTGAACCAAGGACCTAGTCGGTACCAGCTCTGCTGATCACAGAGTTGCCGTTATTCCACAAGGCTTAGTAACTGCGGCTTTTCCTCGGCTTCCACGTGTTAACTACACCGGAGGTGTTGTCGACGCTATATCGAGTAATCAGCCGTCTTACGGTACCTTTACATTGCTTCATAAAAGCTAACCCAGACTACTTAACTAAGTTTGTATTTAAGCATAATATTATCCATCTGTGATATAAACCAGCCCTTACTTTTAAGTCCCAATAAATCCCTAATTTGTCAACAGTGCACTATTCACGTTCAGTTAGAAAACTATATTTCCACGGGCACAGTGTACTTTGCGTTCAAGGTAGAAAGCATTATTTCCACGGCTCCAGTGTACTTAGTGTTCAGTTTGAAAACCATGTTTCCATAGCCACATAGTACTTTGTGTTCAAATTAGAAAACAGTATTTCCTCGATGACGATGTACTTAGCGTTCATTTAGAAAGCGATGTGCACACGGTTTAACAAATCAGACCATGTTCATGTTTGACACAGATAACTAAGTACCTTTGATGGGGTTCGCGACATCCCATCATAAAGGCCGTAATCACGTTTATTGGTTGAAAGGCGATTAGTTTAATAGGTTTAAAATCATAGATAGAAAGTAAATCAAAGCACTATAATATCATTCCAACCAATTTACGACTAACTACATCATAGCAAACACACAATATCACTACTCGCTAATCATGGCAATCAATCCTAAATCTAGCATGACAACAGTAATAACAATCATCATAATGAAATAGATAAAGGATAGATATAACCGTAATAAGGGCGTAGCTGAATACAACTTGAACGTTACACGAGCAGAACTCCTAGTATGTGTCAAGCAATATTACAAGATTGCCCCTCTACTAACTAAATACTAATCTACTACTAATTATAATATAAACCTAGAGAGAGAGTAGTGAGAGAAAGTTTTGGAGTGTTTCTTGGTTGAGAAGTGTGAGATGTGTTGAAATGATGAAATGAGGCTAGTATTTATAGAGATCGCACAACCGTATCCAATCCTCAAAATGCACAACCGTATCGCAAGGGCAAATAAAAATCAGATTTTTATCGCCCAAACACACGATACGGCTGAGTTAGGGTGAATACGGGTGAACTGAACCGTATACGGCTGTGCATTGGGTGAATACCGCTGAACTGGGCCGTATACGGCTGAGCACAGGCCGTATACGGCCTGCACAGACCGTATACGGTCTAGGTCCAGCCGTATACGGCCTGGACCAGCCGTATACGGCCTGGTTCAGCCGTATGCTGGCTCCTCAGTTCTTCGTTTCTTCGTTCGGGCTAACTTTATCCATTTTGAGCGTTCTTTATATCCACGCGATCGTATTTTACTAACGAAGAAAATGACATAAGTTAGAGGTCATAATTCTTTGTGTAGCTCAAAAAGTGCTAAATTACGTGAACCGAAGATTCAATGATCGTTTGTGCTCTGTTTTACTCATTTTTAGGTTGTTTTTGTCGATTCTTGAAACATCGTCTATATTTTAGCCCAGATGATGAAATGTGATGTTTAAGTTCATATTCAAGTGTTTTCATTAATAATTGGGCCAAAATGGTGAGATAATGGCACACAAAAACATGACTTTTTACGTGTCATCAAATATCCCACACTTAGACTTTGCTTGTCCTCAAGCAAAACTCAAAATTCTCACTTTCTTTTAGGAAAAACATTTTGAAAACACAATTTTATTTTTGGGGTAAATCAAAATATATCAAAAACAACCATCCTCATATACAAGCAACATATCCTGGAAATAAGTGAAAGTAAGGTATTCCTTTCAGAGGCTTGAAATGATTTTCTTAGGCATGCTTTCAATTCTCGCGATCTTGGAATATACATGACTAGGCGATCTCACCAGGTGGTCACTCAATTCACTCAAAAGTGTTTCGGGTTACCTATTAATCTAATCAAACAAAATCACTCCTAAGCCAGTCATGCAACATCCATCGTCATAGGCTTGCTCGAGAATCATATCTCCACCACTTAGGTGAGGACGGTGCTAGCTATCCCAGGACATTCAGAGTGGGTTGTAATGGCAGGTGAGGGTTACGGGGTATGGATAAGTGGGAAAGTTGTTGTAGAGGGTTTTGCTTATCTTAGGACTTCTAAACTTTTGAAAAACAATATTTAAACAACCTTTTTAATGAAAACGGAAACGGATAACAATACGGGAAGAAGATAGCTATTTTGACTTCTATCTTTTGAAAATACTTCAAGGGGATTTTATGACTTTTATAAGAGCGGGAATTTTTTTTTGAGAGATTCGAAGCACTTAGCTTTATTCAATTTTCTTTTTCTTTTTTTTCTTTTGCTTCTATTTTTGGATTTTTCTAGGGATTTTTATTTTGTTTCTTTCTTTTGCCCTTTTTGAAATCCTTTTCTTTCTTTCATATTTTTCATCCTTCTGATGACTTTGCATTTACTTGGTGTCAATTTTTCACACCGCAAACTCTCAACTTTTGATTTTTTTTATCAAGGGAACGCACGCGAGAGATTTTGAGTAAACACCAGTATTTGTGATTTGGAGTGATAGCAAAAAGGACATTTAAATGATCATTTTCCACAAGCTGAAAGTTTTTTAAGATAAGTTTTGGTGGGTGTGGAATAAATGGTTTAAGGGTTAAAGGGTTTTGAAAGAAATGAACAGGCTAAGGCTCAACAGGGTTATCTAAGCGGATCATCAACACTAAAGATGAGTGTTGGAAGGGTTTTGGGCTTGAAGAGATATGATGAAAAAGGGGGTTAAATCCTAAGGAATGTCAAGGTCATTTAAATGTACCTATACCGCGTACGGTACTCTACCAATGTGGTCTTGAAGTGCATACCAGGAGCAAGTTCTAATTCCGGATGCATGCATCGGCACACTCAAACAAACGAATAGTGAAGCATTAAAGGTGAATGCTTATATTGGCTCAAGATACCTCACTTCAAGTTTTTAGGTTTGTTTGTGCCTAGCCATGCTATGGCCCTCTTAGATTATCATTTTTAGACCTAAGAAATTCCTATCTTATTTACTCTTAATTTCCAAAATACCCTACTCATATACGAAAATGTTCCTTCTTAAGATATTTTAACTCAAAAACTTTTGAATTTTTTTTAGCAAAAGTGAGTTTTTATGAAAACTAAGCTAACTGAATGAGTGGCATCTCCACTGTCGAAGTTAAGCTTATGATTTTAAGAAAAATAATGAGTTTTTATGAAAATTAAGCCAACTGAATGAGTGGCATCTCCACTGTCGAAGTTAAGCTTATGATTTTGAGAAACATTTTCTGAGTTTGCTTTTGGAAATAAGAATCTAACAAGAAAACCTAAGGTATTCTATACCGCTATCCCACACTTAGAGGAACATTGTCCCTAATGTTCTCTTGAGTTGGGATTTGAGAAAAATCCCACACTTAGAGTTTGAACAAATCGGAAAATGTTACTCAAGTGTTTATTTTGGGCTGGAATCCCACACTTAGTGATAAGCTTGGGATATGGTATAGACTAGTTTAATGAGAAATTAAAGCTAACAATCATATCAAAAAAGAGAGTGAGAACGAGAGAACTCCCCTATCGATGCGAAGGTGGAAGGATGGAAATCTGGAAGATGCGCTGAAGAGGAGATCTTTGACAGGAATTCTTCTTTAGCGGTGGCTCCATAAAGATCTTTCGGCATTAGCGTGCGCAGCTTACAAATAATAGCTTTGTCTTCCATCTTTACACTTCTTTCACTCTCTTGTGAAGATATCTCGTAAGTGTGAACACGTTGGGTATATTTTTACCGACTTCTTATTATAGCTTTTTACCGAAAGTGCCTAAATCCAGAATGCAAAAAGATGTTTTAATTCAAAACGGGTTTTAAGTCATGTGTTTTTAAACGAGTTCGAGCATAATGCGTGAAAGTAGCACGCAAGTACCTCAAATGCTCGAAGCACATGTCTTGTTAAAATTTAATTCCTATTTTCCTGGATTTAGGTGGTAAAAGGTGAAGTGGTGTTTTGAAAGCATTTTAATACCCAAGTGTGAAAGATAGTCTGAGATATATCACTTCTTGGAATTTTTTAAAAAAAACTAATACTAATACTAAGGATACTTATTGCACGGGTTGCCTCCCGAGAAGCGCTTCTATTTAGAGTCGAGGGCTCGACTTTTCCTCTTGGATCAGCCGGAAGAGGAATTCCCAAGACTTGGGATGCGGAATGGAAGTGTCCTGGGGTTTGGTGGGTAGAATCTCATAAAATGTCGTGCGACGACTTCTGTGATGTTTGGGATTCTTGCCACATGTAGAGGATAGGTATGGAAATGCTCCTCAGCAGTCCTTTGCAAGTATAAAAGATCCATTATAGCATCTTGGATTGCCTTGGATATTGGTCCATTAGTGTCCACAAGGGTGGCTCAATCGTGCTCAAGAGTCTCACGCACCGGTCGATCTGTCCGCAGGGTATCCATAAATCCGAAGAAGCGTAGGTGGATGTCTTAATGAGTGGCATTGCTGATGTCCCTCCCTAGTTCTTCAATGGATCTGAGTATGCCTTGGATCAGCTATTTCTGATGGTCGGTATACGTGAGCTCTGGTTTCAGGAAGATGTTAATCATCCTGTTGTAAACCTCACGTAACCCATTGTGGAATAGCTGTCTGGGCTGCTCCTATAGGATAGAACTGAAAATGTCCTTAAGTCGTTCAGTGATGAAATATGCAACGTTAACCGTCAAACCTTCTGGAACTGAAGAAGGGATGGCACGTGCTCTCTCGTCTGAACTGACTTGTTCTAACTTTTCGACGATTATCTGGGCGTGATGCTCGATAGTGCAGCTGATGAAAAACCTGTGTGGTGAGGACTCGTCAATGTGATCATTATCTGCCAAAGAATCTAGAAGTCCTTTGAGATCCGCTATTAGTTGAACATCTACTTCATTTTCAGGGTTCCCAGTAGCATAATCCATGTTGTGTCTGAAATTTTGAAGGAACTCCATCTGTTGGCGCGAATATGGAAATGCGGATCTGATAAATGCTTGATACACCTGGCCATACATGGTCTTCTGTGTTTCATAGAATTCCTCTTCATCGGGGAAAGGCTCATCATTGTCTGATGATTCTCCTGCGAGGTCGTTGGCGAAGGCGTTGATGCGACTAACTAGATGTTGCGGACTCAGGTAGGAGTTGGCTTGATAGACCTCATATTCAGTCTCAATGTCCTCAATAATATCCCTCTGACGTTGCGTGTATTCAATAGTAGAATCTCGTATAATCGCAATCAGAGTTTGAAAATCCTCCCCGTGTTCTTCAATAGCACTAAGCATTTCTTCTGGTTCAGACACGATCGGGATTTCGATATTTCCTATAATAGGAGGAGGGATAATGACTGGAGGGGGAATGATCGGAGTGAGGTGAAGGCGAATGGAGCGAGTATCGATCGGAACATCAATGAAAACGATATCGTCCTCATCACCCCAGATTGCTGACGTATCTGGAAACTCAACAGCGTTGGTGAGTGGTTGGGACTCGTCGGTGATCTGTGATATTGGCTGGGAAGAGTCCATCTCAATATCCCTCTCGTCCTGGGAATCAGAATCATCGCTTGATCCAGATGTACCTCCAAGCTCAAAATGTGATCGAGGCTCGGATGAGTCAAGGGGTGAAATCCCTCGAGGAGGTATATGTGGCTTGAGTAGAGACTCATCATCCAGGGAGTGGTCCATCGAAGGGTCCTCTGAGTCGCTCTCCGGCAGAGGAACGAAGTTTAAGGCATATTCTATCTGCATGATCTCTGCGGTCGGAGGGTGTGTCTCAGGTGTAGCTTCCACTGGCTCTTCCTCTTCTTCTTTTATCTCCTCTTCTTCTTCCTCAGTTTCCTCTTCTATCTCTTATTCCTCAGTGTCGGAAGAAATCGTGATGGGCTCGTCAGACATAGGGGTGTCTGGTTCAGTGTCCTCATCTGTGGTAACTCTTCCTGTCGAAATCGCACATATCTCCGCATGCTCTATGATAGACTGATCAGCTTGATCGATCTTGAAGGTGATAGTCTCTCCATGAGATCTAAGACTGATAGTCTGAGAGTAAACATCTATGATAGTGCGTGCGGTGTTCAAGAATGGTCTACCTAAGATGATAGGGATATGGACATCTTCTTGAATGTCCATCACTACGAAGTCTGTGGGAAATAGGAACTTATTAACTTGAACCATGATGTTCTCAGCTATTCCCTTAGGGTATCTAATGGATTGGTCAGCTAGCTGGACACTCATTTTGGTCGGTTTAAGGGGTCCTAATTCCAATCTAGTGTAAAGCGAATAGGGCATCAGGTTGATACTGGCTCCTAGGTCGGCTAGAGAGTGTATCATGCCCGAGTGATAGATCGAACAGGGAAGGGTAAAGCGTCCAGTATCTCCTAATTTCTCAGGGATAGAGTTCTTTATAAGAGCTGAACATTCCGCGTTCAGTGGGATATTGGGTACTTCGGGTACCTTATCCTTGGTCGACAAGAGTTTTAGGATGTATTTTGAACTGGAAGAGGTTCGGGACACGGTGTCCACGAACTTTCCATCGAGACGGAAGTCGTTAACCTTATAGGCTTTCTTAAGATGGCCAGGAAATGAGATGCGTACTTCCCTTTGTGGTGTAGGGACAGACGGGGACTCAACTGTCGGCGGGACAGGAATATCTCTCTTCACCGGAGAAGGAGTGGGAGGTTGGCTCGGTGCCACCTTCTTGTCTGTATTACTCATTTGTTTGGCCTCTTCTACGTGTGGGTTTTGTACCGTATTACTAGGGAAATTACCCTGGGGCCTAGAGTCAAGACGTTGGGCTAGTTGTCCTATCTGGGTCTCAAGATTTTTGAGAACGGCCAGTTGGTTCCTAATGAATAGGTCGGTTTGGTCCTGCCTAGCGCTAGTCTTTTGGTTAATTTGGTGTTGGCCTTGGATGAACTTAGTGAGGGTATCATCCGTACTAGTAATGGGCACTATGGTCTTAGATGGTTTGGTCGATTGATCTGCGTTGGGTGCAGTCAATGATAGTGGTTGGTTATAGGTGAGTTGGGGTTGTTGTTGGTAAGTCGGGTACCTAGGTTGGTAGTTGGGCTGAAAGGGTGGTTGGTTTCTAGGTGGGTATTGGGTGCCTCTAGTCTTAGGTGGAGAGGTTCGAGCGAAGCCAGGTGGATTTTGTTGGCGAGCTGGAAATTGAGCGTAGTAAACCGTTCCGTCAGCAGGATCCTCGTACTCAACCTGATAACTTTCTGTTGGGAGGTTGGCACAGTTCTGGCATGCATGAATTTGATGCTGGGATGGTTTCTTCATTTCGCCGATCTGCTTCGTCAGGTGCTCGATCTTCTCTGTCAGAGATTTGATAGCTTCGGTCTGAAATGGATTGGGTGCAGCAATCGGTGCTGATGATGAGGAATGCTCACCAGAGTTCCAGTCGTGATGGTGCATCGTCATATTCTCGATCAAGTTCCAAGCTTCCTCATCGGTGAGTTGCATGAAATTGCCCTGAGCAGCGGCATCAAGGGTAATGCGATGGTTCAGAGCGAGACCGTTGTAAAACGTGCACAGTTGACTGGTTTTCTCTATAAGGTGGTTAGGGCATTTGTTCAACAGACTCTTGTATCTCTCCCATGTTGTGTAGATAGATTCATCATGAGCTTGGTGGAAGTTCATGATGTCATTCTTGTACTTGGTTTGCTTAGCCGGAGGAAAGTACTTAGTAAGGAATTTTGTAGCCATATCCGTCCAGGAGGAGATAGAGCCGGTCTCTAATCCCTCAAACCAAGTCAAAGTGTGGTGAGTAAGCGAATAGGGAAATAGGTATAAACGGACTATATCCTGATCAACCCCGTTATGCTTGTACGAGTTGGTAGTCTGAATGAATCGGTTGATATGGGCGTTAGGATCGTCATGGGGTAAACCATGGAATTGGCAGAATTCCTTGATAAGCTGAACGATATGATGTTTAAGCTCGAAGGACGCACCGTCGATGACCGGATAGCTGATGGGTCCACCTCGACCTTCAATTGATGGTTTGGTGCTGTCGGCAAGCGTGACACGTGCAGCCATCGGTTGTCGGTTGCGGATGCGTTTCTCCTTGCGGATCGTTCGGATGATCTTCTCAGGATCGGGTACAAAAATGAGATTCGAATCCGGATGATCGGGTCAAATATCGTTGTGTGCTGTGGGAAGGAATTTTCGAATGGAACAAGGAAAAAGGAAAAACCTAAACTAAACTACTGGATACTAGAAAGAAAAATTTGTCTAGAACGTCTTCAAATCTTACGGCTGACTCCCCGGCAGCGGCGCCAAAAACTTGATCGCGCCCAAACGGTCAGTCGGGTTTTCACCCCGTCGTCGGACCGTCCGTCGAGGCGCGGATTGAGGTGTAAGTTTTAAAATTTATATGTGCGGGGCCTAAGTATACCTAGTTACTATTGGTGTATAGCAATAAGGATGACCTAGGGTCGTTCTTTGAGTCAGTGTATTGTGGATCTTGGACGAAACAGGCGTACTTATAAATTTAGTGGGTTTTAAAAGATTTGGTTGGGGTTTTGTTTTTTTTTTGTTTTTTTATACTTAGGCAGAAAATTTAAACTAAAGCGGAATAAAATAAATGTAAATAGCAGATAATCAAGAGAGGGGTGTTTGCTATGATTTCGGTAGCCTTATTGGTTGGAATGAGAACGTATTCTAAAGGTTTGTATTTTATCTATTTCAGGTATTATGTGGAGTGAGCACTAGCCCCCTACTGATAGAGTTCTCGATCAGTATGTCACTGAGCAACTAGGCTATCCTGATTCTGATCGGAGTAGTTTATCCAGCCCACAACACTAACCGGTGAAGGTATAGTGACCCTTATCTGGGATGAAACCCTGGGTGCATGAATAAGGCGACAAACCAACTCGATGTCCGACCTTTCTTAACCCCACAATAATATCTAATCTAAATAAAACATTTAAGACCAGGTTTTTAGAGTGTGCTTGATTACCTTCTATCGATGGTTTTGTGAGTCTGGGTGTTAAGTCATGACTCGTGATTCACATAGACCGATAACAACGACTCTTTCCGTGACTCTCACACTGTACTCCACCGGAGGTGTTTCCATTGCTGAACCAAGGACCTAGTCGGTACCAGCTCTGCTGATCACAGAGTTGCCGTTATTCCACAAGGCTTAGTAACTGCGGCTTTTCCTCGGCTTCCACGTGTTAACTACACCGGAGGTGTTGTCGACGCTATATCGAGTAATCAGCCGTCTTACGGTACCTTTACATTGCTTCATAAAAGCTAACCCAGACTACTTAACTAAGTTTGTATTTAAGCATAATATTATCCATCTGTGATATAAACCAGCCCTTACTTTTAAGTCCCAATAAATCCCTAATTTGTCAACAGTGCACTATTCACGTTCAGTTAGAAAACTATATTTCCACGGGCACAGTGTACTTTGCGTTCAAGGTAGAAAGCATTATTTCCACGGCTCCAGTGTACTTAGTGTTCAGTTTGAAAACCATGTTTCCATAGCCACATAGTACTTTGTGTTCAAATTAGAAAACAGTATTTCCTCGATGACGATGTACTTAGCGTTCATTTAGAAAGCGATGTGCACACGGTTTAACAAATCAGACCATGTTCATGTTTGACACAGATAACTAAGTACCTTTGATGGGGTTCGCGACATCCCATCATAAAGGCCGTAATCACGTTTATTGGTTGAAAGGCGATTAGTTTAATAGGTTTAAAATCATAGATAGAAAGTAAATCAAAGCACTATAATATCATTCCAACCAATTTACGACTAACTACATCATAGCAAACACACAATATCACTACTCGCTAATCATGGCAATCAATCCTAAATCTAGCATGACAACAGTAATAACAATCATCATAATGAAATAGATAAAGGATAGATATAACCGTAATAAGGGCGTAGCTGAATACAACTTGAACGTTACACGAGCAGAACTCCTAGTATGTGTCAAGCAATATTACAAGATTGCCCCTCTACTAACTAAATACTAATCTACTACTAATTATAATATAAACCTAGAGAGAGAGTAGTGAGAGAAAGTTTTGGAGTGTTTCTTGGTTGAGAAGTGTGAGATGTGTTGAAATGATGAAATGAGGCTAGTATTTATAGAGATCGCACAACCGTATCCAATCCTCAAAATGCACAACCGTATCGCAAGGGCAAATAAAAATCAGATTTTTATCGCCCAAACACACGATACGGCTGAGTTAGGGTGAATACGGGTGAACTGAACCGTATACGGCTGTGCATTGGGTGAATACCGCTGAACTGGGCCGTATACGGCTGAGCACAGGCCGTATACGGCCTGCACAGACCGTATACGGTCTAGGTCCAGCCGTATATGGCCTGGACCAGCCGTATACGGCCTGGTTCAGCCGTATGCTGGCTCCTCAGTTCTTCGTTTCTTCGTTCGGGCTAACTTTATCCATTTTGAGCGTTCTTTATATCCACGCGATCGTATTTTACTAACGAAGAAAATGACATAAGTTAGAGGTCATAATTCTTTGTGTAGCTCAAAAAGTGCTAAATTACGTGAACCGAAGATTCAATGATCGTTTGTGCTCTGTTTTACTCATTTTTAGGTTGTTTTTGTCGATTCTTGAAACATCGTCTATATTTTAGCCCAGATGATGAAATGTGATGTTTAAGTTCATATTCAAGTGTTTTCATTAATAATTGGGCCAAAATGGTGAGATAATGGCACACAAAAACATGACTTTTTACGTGTCATCAAATATCCCACACTTAGACTTTGCTTGTCCTCAAGCAAAACTCAAAATTCTCACTTTCTTTTAGGAAAAACATTTTGAAAACACAATTTTATTTTTGGGGTAAATTAAAATATATCAAAAACAACCATCCTCATATACAAGCAACATATCCTGGAAATAAGTGAAAGTAAGGTATTCCTTTCAGAGGCTTGAAATGATTTTCTTAGGCATGCTTTCAATTCTCGCGATCTTGGAATATACATGACTAGGCGATCTCACCAGGTGGTCACTCAATTCACTCAAAAGTGTTTCGGGTTACCTATTAATCTAATCAAACAAAATCACTCCTAAGCCAGTCATGCAACATCCATCGTCATAGGCTTGCTCGAGAATCATATCTCCACCACTTAGGTGAGGACGGTGCTAGCTATCCCAGGACATTCAGAGTGGGTTGTAATGGCAGGTGAGGGTTACGGGGTATGGATAAGTGGGAAAGTTGTTGTAGAGGGTTTTGCTTATCTTAGGACTTCTAAACTTTTGAAAAACAATATTTAAACAACCTTTTTAATGAAAACGGAAACGGATAACAATACGGGAAGAAGATAGCTATTTTGACTTCTATCTTTTGAAAATACTTCAAGGGGATTTTATGACTTTTATAAGAGCGGGAATTTTTTTTTGAGAGATTCGAAGCACTTAGCTTTATTCAATTTTCTTTTTCTTTTTTTTCTTTTGCTTCTATTTTTGGATTTTTCTAGGGATTTTTATTTTGTTTCTTTCTTTTGCCCTTTTTGAAATCCTTTTCTTTCTTTCATATTTTTCATCCTTCTGATGACTTTGCATTTACTTGGTGTCAATTTTTCACACCGCAAACTCTCAACTTTTGATTTTTTTTATCAAGGGAACGCACGCGAGAGATTTTGAGTAAACACCAGTATTTGTGATTTGGAGTGATAGCAAAAAGGACATTTAAATGATCATTTTCCACAAGCTGAAAGTTTTTTAAGATAAGTTTTGGTGGGTGTGGAATAAATGGTTTAAGGGTTAAAGGGTTTTGAAAGAAATGAACAGGCTAAGGCTCAACAGGGTTATCTAAGCGGATCATCAACACTAAAGATGAGTGTTGGAAGGGTTTTGGGCTTGAAGAGATATGATGAAAAAGGGGGTTAAATCCTAAGGAATGTCAAGGTCATTTAAATGTACCTATACCGCGTACGGTACTCTACCAATGTGGTCTTGAAGTGCATACCAGGAGCAAGTTCTAATTCCGGATGCATGCATCGGCACACTCAAACAAACGAATAGTGAAGCATTAAAGGTGAATGCTTATATTGGCTCAAGATACCTCACTTCAAGTTTTTAGGTTTGTTTGTGCCTAGCCATGCTATGCCCCTCTTAGATTATCATTTTTAGACCTAAGAAATTCCTATCTTATTTACTCTTAATTTCCAAAATACCCTACTCATATACGAAAATGTTCCTTCTTAAGATATTTTAACTCAAAAACTTTTGAATTTTTTTTAGCAAAAGTGAGTTTTTATGAAAACTAAGCTAACTGAATGAGTGGCATCTCCACTGTCGAAGTTAAGCTTATGATTTTAAGAAAAATAATGAGTTTTTATGAAAATTAAGCCAACTGAATGAGTGGCATCTCCACTGTCGAAGTTAAGCTTATGATTTTGAGAAACATTTTCTGAGTTTGCTTTTGGAAATAAGAATCTAACAAGAAAACCTAAGGTATTCTATACCGCTATCCCACACTTAGAGGAACATTGTCCCTAATGTTCTCTTGAGTTGGGATTTGAGAAAAATCCCACACTTAGAGTTTGAACAAATCGGAAAATGTTACTCAAGTGTTTATTTTGGGCTGGAATCCCACACTTAGTGATAAGCTTGGGATATGGTATAGACTAGTTTAATGAGAAATTAAAGCTAACAATCATATCAAAAAAGAGAGTGAGAACGAGAGAACTCCCCTATCGATGCGAAGGTGGAAGGATGGAAATCTGGAAGATGCGCTGAAGAGGAGATCTTTGACAGGAATTCTTCTTTAGCGGTGGCTCCATAAAGATCTTTCGGCATTAGCGTGCGCAGCTTACAAATAATAGCTTTGTCTTCCATCTTTACACTTCTTTCACTCTCTTGTGAAGATATCTCGTAAGTGTGAACACGTTGGGTATATTTTTACCGACTTCTTATTATAGCTTTTTACCGAAAGTGCCTAAATCCAGAATGCAAAAAGATGTTTTAATTCAAAACGGATTTTAAGTCATGTGTTTTTAAACGAGTTCGAGCATAATGCGTGAAAGTAGCACGCAAGTACCTCAAATGCTCGAAGCACATGTCTTGTTAAAATTTAATTCCTATTTTCCTGGATTTAGGTGGTAAAAGGTGAAGTGGTGTTTTGAAAGCATTTTAATACCCAAGTGTGAAAGATAGTCTGAGATATATCACTTCTTGGAATTTTTTAAAAAAAACTAATACTAATACTAAGGATACTTATTGCACGGGTTGCCTCCCGAGAAGCGCTTCTATTTAGAGTTGAGGGCTCGACTTTTCCTCTTGGATCAGCCGGAAGAGGAATTCCCAAGACTTGGGATGCGGAATGGAAGTGTCTTGGGGTTTGGTGGGTAGAATCTCATAAAATGTCGTGCGACGACTTCTGTGATGTTTGGGATTCTTGCCACATGTAGAGGATAGGTATGGAAATGCTCCTCAGCAGTCCTTTGCAAGTATAAAAGATCCATTATAGCATCTTGGATTGCCTTGGATATTGGTCCATTAGTGTCCACAAGGGTGGCTCAATCGTGCTCAAGAGTCTCACGCACCGGTCGATCTGTCCGCAGGGTATCCATAAATCCGAAGAAGCGTAGGTGGATGTCTTAATGAGTGGCATTGCTGATGTCCCTCCCTAGTTCTTCAATGGATCTGAGTATGCCTTGGATCAGCTATTTCTGATGGTCGGTATACGTGAGCTCTGGTTTCAGGAAGATGTTAATCATCCTGTTGTAAACCTCACGTAACCCATTGTGGAATAGCTGTCTGGGCTGCTCCTATAGGATAGAACTGAAAATGTCCTTAAGTCGTTCAGTGATGAAATATGCAACGTTAACCGTCAAACCTTCTGGAACTGAAGAAGGGATGGCACGTGCTCTCTCGTCTGAACTGACTTGTTCTAACTTTTCGACGATTATCTGGGCGTGATGCTCGATAGTGCAGCTGATGAAAAACCTGTGTGGTGAGGACTCGTCAATGTGATCATTATCTGCCAAAGAATCTAGAAGTCCTTTGAGATCCACTATTAGTTGAACATCTACTTCATTTTCAGGGTTCCCAGTAGCATAATCCATGTTGTGTCTGAAATTTTGAAGGAACTCCATCTGTTGGCGCGAATATGGAAATGCGGATCTGATAAATGCTTGATACACCTGGCCATACATGGTCTTCTGTGTTTCATAGAATTCCTCTTCATCGGGGAAAGGCTCATCATTGTCTGATGATTCTCCTGCGAGGTCGTTGGCGAAGGCGTTGATGCGACTAACTAGATGTTGCGGACTCAGGTAGGAGTTGGCTTGATAGACCTCATATTCAGTCTCAATGTCCTCAATAATATCCCTCTGACGTTGCGTGTATTCAATAGTAGAATCTCGTATAATCGCAATCAGAGTTTGAAAATCCTCCCCGTGTTCTTCAATAGCACTAAGCATTTCTTCTGGTTCAGACACGATCGGGATTTCGATATTTCCTATAATAGGAGGAGGGATAATGACTGGAGGGGGAATGATCGGAGTGAGGTGAAGGCGAATGGAGCGAGTATCGATCGGAACATCAATGAAAACGATATCGTCCTCATCACCCCAGATTGCTGACGTATCTGGAAACTCAACAGCGTTGGTGAGTGGTTGGGACTCGTCGGTGATCTGTGATATTGGCTGGGAAGAGTCCATCTCAATATCCCTCTCGTCCTGGGAATCAGAATCATCGCTTGATCCAGATGTACCTCCAAGCTCAAAATGTGATCGATTGATCTGCGTTGGGTGCAGTCAATGATAGTGGTTGGTTATAGGTGAGTTGGGGTTGTTGTTGGTAAGTCGGGTACCTAGGTTGGTAGTTGGGCTGAAAGGGTGGTTGGTTTCTAGGTGGGTATTGGGTGCCTCTAGTCTTAGGTGGAGAGGTTCGAGCGAAGCCAGGTGGATTTTGTTGGCGAGCTGGAAATTGAGCGTAGTAAACCGTTCCATCAGCAGGATCCTCGTACTCAACCTGATAACTTTCTGTTGGGAGGTTGGCACAGTTCTGGCATGCATGAATTTGATGCTGGGATGGTTTCTTCATTTCGCCGATCTGCTTCGTCAGGTGCTCGATCTTCTCTGTCAGAGATTTGATAGCTTCGGTCTGAAATGGATTGGGTGCAGCAATCGGTGCTGATGATGAGGAATGCTCACCAGAGTTCCAGTCGTGATGGTGCATCGTCATATTCTCGATCAAGTTCCAAGCTTCCTCATCGGTGAGTTGCATGAAATTGCCCTGAGCAGCGGCATCAAGGGTAATGCGATGGTTCAGAGCGAGACCGTTGTAAAACGTGCACAGTTGACTGGTTTTCTCTATAAGGTGGTTAGGGCATTTGTTCAACAGACTCTTGTATCTCTCCCATGTTGTGTAGATAGATTCATCATGAGCTTGGTGGAAGTTCATGATGTCATTCTTGTACTTGGTATGCTTAGCCGGAGGAAAGTACTTAGTAAGGAATTTTGTAGCCATATCCGTCCAGGAGGAGATAGAGCCGGTCTCTAATCCCTCAAACCAAGTCAAAGTGTGGTGAGTAAGCGAATAGGGAAATAGGTATAAACGGACTATATCCTGATCAACCCCGTTATGCTTGTACGAGTTGGTAGTCTGAATGAATCGGTTGATATGGGCGTTAGGATCGTCATGGGGTAAACCATGGAATTGGCAGAATTCCTTGATAAGCTGAACGATATGATGTTTAAGCTCGAAGGACGCACCGTCGATGACCGGATAGCTGATGGGTCCACCTCGACCTTCAATTGATGGTTTGGTGCTGTCGGCAAGCGTGACACGTGCAGCCATCGGTTGTCGGTTGCGGATGCGTTTCTCCTTGCGGATCGTTCGGATGATCTTCTCAGGATCGGGTACAAAAATGAGAGATTCGAATCCGGATGATCGGGTCAAATATCGTTGTGTGCTGTGGGAAGGAATTTTCGAATGGAACAAGGAAAAAGGAAAAACCTAAACTAAACTACTGGATACTAGAAAGAAAAATTTGTCTAGAACGTCTTCAAATCTTACGGCTGACTCCCCGGCAGCGGCGCCAAAAACTTGATCGCGCCCAAACGGTCAGTCGGGTTTTCACCCCGTCGTCGGACCGTCCGTCGAGGCGCGGATTGAGGTGTAAGTTTTAAAATTTATATGTGCGGGGCCTAAGTATACCTAGTTACTATTGGTGTATAGCAATAAGGATGACCTAGGGTCGTTCTTTGAGTCAGTGTATTGTGGATCTTGGACGAAACAGGTGTACTTATAAATTTAGTGGGTTTTAAAAGATTTGGTTGGGGTTTTGTTTTTTTTTGTTTTTTTATACTTAGGCAGAAAATTTAAACTAAAGCGGAATAAAATAAATGTAAATAGCAGATAATCAAGAGAGGGGTGTTTGCTATGATTTCGGTAGCCTTATTGGTTGGAATGAGAACGTATTCTAAAGGTTTGTATTTTATCTATTTCAGGTATTATGTGGAGTGAGCACTAGCCCCCTACTGATAGAGTTCTCGATCAGTATGTCACTGAGCAACTAGGCTATCCTGATTCTGATCGGAGTAGTTTATCCAGCCCACAACACTAACCGGTGAAGGTATAGTGACCCTTATCTGGGATGAAACCCTGGGTGCATGAATAAGGCGACAAACCAACTCGATGTCCGACCTTTCTTAACCCCACAATAATATCTAATCTAAATAAAACATTTAAGACCAGGTTTTTAGAGTGTGCTTGATTACCTTCTATCGATGGTTTTGTGAGTCTGGGTGTTAAGTCATGACTCGTGATTCACATAGACCGATAACAACGACTCTTTCCGTGACTCTCACACTGTACTCCACCGGAGGTGTTTCCATTGCTGAACCAAGGACCTAGTCGGTACCAGCTCTGCTGATCACAGAGTTGCCGTTATTCCACAAGGCTTAGTAACTGCGGCTTTTCCTCGGCTTCCACGTGTTAACTACACCGGAGGTGTTGTCGACGCTATACCGAGTAATCATCCGTCTTACGGTACCTTTACATTGCTTCATAAAAGCTAACCCAGACTACTTAACTAAGTTTGTATTTAAGCATAATATTATCCATCTGTGATATAAACCAGCCCTTACTTTTAAGTCCCAATAAATCCCTAATTTGTCAACAGTGCACTATTCACGTTCAGTTAGAAAACCATATTTCCACGGGCACAGTGTACTTTGCGTTCAAGGTAGAAAGCATTATTTCCACGGCTCCAGTGTACTTAGTGTTCAGTTTGAAAACCATGTTTCCATAGCCACACAGTACTTTGCGTTCAAATTAGAAAACAGTATTTCCTCGATGACGATGTACTTAGCGTTCATTTAGAAAGCGATGTGCACACGGTTTAACAAATCAGACCATGTTCATGTTTGACACAGATAACTAAGTACCTTTGATGGGGTTCGCGACATCCCATCATAAAGGCCGTAATCACGTTTATTGGTTGAAAGGCGATTAGTTTAATAGGTTTAAAATCATAGATAGAAAGTAAATCAAAGCACTATAATATCATTCCAACCAATTTACGACTAACTACATCATAGCAAACACACAATATCACTACTCGCTAATCATGGCAATCAATCCTAAATCTAGCATGACAACAGTAATAACAATCATCATAATGAAATAGATAAAGGATAGATATAACCGTAATAAGGGCGTAGCTGAATACAACTTGAACGTTACACGAGCAGAACTCCTAGTATGCGCCAAGCAATATTACAAGATTGCCCCTCTACTAACTAAATACTAATCTACTACTAATTATAATATAAACCTAGAGAGAGAGTAGTGAGAGAAAGTATTGAAGTGTTTCTTGGTTGAGAAGTGTGAGATATGTTGAAATGATGAAATGAGGCTAGTATTTATAGAGATCGCACAACCGTATCCGTAGACCGTATCCAATCCTCAAAATGCACAACCGTATCGCAAGGGCAAATAAAAATCAGATTTTTATCGCCCAAACACACGATACGGCTGAGTTCGGGTGAATACGGGTGAACTGGACCGTATACGGCTGTGCATTGGGTGAATACGGCTGAACTGGGCCATATACGGCTGAGCACAGGCCGTATACGGCCTGCACAGACCGTATACGGTCTAGGTCCAGCCGTATATGGCCTGGACCAGCCGTATACGGCCTGGTTCAGCCGTATGCTGGCTCCTCGGTTCTTCGTTTCTTCGTTCGGGCGTAACTTCTTCGTCGTTTATCCGTTTTGAGCGTTCTTTATATCCACGTGATCGTATTTTCCTAACGAAGAAAATGACATAAGTTAGAGGTCATAATTCTTCGTGGAGCTCAAAAAGTGCTAAATTACGTGAACCGAAGATTCAATGATCGTTTGTGCTCTGTTTTACTCATTTTTAGGTTGTTTTTGTCGATTCTTGAAACATCGTCTATATTTTAGCCCAGATGATGAAATGTGATGTTTAAGTTCATATTCAAGTGTTTTCATTAATAATTGGGCCAAAATGGTGAGATAATGGCACACAAAAACATGACTTTTTGCGTGTCATCAGAAAACAAACAATTACAACATGAGTTATCTCACTAATCTTTCAAATCCCTCCTCAGCATAGTTTGGTAATATGTTGTAGCGTGAATATTAGTATATGGTACCATATAGGATTGACCCTCCTCGTCTGGGTTAGCATGCACTAACTGGGTAAACGGATGTACTAATATTTATTGAGACTAGATTAGGCACTCGTGGGAGGCACCTCGATCAGGATACCTTAAATGTGGACCTGACACCTCGAGTTAAGATCAGAATATGTGCTCATGGCTGTAAACTTTTATTTTGCTTAATTGCAATTTAAATTCAATTAAATCTTGCGGTTATAGTGAACTAGGTTGCATTTAGTGGGCTTAGACTATGACCGTTAGGCAGTATTCCTCATTAAGTATGATTAGGTTCAGTGACTACATTGTATTGGTTTATTTAACATAGCCTGATCAACTATGTACAATTAAATGAATATGATGTGAGATCTGAAAGGAGTCATGACTGAACAGGAAACACTAGTTGACTCTGACCTCGAGAGAACCGGGACTCAAACATGTCTGTGCTAGACACTCAATAGGCTATTATGTGATATATATATATATATATATATATATATATATATATATAGACCTCTCTACAAATCTTAGGCTGTATTATATACGAGTATAGGCCTCATTCTTTCTAACGCTTTGTCTCAGAAATGGCAAACACACCACCCAATTCGTCTCGATCTCATCCGTATGGATCACGATACTCAAGGGTAGCTAGGAGGAACACTGTGTTGCCTCGAGCTAGCTCATATCCCACTCAAAACCAACTCAATAACCAGCCTCAAAGGAAAACAACAACGAGCCTGTGGCGATGGTTATCAGACCGACTCAACACCTCGAGGGACGAGGAAGGAATCTAACTCCCCACATCAGATGGAGGATATACCAACATGAAAGTCTCTAACTATACCCAAGAACCCGCTCACTTCATTGTCCCTGTGTTAGCTACTCGAGTGCACCGTCACGAAAGCAGGCTACACAACATGGAAATTTTACAATGTAACATTCGCTCTAACTGGATGGAGCAAACTCAAGACGGTATCGCCCAGTTATACATAGGTCAAGCGGATATCTCTGAAACCTTGACACGAACTCACGACCAAATCGAAGATACCATATAAACAATGGAGATCGTTCATAACCAAGTAATCAGTAACCGAAATGAGATCTCTGTTTTACAATCAAGGCTACAAGAGTGCGAGACACGCCTACGGGAAACCGAGGATGCTGTCAGAATGGTTAGCAGACTTGTAGAGTTTGTGGACCATCTCACAACTCAATCTACACTGAGATTAGTGTAGTAACTAGCTAGTAATCTATTGTACTTACCTAGGATCTATGTAATTCGACTGGATGTAACAATTCCTGGCATCTTTTGCAAACTACCTAAGTCTGTAACTTTTGAAACTCGTAAGTCAAAATTGTCTATAATCATTTAACTCTGTAATATCAATTAACAATTTCTCTCTATGATTCGACATTATTGGTCATTACATTGAGATGTGTATATTACCACTTTTATTTATACATCTACCCCAATTATCATTCTGGTGCAATCTCTTATGTACCTCTTGTTTATTTCTTGAAGAATCATGCCGCCGAAAAAAAAAAGTTACAGCGATGCTGAAACTGCTGCTCTCATTTCCGGAGCTGTGGCCGAAGCCCTGGCTACTCGGGAATCACCCCTGTAGGGATTCTAGATTTGATGATTACAAAACAAAATATGCATAAATAAATAATGATGGAACTAGAAGGACTTAATGTGTAATATTAAGTTTAATTCCTATGCAAGTTAGGTTTTCTTGTAAACCCTAATATCTCTACTATATAAAGAGACATTAGAGACATATGAAAAAGTGTGCACACATAATGTAGACGTCTAAGAGTTTTTGTTTAGCCTCAAGATCAAGGTATTCTTGATCTTGTTGCAATCGTGTAACCGTTTTATTGTGATCGAATAAAATTGAGGCTTGAGATAACATTGATGTTCTTATAGTTATTCCGCACTTTATGATTAATTCAATGTTATTGTATCCTAGATCAAGATCTAAAAAATCTTAGCTAGATCGTTATTACGTTTTCACAATTAGTATCAGAGAAAGGTGGCTCAAGATCTAGGATAGACATAGTGTATGAGATCAAAGATAATATTGAAGAATTTCGAAGATCGACAAATATTTTCTATGGTATATTTCGAAATCCAAATTTGGTCATGGGGTTTATTTAATCGTATGTGGTGCACTTTCATGTGTTCATTATTTGATTTATCCACTGACATAGCATTCATTAATATTGCCGACTTGCATTAATTCAAATGTTGTTTGAGAATTTGTATAAGACTACATGCTGAAGATTGGCTACATCTATTAGGATTTATTATTTAGAGTTGTGGTTTGCTTTGATGGGTGGCTAATTTTTATTGGCTGGAAACTCGTTTGGACATATTGGTTTTCTGGTTTGCTATTCTAATACGAATTTGTATGGAACTGCTTTGAAGTCTTGATTGATTGATTAAGGTATTGCCGTGAGTTGTATTATTACAATGGGTCAAGAAAGACAATAAGTACATCATCGGCCTACTTGTGGATTGATTGAATTAGTGCCGATATATTTGAGCCAGCTTGTTTCTGTTTCTGCGTATTATTATATTTGGCCGAGCAAGGGAATTAATTCTTATTTGTCATTGTTTGGGCTGCTACATCAGTTCTACTTCGATTATAATTCTGACCAAATTGATTTGGGGGTAAACGACTTTGGAATTGTTCTTTCTTTTAGAATTATTTTTTTTGGTTATGAGGTTTGCACTCAAGGTGTTTGTGCCTACTTGGGTTTGGAGTAGAAAAGGAGTTACAATCACTTTATTATTTACTTTGTGTTGAACCCAGACAAATCTAATAAACAATATAATAAGCCTTGAATTATTATTGAGAAGTTGCGGAATCACACTCAATAATATTAAGAAGATCGAGAATTATAACAATTTGTAATATACAATTAATATCAAAAGCTTCAATCTTATTAATGATATAAGACGAATACACTTAAGAATTAGGGTTACAGAAAACCTTGAAGTTGCGTAATCAATCTTCACCTAATCTAGGTCTAAGGATTTCTATTTATAATGCATAGAGTCCTACACAATCTCTAGTTATTATGGTATTCGAATCTATCCCATAAATAACTCTAACAACCTTCAACCGACTTATAAACTTACACCAACAGTGGCTATGATACATTATTACTAACAGTGGTTAACTTGTACAAAAACCAAATACATATTTCCAACAGTGGCAGCCTTCAATACGAGCAGTGGCTAGTTCTTCAATTTTTCTAACAGTGGCTAGTCAACAAAGCTAACAGTGGCTATCACTACTTCAATACTTAATCAAATCAGCTCATATCCCAACAATCTCCCCCTAAACTTAATCAATCTTGCATTGCATTAAGTTTCTATCTTTTCTTGCTTCATTGATCTCTCTTACTGTATTGATTTATAATCCAGTAGATAATATCTTTTCCTTTTTCAGTCTTCACAACAACTTGCAATTTTCTCTCAATCAGTTGCTTTAATAATACTATTCTCAGAATGTATTCTCTTTCTTCCAACATATACACATATTTACCATTCTTAAGAGAAATACAATGCACTCCAGCTCTAGCAAAATGTCTCCAGTATGCAACCCACTCAGCACATAAGAATATATCACCATACAACTCTAGTTCAAACATCATCTGCAACCATTCCCATATGTGCCTTTCATGAGCAATTTTCATCTGATTTAGATCTTTCTCCAAACCAAGCTTATACATGTCATATACATCAAGTTTATGAACTCTTTTCAGTATATCCTGCATTGACTTGTGAAAGCTTACAACTCTATTCTTTCTCTCAATCCTTATTTCAGAGGACTCTATACTGGATCCAAAACAAATTCCTTCCCATTTAATAATCTCTAAAAAATCTTCATCAATTATATTAGTATTCTCAGTCCTATCAATCTTTTCCACCAACATTTTTTCTATTACCTCTTCTTCTCTATCCAAATCACCTATTTGATCATCCAACTCCTGAAACTTAGCAAATGATCTTTTAATTCCTTCAACTTTCAATCTCAGCTCCTTTTTCTTCTCCAACTCCTCATCAATTTGATCATATCTTTCATGTAGTCTTCTCTGAATCTCTGCATCTTCTTTCTTTTTCTTTTCCAATCTCTTTCTTGCTTCAGGATTCACAAATAGATCATTGTTGTACATTTCTTGCAATCTTTCCAATGACATTTTTCTCAATTTCAATCTAGGAATCCTACCTCCTCTAAGTTTACACACCAAATCATTTTTCAATTCAGTTTTGGTTGGTTTCTTTGCTCTCCTCCTAGCAGCTTCTCTATCATGTTTTTCTTTCTTTTCCTTTTCAATTTTCTTCTCTAAAGCCACTTGCAGAGGATTTCCCTTTTTCTTTACAACATATATTTCCTAAACAGAATCATCGTTTAACCCCTTCTTTTTCATTTCTGCATATATTTTGCTAGCTTCTTTGGTCATTTTCACAACCTGACCATTCTCAAGTAAAACATCCACTTCATCACTTTCAGGTTCAGGAGTCTGAATAGATTCTTGAATAGACACTGACCTATGTACCTCAGGTACTCTCTTCTCTATTCTAATCCTTTCCTGCTCATCCAATTCTGCTTGTACCCACAAAGCATATTCATAATCATGCTCTACACTCCTTTGTACCAGTTTCACTTTAGACTTAGGCTCTTCTACCAATTTACCATTGCCTTTATCTTTTGGATCAATCTTTGGAAGCTTAGAATCAGGTTTATCCAATCTAGTTGATTCTCTAATGACAAAAGGTACTTCTGGTGTTCTACCAGTGGTTGGTGGAGTTGTAGTAGTTGTTGTAGCAGTGGGTTGTTGAGTTGTGGTAGCAGTGGTAGATTCTGTATGAACAGAGGTAGTGTTAGCAATGGTAGCCACCTTAGCAGTGGGACTACTTGACTTGGCTTTTCGGATCTTTTCCATCTTTTTAGCTTTGATATTGAACAATGGAACAGATTTCTTCCTACCATATGTAAGTTTAGGATCTGATCTTGGCTTTGACTTCCCTCTGCCTCTGCATCATCACCATCACCTTCCATCTTTTTAGTTTCTATACTCACCAAATCATCAACTGGTTGTACCACTTCTTCACCATCTTCTATATCAATAATCACTTCTGTTTCACCATCAATCCTTTCCACAGTCTTTTGCATAACACTTTCAACAATCTCAGTCTGCATATCATCTTCCAATACTTCAGTGTTAGCATTAGACATAGCATCTGTTTCACCCACAACCTCTTCTTCATTATCTTAGATAAAAACATTATCATTGAACTCCTCCTCTGCATTATTCTCCCCCTTGTTGGAAGTGTTTTTCACCAATAAAGCTTCTAACACCCCAAGCCGTTCTTTTAATTCATCAATTGCTTTTTCCTGCTCAACAATCTTAGCAGCCTGCTCTGCAATTTTATCATCTTGAGCTTTATTCACTCTTTTCTCCTTCACCAACTTTTCCCAAAGTAAATCCACTGCCTCTGTCAATTGTACATTCGTCAATTCAATGTGAGGTCTAGTCTCATCATCATTAGAGTGTGACCTCATAGATGAATCATTGACAAAAGTATCATCTGTCTCATGCCTAGCATGATCAACAGAAGTCCCTTGATTCTTGGTACTGGGACCTTCACCTGCTTCATTACCCGTAGGTTCAGCATTAGAAGTTGCCTCTGGTTGGGTCTTATTGATGTTACCACTGCCCTCCTCTGTCAGTGGACTAGTAGGAGTAATGGCAACCCTTCTAGAATGACCACCCATCTCCTGTGGGGTCACTTGCTGTGGTGAAATTGATGGCTGAGACAAGTGAGCAGCAGGAACCTCACTTGCCTGTTTTCTTTTCTTATTCTTGGGTTGTAAGTGGGTATGTTGTTTGTTCCCTTGTTTTCTTTTGGTACACCCAATTGGTGTGTGTTCAGACTCAGTTGGTACTACTGGCCTGTCACCAATTGGTTCAGATGTAGTTGGTGGTACTACATCTGTGGTGGAAGGAGTGGGAAGCATTGTAGAAAACAATGATGTTTCCTTCCCAGAAAACTTCTTATTGGTATTCTTACTCATCTCTGTAAATGTTCTAGCAGAAAGAGTACTAACACCAATAATAAGTTCTTGTGCAACTAAACCAGGGATTTGTTTGTTTAAAACAAGTTGCACAAATCTAGGATACATAATAAACATATCCTTTTTCCCTTTTGTGATATTTCTTATCATGCCTTCAAGTATGTATTTTGAAAAATTAAATTTTTGACCCCTAGCAAAACACACAAGTGCATAGGCGATTTGGGTGCCAAATTCATTGAAAGCAGTTCTTTTAGATAACAAGCAGTGGAGAATTGTATGTATTAAAAATTTCCATTGAGGACTAAAGAGTGATTTAAAAAGGGTAAAATGTGTATAATCACCCTCATACCCCATTAATCTAAGATTAGCATACAAATCTCTGTCATCAATAGAGGATATACCTGCAGCATCATCAAGAAGAAGTACTTCTCGAAGAGAATCCTCTGATATCACCACCTTGGTTCCGTGAATCGTGGAAAGCACTTGATTGTTGCCCTCAATCACTTCTAATCTGGCATTCTTCCAGAATTCGGTCAAATGACCCCTTGAAACCCTTGGAGATACGGTAAGCGCATGAAATATATAACTCGAACGAAGAAAATCCACAATTTGTGTGAAATTTTGCGCCGATGAGGGTTTCATCAGAAAAGCGATCATATTGTGTTCTTCATAAACACTTAATGTAAGATCGATTGAAGAAGAAGCCATAACTGTCAAATTGATTGTAGTAGAAGTGACAGTTTGATGTGGAGTTTAATCACAGTGGTTATTTGGGAAAAGAAGAAAGCGTAATGAAAAAATGAAGTGTTGAAAGTTTATATACTGTTAGTCATAAGAACAGAGTCAAGCCCTAGAAAAATAACTAGCAGTGGCATTGCCCAACATAACTAACAGTAGAAAGGTATGGTAAAATACCTTGACAGTGGCAAACATTCAATTTTTCAAACACTCAAAGAAAGTACTTAGAAAGCTAACATCAGCTAGTAGCACTAGCAGTGGCAACCAACCAAGGTAACCAAAGCTTAGTACTAACAGTGCCAAGCACTTAGCTGTATAAGTAAACAAAATTTTTTTTTTTTTCTTTTCTTTTTAATATCAAATAAAATAAAAATATGTTAGTCCAGCAGTGGCAATGTCTTCTAACGGTAGCTAGGAACCTGCATAGTGGTTAGCTAGAAAACAAAGACAGTGGCAGTAATGTACACAAGAGTACAAACAGTGACAGCTTTATAAGGAGCAGTGGCTAGAATGTTCTAACAGTGGTACCAACTGAAAGCAACTGAAGGCTAGCAGTGGTAAACACTTAGAACATAAAGCACTGTTCTTTATAAATTACCTACTGTTAGTATCTATTCTAATACCAAACATAGTTTAAGTTAGATTGATCATTCCAATACTGGTGACCAAAAATGTAAACCTTCCCACATCGAAAGCCTTTGTGAAAAGATCTGCATATTGATTATCAGTATGAATTTTAAAGATTTGGATCAATCTCTTTTCATTGCAATCTCTTATGAAATGATATCGAATTTCAATATGTTTGGTCTTAGAATGCTTAACAGGATTGTTAATGATACTAATTGCAGAGTTATTATCAATATAAATAGGAGTATTGAGAAAAGTCAGACCATAATCCAGCATTTGATTCTGAATCCAAAGTACTTGTGCACAACAGCTTGATGCAGCAACATACTCTGCTTTTGTTGTTGAAGTGGAAACAGTGGTCTGCTTCTTGCATTACCATGACACCAATCTTTCACCTAGAAATTGACAACCCCCTGATGTAGACTTCCTGTCCAGATTCTCACCACCATAAACACTATCTGTGAACGCCATGAGCTCAAAGGAAGAACTCTTGGGATACCAAAGGCCCAATTGTGGTTGACCCTTTAAATATCTAAAGATCCTTTTTACTACATACAGATGTGATTGCTTGGGATTGGCTTGATATCTAGCACACACACACATAACAAACATAATGCCTGGTCTGATGAGATGAGATACATGAGGAAGCCAATCATAGATCTGTAGAGATGCACATCTACATCCTCCCCCTCAAGATCTTCATGTAATGCCTTGTGTGTCTCCATTGGTGTGCTAGCTATTTTAGCATCTTTGTAGCCAAACCTCTCTAAGATATCATTGACATACTTGCCTTGATTGATGAAGATACCATCTGACTTCTTCTTAACTTGAAGTCCTAAAAAGAAAGTAAGTTCACCCATAGAACTCATCTTGAACCTCTAATGCATCAGCTTTTCAAACTCCTTACACAATGCATCATTAGTAGACCCAAAGATAATATCATCAACGTACACTTGTACCAGTAAGATGTCCTTGTGAAATCTTTTGGTAAATAGTGTTTTGTCAATGGTACCTTGTTTAAATCCATTTTCCATCAGATAGTCAGATAAGGTTCCATACCAACATCTTGGAGCTTGATGTAATCCATAAAGTGCTTTTTGCAATTTGCATACTCTATCTGGATACATGGGATCTTCAAACCCTTGGCAAACATACACTTCTTCTTCAATAGGACCATAAAGAAAAGCACTCTTTACATCCATCTGATACACCTTGAAACCTTGATATGAAGCATATGCCAAGAATAACCGGATTGCTTCTATTCTTGCAACGGGAGCAAAAACATCATCATAATCAATACCTTCTTCCTGTGTATACCCCTGTGCCACCAACCTTGCCTTGTTCTTAATCACAATACCCCTTTCATCTTTCTTATTCTTGAAGATCCACTTTGTGCCAATAGCTCTTTTTCCCTTTGGTAAATCAACTAAAATCCATACATCTTGAATTTTGAATTGTAGCAATTCCTCCTGCATTGCTTCAATCCAACTGGGATCTTTAAAAGCTTCCACTGCCTTCTTTGGCTCGGTTTGAGATAAGAAACATACATATAAAGAGGTATGGAGTTCCTCTTCATTGACCTTGGTCTGCTGTCTTGTTTGCACAGTAGAACCAACATCACCAATTACTTGTTCAAGAGGGTGATCTCTATGAACAGTGTATTTTGATGTAGGTGTTTCATGTATCTCATTTTCCAAATTGGTATAATTACCATCTTGTCCAGACCTTTCATTTGATGCCTCTCTTGAAATCCTTTTTGACAAAGGAGTAGAGCTCATATAATTCAGATAATCTATCTTCTCCTTCCCCTTATCAAGTTGTTGTGGTGGTGTTTGCTCAATAAACTCATTTGCCAGAATACTTGACACATCTTTTGTAATGGAATCAACAACCTGTCTATTATTCTTAGTAAAACCTTCCACATTCTTTGAAAGTTGTTGTGCTGGACTCATCTCACTTTCTTCTTCACTGTCTTCCATGCTTTGTCTGTCAGATTCAACAAGCTTAATGAATGGTTCATCTGATTCTTCTGACTCTAATCTCTGTGTTGACTTTGACAGGTCAGTTTCAAACACTTCTGGGGGATCAGGAGACCATATTGGAACAAAGATGTATTCCAATGAATCTTTCTTCTTTCCAGATGACCTTCATGATTCAGATGTACCACTTCCATCACTTGTTCCTGCATTTGTACCTGCACTTGTACCTGCACTAGAGTCTACAGTTGTATATCTAAAAGCAGAATTAAGTGCATCAATATCAAACAAAGACTTTGGACCTTTTCCATCTGGATTAGTGATATTTTCATTAAAAGTGATGTTCATTGATTCTTCTATCACCCTGGTCCTTTGATTGAATACCCTATAAGCCTTACTTTGAATGGAGTAACCAACAAAGATACCCTCGTCTACCTTGCTTTCAAACTTTCCTAAGTAATCTTTGGTATTTAAAATGGTACAAGGACATCCAAAGGATTTTAAGAAACTAACCAATGGTTTGTTCTTAAACAGCAGTTCATATGGTGTTTTGTTATGAGGCTTAACAACTAGTACCCTATTCTGAACATAGCAAGTTGTGCTAACTGCCTCTGCCCAGAAGGACATAGGCAATTTTGCATCAGATAACATATTTATAGCAGCCTCAATTAGTATCCTATTCCTTCTTTCTGCTACTCCATTTTGTTGAGGAGTTCTAGGTGCACTAAACTCTATCTTAATACCTTTAACTTCACATAATTTATCCATCTCATGATTTTTAAACTCTGTTCCATTATCACTCCTGATGATTTTAACCTTTTTATCCAATTGATTTTCCATCTTAGTTATAAATGATCTAAGTATTTCACCTGTCTCATCTTTTGTTCTAAGAAAGAAAACTCATGTAAATCTAGTGTAATCATCAATAATGACAAGGCAGTAAGACCTTTTCCCCATACTACTTATATTGGTTGGTCCAAATAAGTCCATATGCAATAAGTGTAAGGGTGTGCAGTTGGTATTCACAGTTTTGGACTTAAAAGAAGTTTTGTGTTGCTTTCCCTTTAGGCAAGAAACACAATGATCATCACATGAATATACCTTTTCAGGCAAACCTCTAACAAGTTTGTTTTTGACAAGTTTATTAATGGTTTTATAATTCATGTGACACATCCTTCTATGCCACAATTCAGATTCATTCAGACTTGCTTTTGAAATAAGACAGTTTAAATCAGATTGAGGTGACATGTTTGCTAAGTCACACTTATATACATTATTTTGCCTAGGAATTCTCATTAAAATCATGTTTTCTGGTATCTTAAATTCCTTTGACAAGATAAGGCATTCAGTGTCAGTAAAATAGACTGGATTCTTTTTATCTGTGATTTGACTCACACTTAGCAAATTGTACCTCAACTGTTCCACAAAATACACATCATGAAAACTTATCTTATCACTTTGCACTGTTACTTTTCCTGTAATCTTCCCACCTTTGGGATTACTTCCAAATGCTACATATCCTCCATCAAATGATTTGAAGTCCTGTAGCTTTCCTTTGTCTCCAGTCATGTGCCTTGAGCAGCCACTATCAACATGCCATAAGCTCTTTGGCTTGCCCTGCACAAACATTAAAAAGAGAATTAGTTTCTCTTGGGAACCCAAACCAATTTGGTCTTGGGTTTCCCATGTGCATCATTAAAATCAACTCTCTGGAAGACAATTGATTTTGATGCACTGTTAGATTTGGAAACTTTGGATGTAACAGTGTTCTTTGGTTTCCAAATCCAACTAATTTCAGACTTAACAGTGGGAGTTGGCCTAACAGTGGTAACCCTTAGGCTTGTGTTAATTATTCTAGCAGTGGTAGCCATACTTGGTGTAAACATTCTTTTGGAATTTTTAACACTAGCAGTGGCTGCATGCTTAACAGTGGTAACACTTCCCACTGTATTAGTCTTTTTACCTCTGTTGGCTTTGTTTGGTGGTATCACAGCCGCATTAGTAGCAGTGGTTGCAGTTGTACCACTGCTAGCGGTATTCTTCATCCTCTTGACAGTGACAACATGATTAACTTTTGATTTAAAATTTTGTTTATTAATCATGTTTGCTGTTGTCCATAATGGTTTCACATCCCTGGTTAAATTCTTAGGATTGTGATAACAATCATGTTGAAGATGATTGGTTTTTCCACAGATATAACAAGATTTTTCTTTTACCAATTGAAAATTCTGCCCCAATCTTTGTGAAACCATTTGGTTCCAATTTCTTTGATTGCCTCTTGGTGCAGTTTTATTAAAAAAATTTGGTGAAGAAAGTCTTGTTTTGCAATCACAGTTAATACAATTTCATTCAAATTTTTCACAAATTTTGACCCCTACTTAACTATTTTACTAACAAATTCTAGACCCTTTCTAGACTTATTAGTATTGATCACTTGTTCTATCTGTTGTTTGGCCTTTTCTTGAAACATCCTTTTACCCTCTTCTAGTTTATCAACATTTAGTTCATAAACTAGACCAGTAACCTTTTCGCTACCTTCACATGATGAATTAGATGATTCAAAACTTTCAGATGTACTATCACTCTGATCATCTTCCTCACACCACTCTCTTATTTCAACTTTATCAAACTCTTTATTACACTCCAAGCTTTCAATTGGATCAACCCTTTTAACATCATCTACCATTCCTTCTTTTAACTTATTAAATCTAAATCAGTTTTAGAAGGAAAGTAGTTGTTGTTATAAGGTGGAGGAACATTATTATATCCCAATCCAGTCTTATACTTATCATGTATTTGAGAGTTGATACACTTTTGTACATTTTGTGAGGCATATTGTAGGTTTTCTACTGATAACTTAATATTATCTCTCTCACATGTGACCTCAGATAGTTTCTTAGTTAACAATTCTACCTTTTCATTCAACACACCTTTTTCCCATTTAGTGTAATCAATCTCATATTTAAACTGAGTTGCATTAATCTCATGTGCTTTGATTTGCTTTTCAAGATTTTCAATAGCTGCAGTGGTGTGTTTATTTTTTATTTCCCATTGCCTTAATTCATCACACACTTTCATATTATGGTCCCTATAATGTTTAACAGTTTGTTTACATACAGCAGAACATAATTTAATTTGTACCTCATAAGGAATTTCTGACTTCTTGTCAGACTCAGGAATGACCATGAAGCACTGATTCTTTACTTCATGCTCTTCTTGATCACTCCAGTCCCATCCACATCCATCCACAGAAACAAAAGCATTTGATGAAGCACTCTGGATTGGTACATTCTTTGTTTGAACCACATTGCTTCCAGTTCTTTGTCCATTACCACTACTATTTTGTTCATTCTTTGGACTTTTGCATTCCCTTGCAAAGTGTCCCATCTTATGACAGTTGAAGCATTCAATCTTACTCTTATCAAACCAACTAGCATCATTCCTTTTATATGCAAAGTTGTTCCTCCCAGTTCTCTGCATAAATTGTTTTGCCCTCTGAGTGATTAAAGCAATTTGCAATTTAATATCCATCTCTTCAAGATCATCTCCATCAAATTGTTCTAAGTCTTCGTTAGTAAGTGAAGAGTTCACGTTACTAGCAAAGAAAGATTCCAATATCTGATCATTCGAGCAGTTTGATGATGATCCATATCCTCCTGAAACATAAGTAGAGCCTTTGTGACTTGGCTTTGCTTTAGTTCCAGCCATAGACATAAAAGCAGCATTGTTGTTGTTGTTTCCAGAACCCTGCTTCTTGCTTTCCACTTCAGTTTCAAAGTTCCTAAGATCATTTTAGATATCTTCAATCTCTTTTCTCTCCAAATCTGCACTTTGTCTCAACCCAACTGTGTAGATTGTCCATTCCTCACTCAATGACCTCAAAAACTTTCTGTTTAAATCATCCTTATCAATTTTCACTTGATGATTCTCCAGATCTCCTACTAACTTTGAAAACCTGTCAAAGGTGTGAGTCAAAGTTTCTGATTTTGCAGAGTTAAAGTTCTCATATTGCTGTTTTAAAAGAGATCTTTTGTTCTTTTTGGTACTGTCATTACCAACAAATCTCTTTTCAATAGTTTCCATAAGAACTTTAGCATCCTGACATGCTTCAAACCTTCTCTGGTATTCATTAGGAATAGATAATAACAGAGTACTTAATGCTTTATACTCTATTGATCTAACTTTTATTTCTGCTTGCGAAGTTGGTGGTGGTCTTGCTTGTGCAACACCATCACTATCAAGTGTTACTGGAGGACCATTAACAACAACTTCCCACATCTGATAATCTGTGAGAAGCATGTATTGTCTGATCTTGTTCTTCTATAGATCAAACTCGTCAGGCCTAAGCATGGGAATCTTAGTAACCTGGATTCCTTCATTACCTTCTGCTGTCATTGATTCAATAAGTAGATCTTAAAATTTTTGAAAATCAATCAAACAGTAATCCTAGATCTTCCTGTATTCAAAGCTTAACCAAAGCTCTGATACCACTTATCGAACCCAGACAAATCTAATAAACAATTCAATAAGCCTTGAATTATTATTGAGAAGTTGCGGAATCACACTCAATAATATTAAGAAGATCGAGAATTATAACAATTTGTAATATACAATTAATATCAAAAGCTTCAATCTTATTAATGATATAAGACGGATACACTTAAGTATTAGGGTTACAGAAAACCTTGAAGCTGCGTAATCAATCTTCACCTAATCTAGGTCTAAGGATCTCTATTTATAATGCATAGAGTCCTACACAATCTCTAGTTATTATGGTATTCGAATCTATCCCATAAATAACTCTAACAACCTTCAACCGACTTATAAACTTACACCAACAGTGGCTATGATACATTATTACTAACAGTGGTTAACTTGTACAAAAACCAAATACATATTTCCAACAGTGGCACCCTTCAATACTAGCAGTGGCTAGTCAACAAAGCTAACAGTGGCTATCGCTACTTCAATACTTAATCAAATCAGCTCATATCCCAACACTTTGGGTGATGGCCGATTGAATCTTCAATAGTAGCTGGTTTTGAGAGTTGAAGATCATGGATTATTAAAAGTCTCTTGATGCTTCAGTTATGGAGAAAAACTCAAAACAGTTTCTGTTTACCTGCTTGGTTCCAAGGATGATATTGTGTGTGTATGGCACATGTCCCGTGTGTATGTAGAAGATAGAAATTGATAGAAATGGTGGAAGGTGGTGGATTGAAAGAGGTCAGTGGAAAATACGATTACCACTGTTTGTGTTAGTGAATTAAGGTTACCACAGTTTCGGTAATTTGTTGGTGTCATTACCACTGTTTGTGGAATTAAAGGAAAAATTACCACTATTAGGAAGTTTTTACCACTGTTAGTACAAAACAATTAAAACTGTTAGTACTACTTGGTTACAACTGTCAGTGTAACTGATAGTTTGGATCTCAAATGGAATTGTATTGAGTTAATGGCTTGTTCTTGAAGATGTGATTACGAAGAAGATTGATTATAGCTTATTTGATATTGTAATTGAGTTTTACAGGCATTAATCTTATCATATCTCAAAGTGGAGGATGCAGAACTTTGAAGATAACTTGTTTGATTTGTATGGTGACGACGAAGACTTGACAAATCTAGCAAACGTGTGAGATTTACAAACTTATGATGCTCAATGCTCACATTTGCTATCACTTGGAAGAGTTTGGTGTGCTCGGTGACTTGTTATGGAAAATAAGGATTTTTGTCAAAGAGATTATGATCTACTTATACATAGGATTATAAGTTCGACGTCGTGAATAGTACAAGATATAAGGTACAAGTTTGGAAGAGATTCAAGAGATGGTGAATATACTTTAGGGGAAGCTTACTGTTTAATGTTTCATCATCTACATATACCACTTGAGGGGAAGTGTTTACAAGTTGCAAAAGATTCATATTTTATTATTACAAAAAGGGGAAGAAGGATATTGATTTTGCAGCTTAGTATGGGTGGTGACATGTTCAAGAAGATATTAAGTCAAGGGGAAGCATTGAAGATGGTTTCATTCATGAAGATTGTTTTGTAATATCAAATAGGGGAAGATTGTAGGGATTCTAGAATTGATGATTACAAAACAAAATATGCATAAATAAAGAATGATGAAACTAGAAGGACTTAATGTGTAATATTAAGTTTAATTTCTATGTAAGTTAGGTTTTCTTGTAAACCCTAATATCTCGACTATATAAAGAGACATTAGGGACGTAGGAAAAAGTGTGCACACATAATGTAGACATCTAAGAGTTTTTATTTAGCCTCAAGATCAAGGTATTCTTGATCCTGTTGCAATCGTGTAACCGTTTTATTGTGATCAAATAAAATTGAGGTTTGAGATAACATTGATGTTCTTATAGTTATTCCGCACTTTATGATTAATTCAATGTTATTGTATCCTAGATCAAGATCTAAAAAATCTGAGCTAGATCGTTATTACGTTTTCACAACCCCGAACCTCCAAAAGAAGTGATGACACCGCTGACACTACTCCTGTCATCAAGCCTTGTTCTTACAAGGATTTTCTTAGTTGCAAACCACTGAATTTCAAGGGCACGGAAGGTGCCATCGGTCTAATCAGGTGGATCGAAAGGATCGAATCTGTCTTCAATTTGTGCAATTGCACGGAAGACAGCAAGGTCAAATTCGCTACTTACACCTTTTAAGAAGGTGCACTCACATGGTGGAATACACATGCCAGTGTTGTGGGCATTGATGTAGCAAACCAACTCCCATTGGTGGACCTAAAGAAAATGCTAAGGGACGAATATTGCCCCACTGAGGAACTCCATCGGTTGGAGGAAGAATTTTGGCATTTAACTATTCAAGGCAATGATATTGCTGGTTATAACACCAAATTCCAGCAACTCGCCCTTCTATGTCCGGGTCTGGTAGACACGGACAAAAATCGCATCAAGAAGTACATCTGTGGCCTCCCGGAGAACATCCAGGGAAATGTCGCCTCATCAAAGCCAACCACCATCCAAAGTGCTATCCAGCTTGCAAATGAACTCATGGCGATGATTCTCAGCCGTGAGGCATCCACCACCACTTCCAACAACAAACGCAAATCTACTAAACACCACGATCAACCAAACAAGAAACCCAATGCCATCCAAATATACAACACCAACTCTGAACCCAAACGTGGGTATACTGGGAACAAACCCTATTGTTCCAAGTGTAACCGCCACAACGACGGTCCATGTAGTACTCCTTGCAACAACTGTAAGAGGTACGGACATTCGCCCAAGATTCCGAGCTCCCATGATATTGCCTAATTTATACATGTTTACTTTGGCAATATCCCTCAAATATGTTCAAGATATTCATTAATTCACGAGTCTTTAGTACTTAATTTGTTATAATTCGCATTTCAGGTTCGATAATGAAGTTTCAAGGAATAGAGTCCAAATTCAAGTGTAAATCGAGCAAAGAGGTCACGGGAATCAAATCAGGATACTGTCATGGTCATTACTCATTTCATCATGTCCATGACACCACATTGACCAGCTGTTAAAATCATTGACTTTGGCTATCACGGCCATGATACTTTCTGTCATGGCCATGATGTCGATTTCCCAAGGTTAAAAACGTAAAATTAGGTCAGAAAGGGGGGATCCGGATTTTTGGAGAGAGAAGCGACTTGGAGATTACCTTGAGAAGGTTTTGGGTGATTTCTAGCAGCTTTGGAGAGATCCTAGGCAACTAATTATCATTCTAATCATTACAAAAGTGAGGATTCATCATCAAACATTCGAAAACATTATTCTACTCGGTTAATTCTCGTTTTTACTCAAACATGAATTCTTCTATGATTATTGTTACTTGTTTGTTCGTGTCCATGATCATGGGCTAAATCCTTTATGTTCATTTAGATTAATAACTCTAGATGTAGGATAAATTTTGTTGAATGATTGTTATTCATGTGTCGATTTGATGCTTGATCAAAGAACGATTCATATTACAATTTAATTAATTCATTCGATTGATAGAATATTTGTTCCAATGAGTGAAAACTCTTGTATTTAATATTCTATTTACATTGATTTATATATGTTAGTCATTGTGCTTTTGATTGGAGACGATAAATGAATTGAATTAGATTAAGATAGTTGAAATATTGGTGGATCATACTAAGAGAAGTCTTGTGTGATTGTTGATGTTTATGAAAGTAAAATCACGCGATTAAGTCATCAAATCAATTAAATTGTCTAGTTATGATCTAGAGGTCTAAGGTGTCAAGGAAACTTGCATTTTTGTAATTTTGATTAAGTGAATGCATTGTGAAAACAAGTACTCCAACTAGTGATTCACACAAGTCATATATCAATGTAGTTCTTAATCAAAATATCCAACACTAGGGGTAAAAGTTCTAAATGAACATACTTCTCTAATCTGAGATAAATCTATCTTTTAATTGTTTAATTTACTTATTTGTCATTTTAAAACCCCATTCGACTGTCTGTCGTTAAGAGGCAAAACTCCCAATTTTACTTGCTTTATATTTAGTTAACTATTAATCAAAAATAACTTCAAAATACTTAAATTGTTCCTTGGACGATACCTGAAAACTTATCTTTGCTATACTACTACTCGATTAGGTACACTTGCCTAGTTGTGTAATAGTCCATTCATAGATACTTTTCTTACTTAAATTATAACTCGGTATTTGCCCCTTTTATCCCAAATCCACCAACAATACCCCCAACAGCAACAACACCAGACCATCAAAAGCCTGCTTCGAATGTGGGAACACCGGGCACTTCAGGAATGAGTGCCCAAAGCTGAAGAACAACAACAACGCAAAAGGTAGACCCTTCGTACTCAACTCTGGGGACGCCTGTCAAGACCCTAATGTGGTCTCGGGTATGTTCCTCCTCAACAACTTACCTGCTCTTGTTCTGTTTGATACTGGTGCCGATAGAAGCTTTATTTCTGATGAATTTTATCCACTGCTTGACATCACCCCTGTTACTGTAGAAGTTAAGTATACTGTAGAACTAGCAAATGGTAAACTCATAGAAACCGATAGTGTGATACCTAATTGCACTTTAAACCTAGCCAACGAAACCTTCTCAATCGATCTTATGCCTGTTGAAATTGGAAGTTTCGACGTCATCATAGATATGGACTGGTTGTCCAAACACCGAGCCGAAATCATTTGTTATGATAAGGTCGTTCGCATCCCTCTCGCCGCTGGTAGAACATTGATCATACAGGGGGAGACCGGTGGGACGAGACTAAACATCATCTCTTGCTTGAAAACCCGAAAATTTCTGAGAAAGGGTTATCCGGCAATCCTCGCACACATCATAGATAAAAATTCGGAGGAGAAGCGACTTGAGGATGTGCCCATCGTTCGAGACTTTCAAGAAGTCTTTCCCGAAGAACTGCCTGGTCTACCACCACCAAGACAGGTTGAGTTCTCAATCGACCTCGTGCCAGGTATTGCACCTGTGGCCCAAGCACCATACCACTTAGCCCCATCCGAACTTCAGGAGTTATCAAATCAATTACAGGAACTCCTGGAAAGAGGATTCATTAGACCAAGTTCTTCACCCTGAGGAGCTCCAGTCTTATTCGTGAAAAAGAAAGACGGTTCTTTCAGAATGTGCATCGACTACCGAGAGTTGAACAAGTTGATCATCAAGAACCGATATCCACTTCCTCGCATCGATAACCTATTTGACCAACTTCAAGGGTCGAGTTTTTATTCAAAGATCGATCTTCGGTCAGGTTATCAACAACTCCGAGTTCGCGACACCGATATCCCGAAAACTGCTTTCCGAACTCGCTACGGGCATTATGAATTTCAGGTGATGCCTTTCGGTTTAACAAACGCACCGGCTGTATTCATGGATCTTATAAATCGGGTGTGCAAACCTTACCTTGACAAGTTTGTCATTGTCTTCATCGACGACATCCTCATTTACTCGCGCGATGAACGTGAACATGCGCAACATCTCAGAACTATCCTAGAGCTACTCAGACACAAGGAGTTATATGTCAAATTCTCCAAGTGTGAGTTATGGATATAATCCGTTCAATTCCTTGGATATGTTGTTAATAGTCAGGGAATCCATGTTGATCCATCAAAAATCAAGTCTATCAAGTGCTGGCAAGCACCAACAACTCCAACCGTAGTGCGCCAATTCTTGGTTCTTGTTGGGTACTATCGGCGATTCATTGAAAATTTCTTGAAAATAGCACAACTACTCACGACTCTGACTTAGAAAGACAAAAAGTTCGATAGAACTGATAAACAAGAGTCAGCCTTTCAACTTCTGAAGCAAAAGCTTTGTAGTGCTCCTATTCTATCCTTACCCGAAGGCACCGATGACTTCGTGGTATACTGCAATGCTTCTCATCAAGGTCTTGGTTGCGTATTGATGCAACGGGACAGAGTCATTACCTACGCCTCTTGATAGCTGAAAATTCATGAAAAGAACTACACCACCCACGATCTCAAGCTAGGAGCTGTCGTCTTTGCCCTCAAAATCTGGAGACACTACCTTTATGGCACTAAACGCACAATATTTGCCGACCACAAAAGTCTCCAACACATATTCGATTAGAAGGATCTTAACACGAGGCAACATCGGTGGGTCGAGTTGCTTACCGACTACGATTACGAGATCAAATACCATCCGGGTAAGGCTAATGTTGTTGCCGATGCCCTCAGTCGAAAAGAACGAACAAAACCACTTTGAGTCCGAGCCCTTAGTATGACAATTCACAATGATCTAAACATTCAGATCCTCGTTGCTCAACTCGAAGCCTTGAAACCCGATAACATCAAAAACAAAGCCTTGCGGGGCATGTATAAACAATATGAAATCAAACCTAACGGAGTTAGGTACCTCTCTAACCGAATCTAGTTGCCTAGTTTTGGGAACCTGCGAGATTTGGTGATTGATGAAGCTCACAAGTCTAAATACTCTATCCACCTGAGATCCGACAAAATGTATCACGACATCAAGGAATCTTATTGGTGGCCGAATATGAAAGCTGAAATCGCCACATACGTCAACAAGTGTCTTACTTGCTCAAAAGTCAAAGCCGAGTATCAGAAATCTTCTGGTTTACTCTAACAACCCAAAATTCCTGAATGGAAATGGGAACAAATCGCCATGGATGTCATAACCAAACTACCCAAGTCATCGAGCAGTTGCAATACCATTTGGGTGATCGTGGACCGTCTCACAAAGTCTGCTCATTTCCTTGTGATCAAGGTAACTGATAAAATGGAACGCCTCACACGAATCTACATCAAAGAAACTATTTCTCGACACGGCGTTCCAATCTCGATTATCTCAGATAGGGATAGTCGCTTCACATCTCACGTTTGGCAATCACTCCAGAAATCATTGGGTACCCGTCTTGACATGAGTACCGCATACCACCCTCAAACTGACGGCCAAAGTGAACGAACGATTCAAACACTAGAAGACATGTTACGAGCCTGCGTAGTTGACTTCAGTGTGAACTGGGAAAAACACCTACCGTTGTGCGAGTTTTCGTACAACAATAGCTATCATACCAACTTTAAGGCTGCACCTTTCGAGGCACTCTACGGTCATAAGTGCCACTCACCTATTTGTTGGACCGAAGTGGGAGACAGTCAACTCACTGGTCCTGAACTTATTCACGAAACAACCGAGAAAATCTTCGAGATTTAAAACAAACTCAAAGCCGCACGTAATCGTCAGAAAAGTTATGCTGACGTGAGACGCAAACCACTCGAGTTCCAGGTTGGGGATTGGGTGCTAAGTAAAGTTTCACCTTTGAAAGGTGTCATTCATTTCGGCAAACGTGAAAAATGATCGCGCCCAAACGGTCAGTCGAGGTTTTGACCCTGTCGTCGGACCATCCGTCTAGGCGCGGATCGGTGGGTAAGTTTTAAAATTTATATGTGCGGGGCCTAAGTATACCTACTTACTATTTGGTGTATAGCAGTAAGGATGACCTAGGGTCGTTCTTTGAGTCAGTGTATTGTGGATCTTGGACGAAATAGGCGTACTTATCAATCTAGCGGGTTTTAAAAGATTTGATTGGGGGTTTGTTTTTGTTTGTTTTTATACTTAGGCAGAAAATTTAAACTAAAGCGGAATAAAATAAATGTAGATAGCAGATAATCAAGAGAGGAGTGTTTGCTATGATTTCGGTAGCCTTATTGGTTGGAATGAGAACGTATTCTAAAGGTTTGTATTTTATTTACCTCAGGTATTATGTGGAGTGAGCACTAGCCCCCTACTGATAGAGTTCTCGATCAGTATGTCACTGAGCAACTAGGCTATCCTGATTCTGATCGGAGTAGTTTATCCAGCCTACAACACTAACCGGTGAAGGTATAGTGACCCTTATCTGGGATGAAACCCTGGGTGCATGAATAAGGCAACAAACCAACTCGATGCCCGACCTTTCTTAACCCCACAATAATATCTAATCTAAATAAAACATTTAAGACCAAATTTATAGAGTGTGCTTGATTACTTTCTATCGATGGTTTTGTGAGTCTGGGTGTTGAGTCATGACTCGTGATTCACATAGACCGATAACAACGACTCTTTCCGTGACTCTCACACTGTACTCCACCGAAGGTGTTTCCATTGCTGAACCAAGGACCTAGTCGGTACCAGCTCTGCTGATCACAGAGTTGCCGTTATTCCACAAGGCTTAGTAACTGCGACTTTTCCTCGGCTTCCACGTGTTAACTACACCAGAGGTGTTGTCGATGCTATACTGAGTAATCAGCCGTCTTACGGTACCTTTACATTTCTTCATAAAGGCTAACCCAGACTACTTATCTAAGTTTGTATTTAAGCATAATATTATCCATCTATGATATAAACCAGCCCTTACTTTTAAGTCCCAATAAATCCCTAATTTGTCAACAGTGCACTATTCACGTTCAGTTAGAAAACCATATTTCCACGGGCACAGTGTACTTTGCGTTCAAAGTAGAAAGCATTATTTCCATGGCTCCAGTGTACTTAGCGTTCAGTTTGAAAACTATATTTCCATAGCCACAGAGTACTTTGCGTTCAATATTAGAAAACAATATTTCCTCAATGACGATGTACTTAGCGTTCATTTAGAAAGCGATGTGCACACGGCTTAACAAATCAGACCATGTTCATGTTTGACACAGATAACTAAGTACCTTTGATGGGGTTCGCGACGTCCCATCATAAAGGCCGTAATCACGTTTACTGGTTGAAAGGCGATTAGTTTGATAGGTTTAAAATCATAGATAGAAAGTAAATCAAAGCACTATAATATCATTCCAACCAATTTACGACTAACTACATCATAGCAAACACACAATATCACTACTCGCTAATCATGGTAATCAATCCTAAATCTAGCATGATAACAGTAATAACAATCATCATAATAAAATAGATAAAGGATAGATATAACCGTAATAAGAGCGTAGCTGAATACAACTTGAACGTTACACGAGCAGAACTCCTAGTATGCGCCAAGCAATATTACAAGATTGCCCCTCTACTAACTAAATACTAATCTACCACTAATTATAAAATAAACCTAGAAAGTATTGAAGTGTTTCTTGCTTGAGAAGTGTGAGATGTGGAATGGTGTAGTGTGTTGAAATGATGAAATGAGGCTAGTATTTATAGAGCTCGCACAACTTTATCCGTAGACCGTATCCAAACTTCAAAATGCACAACCGTATCGCAAGGGCAAATAAAATAGAGATTTTTATCACCCAAACGCACGATACGGCTGAGTTAGGGTGAATACGGGCAAACTAGACCGTATACGGCTGTGCACAGGGTGAATACGGGCAAACTGGGCCGTATACGGGTGGGCACAGGCCGTATACGGCCTGCACAGACCGTATACGGTCTGTGTCCAGCCGTATATGGCCTGGACCAGCCATATACGGCCTGGTTCAGCCGTATCCAGCTTCTTCGGTTCTTCGTTTCTTCGTTCGGGCGTAACTTCTTCGTCGTTTATCCGTTTTGAGCGTTCTTTATATCCACGCGATCGTATTTTCCTAACGAAGAAAATGACATAAGTTAGAGGTCATAATTCTTTGTGGAGCTCAAAAAGTGCTAAATTACGTGAACCGAAGATTCAATGATCGTTTGTGCTCTGTTTTACTCATTTTTAGGTTGTTTTTGTCGATTCTTGAAACATCATCTATATTTTAGCCCATGTGATGAAATGTGATGTTTAAGTTCACTTTCAAGTGTTTTCATTAATAATTGGGCCAAAATGGTGAGAAAATGGCACACAAAAACATGACTTTTTGCGTGTCATCAAATATCCCACACTTAGACTTTGCTTGTCCTCAAGCAAAACTCAAAATTCTCACTTGCTTTTTGGAAAAGCATTTTGAAAACACTAGTTTATTTTTGGGGGGAATCAAAATATATCAAAAACAACCATCCTCATATACAAGCAACATATCCTGGAAATAAGCGAAAGTGAGGTATTCCTTTCAGAGGTCTGAAATGATTCTCTTAGGCATGCTTTCAATTCTCGCGATCTTGGAATATACATGACTAGGCGATCTCACCAGGTGGTCACTCAATTCACTCAAAAGTGTTTCGGGTTATCTATCAATCTAATCAAACGAAATCGCTCATACGCCAGTCATGCAACATCCATCGTCATAAGCTTGCTCGAGAATCATATCTCCACCACTTAGGTGAGGACGGTGCTAGCTATCCCAGGACATTCAGAGTGGGTTGTAATGGTAGGTGAGGGTTACGGGGTATGGATAAGTGGGAAATTTTTGTAAAGGGTTTTTGCTTATCTTAGGACTTCTAAACTTTTTGAAAAACAATATTTAAACAACCTTTTTTAATGAAAACGGATACGGATAACAATACGGGAAGAAGATAGCTATTTTGACTTCTATCTTTTGAAAATACTCAAGGGGATTTTATGACTTCTATAAGAGCGGGAATTTTTCGAGAGATTCGAAGCACTTAGCTTTATTCTATTTTATTTTCTTTTTCTTTTGCTTCTATTTTTGGACTTTTCTAGGGATTTTTATTTTGTTTCTTTCTTTTGCCCTTTTTGAAATCCTTTTCTTTCTTTCATCTTTTTCATCCTTCTGATGACTTTGCATTTACTTGGTGTCAATTTTTCACACCGTAAACTCTCAACTTTTGATTTTTTTATCAAGGGAACGCACGCGAGAGATTTTGAGTAAACACCAGTATTTGTGATTTGGAGTGATAGCAAAAAGGATATTTAAATGATCATTTTCCACAAGCTGAAAGTTTCTAAGATAAGTTTTGGTGGGTGTGGAATAAATGGTTTAAGGTTTAAAGGGTTTTGGAAGAAATGAACAGGGTAAGGCTCAACAGGGTTATCTAAGCGGATCATCAACACTAAAGATAAGTGTTGGAAGGGTTTTGGGCTTGAAGAGATATGATGAAAAGGGGGGGTAAATCCTAAGGAATGTCAAGGTCATTTAACTGCACCTACACCGCGTATGGTACTCTACCAATGTGGTCTTGAAGTGCATACCAGGAGCAAGTTCTAATTCCGGATGCATGCATCGGCACACTCAAACAAACGAATAGTGAAGCATTAAAGATGAATGCTTGTATTGGCTCAAGATACCTCACTGCAAGTTTTTAGGTTTGTTTGTGCCTAGCCATGCGATGCCCCTCTTAGATTATCATTTTAGACCTAAGAAATTCCTATCTTATTTACTCTTAATTTCCAAAATACCCTACTCATATACGAAAATGTTCCTTCTTAAGATATTTTAACTCAAAAAAAATTTGAAATTTTTTAGCAAAAGTGAGTTTTTATGAAAACTAAGCTAACTGAATGAGTGGCATCTCCACTGTCGAAGTTAGCTTATGATTTTGAGAAAAAATGAGTTTTTATGAAAATTAAGCCAACTGAATGAGTGGCATCTCCACTGTCGAAGTTAAGCTTATGATTTTTGAGAAACATTTTCCGAGTTTGCTTTTGGAAATAAGAATCTAACAAGAAAACCTAAGGTATTCTATACCGCTATCCCACACTTAGAGGAACATTGTCCCTAATGTTCTCTTGAGTTGGGATTTGAGAAAAATCCCACACTTAGAGTTTGAACAAATCGGAAAATGTTACTCAAGTGTTTATTTTGGGCTGGAATCCCACACTTAGTGATAAGCTTGGGATATGGTATAGACTACTATAATGAGAATTTAAAGCTAACAATCATATCAAAAACGAGAGTGAGAACGAGAGAACTCCCCTATCAATGCAAAGGTGGAAGGATGGAATTCTGGAAGATGCGCTGAAGAGGAGATCTTTGACAGGAATTCTTCTTTAGCGGTGGCTCCATAAAGATCTTTTGGCATTAGCGTGCGCAGCTTACAAATAACAGCTTTATCTTCCATCTTTACACTTCTTTCACTCTCTTGTGAAGATATCTCGTAAGTGTGAACACGTTGGGTATATATTTTTACCGACTTCTTATTATAGATTTTTACCAACAGTGCCTAAATCCAGAATGCGAAAAGATGTTTTAATTCAAAACAGGTTTTAAGTCATGTGTTTTTAAACGAGTTCGAGCATAATGCGTGAAAGTAGCACGCAAGTACCTCAAATGCTCGAAACACATGCCTTGTTTTAATTCCTATTTTCCTGGATTTAGGTGGTAAAAGCTGAAGTGGTGTTTTGAAAGCATTTTGATACCCAAGTGTGAAAGATAGTCAGAGATATATCACTTCTTGGAATTTTAAAAACTAATACTAATACTAAGGATACTTATTGCACGGGTTGCCTCCCGAGAAGCGCTTCTATTTATAGTCGAGGGCTTGACTTTTCCTCTTGGATCAGCCAAAAGAGGAATCCCCAGGACTTGGGATGCGGAATGGAAGTGTCCTGGGGTTTGGTGGGTAGAATCTCATAAAATGTCGTTCGATGACTTCTGTGATGTTTGGGATTCTCGCCACATGAAGAGGATAGGTATGGAAATGCTCCTCAGCAGTCCTTTGTAAGTATAAAAGATCCATTATAGCATCTTGGACTGCTTTGGAGATGGGTCCATTAGTGTCCACAAGAGTGGTTCCATCGTGCTCAAGAGTCTCACGCACCGGTCGATCTGTCCGCAGGGTGTCCATAAATCCGAAGAAGCGTAGGTGGATGTCTTCGTGAGTGGCATTGCTGATGTCCCTCCCTAGTTCTTCAATGGATCTGAGTATGCCTTGGATCAGCTGTTTCTGATGGTCGGTATACGTGAGCTCTGGTTTCAGGAAGATGTTAATCATCCTGTTGTAAACCTCACGTAACCCATTATGGAATAGCTGTCAGGGCTGCTCCCATAGGATAGAACCGAAAATGTCTTTAAGTCGTTCAGAGATGAAATATGCAACGTTAACCGTCAAACCTTCTGGAACTGAAGAAGGGATGGCACGTGCTCTCTCGTCTGAACTGACTCGTTCTAACTTTTCGATGATTATCTGGGCGTGATGCTCGATAGTGCAGCTGATGAAAAATCTGTGTGGTGAGGACTCGTCAATGTGATCATTATCTGCCAAAGATTCTAGAAGTCCTTTGAGATCCGCCATTAGCTGAGCATCTACTTCATCTTCAGGGTTCCCAGTAGCATAATCCATGTTGTGTCTGAAATTTTGGAGAAACTCCATCTGTTGGTGCGAATATGGAAATGCGGACCTGATAAATGCTTGATACACCTGGCCATACGTGGTCTTCTGTGTTTCATAGAATTGCTCTTCATCGGGGAAAGGTTCATCATTGTCTGATGATTCTCCTGCGAGGTCGTTGGCGAAGGCGTTGATGCGACTAACTAGATGTTGCGGACTCAGGTAGGAGTTGGCTTGATAGACCTCATATTCAGTCTCAATGTCCTCAATAATATCCCTCTGACGTTGCGTGTATTCAATAGTAGAATCTCGTATAATCGCAATCAGAGTTCGAAAATCCTCCCCGTGTTCTTCAATAGCACTAAGCATTTCTTCCGGTTCAGACACGATCGGGATTTCTATATTTCCTATAGTAGGAGGAGGGATAATGACTGGAGAGGGAGTGATCGGAGTGAGGTGAAGGCGAATGGAGCGAGTATCGATCGGAACATCAATGAAAACGATATCGTCCTCATCACCCCAGATTGCTGAAGTATCCGGAAACTCAACAGCGTCGATGAGTGGCTGGGACTCGTCGGTGATCTGTGATACTGGCTGGGAAGAGTCCATCTCGATATCCCTCTCGTCCTGAGAGTCAGAATCATCGCTTGATCCAGATGTACCTCCCAGCTCAAAATGTGATCGAGGCTCGGATGAGTCAAGGGGTGGAATCCCTCGAGGAGGTATATGTGGCTTGAGTAGAGACTCATCATCCAGGGAGTGGTCAATCGAAGGGTCCTCTGAGTCGCTCTCCGGCAGAGGGATGAAGTTTAAAGCATAGTCTATCTGCATGATCTCTGCGGTCGGAGGGTGTGTCTCAGGTGTAACTTCCACCGGCTCTTCCTCTTCTTCTTCTATCTCCTCTTCTTCTTCCTCAGTTTCCTCTTCTTCCTCAGTGTCGGAAGAAATCGTGATGGGCTCGTCAGACATAGGAGTGTCTGGTTCAGTGTCATCATCCGTGGTAACTCTTCCTGTCGAAATCGCACATATCTCCGCATGTTCTGTGATGGACTGATCAGCTTGATCGATCTTGAAGGTGATAGTCTCTCCATGAGATCTAAGACTGATAGTCTGAGAGTAAACATCTATGATAGTGCGTGCGGTGTTCAAGAATGGTCTACCTAGGATGATAGGGATATGGACATCTTCCTGAATGTCCATCACTACGAAGTCTGTGGGAAATAGGAACTTATCGACTTGAACCATGATGTTCTCAGCTATTCCCTTAGGGTATCTAATTGATTGGTCAGCTAGCTGGACACTCATTTTGGTCGGTTTAAGGGGTCCTAATTCCAATCTAGTGTAAAGCGAATAGGGCATCAGGTTGATACTGGCTCCTAGGTCGGCTAGGGAGTGTATCATGCCCGAGTGATAGATCGAACAGGGAAGGGTAAAGCGTCCAGTATCTCCTAATTTCTCAGGGATAGAGTTCTTTATAAGAGCTGAACATTCCGCGTTCAGTGGGATATTGGGTACTTCGGGTAACTTATCCTTGGTCGACAAGAGTTTCAGGATGTATTTCGAACTGGAAGGGGTTCGGGACATGGTGTCCACAAACTTTCCATCGAGACGGAAGTCGTTAACCTTATAGGCTTTCTTAAGACGGCCGGGAAACGGGATGCGTACTTCCCTTTGTGGTGTAGGGACAGACGGGGACTCAACTGTCGGCGGGACAGGAGTATCTCTCTTCACCGGAGAAGGAGTGGGAGGTTGGCTCGGTGCCACCTTCTTGTCTGTAGTACTCATCTGTTTGGCCTCTTCTACATGTGGGTTTTGTACCGTATTGCTAAGGAGATTACCCTGGGGCCTAGAGTCAAGACGTTAGGCTAGCTGTCCTATCTGGGTCTCAAGATTTTTGAGAACGGCCAGTTGGTTCCTAATGAATAGGTCGGTTTGGTCCTGCCTAGCGCTAGTCTTTTGGTTAATTTGGTGATGGCCTTGGATGAACTTAGTGAGGGTATCATCCGTACTAGTAATGGGCACTATGGTCTTGGAGGGTTCGGTCGATTGATCTGCGTTGGGTGCAGTCAATGATAGTGGTTGGTTATAGGTGAGTTGGGGTTGTTGTTGGTAAGATGGGTACCTAGGTTGGTAGTTGGGCTGAAAGGGTGGTTGGTTCCTAGGTGGGTATTGGGTGCCTCTAGTCCTAGGTGGAGAGGTTCGAGCGAAGCCAGGTGGATTTTGTTGGCGAGCTGGAAATTAAGCGTAGTAAACCGTTCCATCAGCAGGATCCTCGTACTCAACCTGATAACTTTCTGTTGGGAGGTTGGCACAGTTCTGGCATGCATGAATTTGATGCTGGGATGGTTTCTTCATTTTGCCGATCTGCTTCATCAGGTGCTCGATCTTCTCTGTCAAAGATTTGATAGCTTCGGTCTGGAATGGATTGGGTGCAGCAATCGGTGCTGATGATGAGGAATGCTCACCAGAATTCCAGTCGTGATGGTGCATCGTCATATTCTCGATCAAGTTCCAAGCTTCCTCATCGGTGAGTTGCATGAAATTGCCCTGAGCAGCGGCGTCAAGGGTAATGCGATGGTTCGGAGCAAGACCGTTGTAAAACATGCACAGCTGACTGGTTTTCTCTATAAGGTGGTTAGGGCATTTATTCAACAGGTTCTTGTATCTCTCCCATGCTGTCTAGATAGATTCATCATGAGCTTGGTGGAAGTTCATGATGTCATTCTTGTACTTGGTTTGCTTAGCCGGAGGAAAGTACTTAGTAAGGAATTTTGTAGCCATATCCGTCCAGGAGAAGATAGAGCCGGTCTCTAATCCCTCAAACCAAGTCAAAGCGTGGTGAGTAAGCGAATAGGGGAATAAGTATAGACGGACTATGTCCTGATCAACCCCGTTCTGCTTGTACGAGTTGGTAGTCTGAATGAATCGGTTGATGTGGGTGTTAGGATCGTCATGGGGTAAACCATGGAATTGGCAGAATTCCTTGATAAGCTGAACGATATGATGTTTAAGCTCGAAGGACGCGCCGTCGATGACCGGATAGCTGATGGGTCCACCTCGACCTTCAATTGATGGTTTGGTGTTGTCGGCAAGTGTGACACGTGCAACCATCGGTTATCGGTTGCGGATGCGTTTCTCCTTGCGGATCGTTCGGATGATCTTCTCAGGATCGGGTACGAAAATGAGAGATTCGAATCCGGACGATCGGGTCAAATATCGTTGTGTGCTGTGGTAAGGAATTTTCGAATGGAACAAGGAAAAAGAAAAACCTAAACTAAACTATGGGATACTAGAAAGAAAAATTCGTCTAGAACGTCTTCAGATCTTACGGCTGACTCCCCAGCAGCGGCGCAAAAAACTTGATCGCGCCCAAACGGTCAGTCGAGGTTTAGACCCCGTCGTCGGACCATCCGTCTAGGCGCGGATCGGTGGGTAAGTTTTAAAATTTATATGTGTGGGGCCTAAGTATACCTACTTACTATTTGGTGTATAGCAGTAAGGATGACCTAGGGTCGTTCTTTGAGTCAGTGTATTGTGGATCTTGGACGAAATAGGCGTACTTATCAATCTAGCGGGTTTTAAAAGATTTGATTGGGGGTTTGTTTTTGTTTGTTTTTATACTTAGGCAGAAAATTTAAACTAAAGCGGAATAAAATAAATGTAGATAGCAGATAATCAAGAGAGGAGTGTTTGCTATGATTTCGGTAGCCTTATTGGTTGGAATGAGAACGTATTCTAAAGGTTTGTATTTTATTTACCTCAGGTATTATGTGGAGTGAGCACTAGCCCCCTACTGATAGAGTTCTCGATCAGTATGTCACTGAGCAACTAGGCTATCCTGATTCTGATCGGAGTAGTTTATCCAGCCCACAACACTAACCGGTGAAGGTATAGTGACCCTTATCTGGGATGAAACCCTGGGTGCATGAATAAGGCAACAAACCAACTCGATGCCCGACCTTTCTTAACCCCACAATAATATCTAATCTAAATAAAACATTTAAGACCAAATTTATAGAGTGTGCTTGATTACTTTCTATCGATGGTTTTGTGAGTCTGGGTGTTGAGTCATGACTCGTGATTCACATAGACCGATAACAACGACTCTTTCCGTGACTCTCACACTGTACTCCACCGAAGGTGTTTCCATTGCTGAACCAAGGACCTAGTCGGTACCAGCTCTGCTGATCACAGAGTTGCCGTTATTCCACAAGGCTTAGTAACTGCGGCTTTTCCTTGGCTTCCACGTGTTAACTACACCGGAGGTGTTGTCGACGCTATACCGAGTAATCAGCCGTCTTACGGTACCTTTACATTGATTCATAAAGGCTAACCCAGACTACTTAACTAAGTTTGTATTTAAGCATAATATTATCCATCTATGATATAAACCAGCCCTTACTTTTAAGTCCCAATAAATCCCTAATTTGTCAACAGTGCACTATTCACGTTTAGTTAGAAAACCATATTTCCACGGGCACAGTGTACTTTGCGTTCAAAGTAGAAAGCATTATTTCCACGGCTCCAGTGTACTTAGCGTTCAGTTTGAAAACTATATTTCCATAGCCACAGAGTACTTTGCGTTCAATATTAGAAAACAATATTTCCTCAATGACGATGTACTTAGCGTTCATTTAGAAAGCGATGTGCACAAGGCTTAACAAATCAGACCATGTTCATGTTTGACACAGATTACTAAGTACCTTTGATGGGGTTCGCGACGTCCCATCATAAAGGCCGTAATCACGTTTACTGGTTGAAAGGCGATTAGTTTGATAGGTTTAAAATCATAGATAGAAAGTAAATCAAAGCACTATAATATCATTCCAACCAATTTACGACTAACTACATCATAGCAAACACACAATATCACTACTCGCTAATCATGGTAATCAATCCTAAATCTAGCATGATAACAGTAATAACAATCATCATAATAAAATAGATAAAGGATAGATATAATCGTAATAAGAGCGTAGCTGAATACAACTTGAACGTTACACGAGCAGAACTCCTAGTATGCGCCAAGCAATATTACAAGATTGCCCCTCTACTAACTAAATACTAATCTACCACTAATTATAAAATAAACCTAGAAAGTATTGAAGTGTTTCTTGCTTGAGAAGTGTGAGATGTGGAATGGTGTAGTGTGTTGAAATGATGAAATGAGGCTAGTATTTATAGAGCTCGCACAACCGTATCCGTAGACCGTATCCAAACTTCAAAATGCACAACCGTATCGCAAGGGCAAATAAAATAGAGATTTTTATCACCCAAACGCACGATACGGCTGAGTTAGGGTGAATACGGGCAAACTGGACCGTATACGGCTGTGCACAGGGTGAATACGGGCAAACTGGGCCGTATACGGGTGGGCACAGGCCGTATACGGCCTGCACAGACCGTATACGGTCTGTGTCCAGCCGTATACGGCCTGGACCAGCCGTATACGGCCTGGTTCAGCCGTATCCAGCTTCTTCGGTTCTTCGTTTCTTCGTTCGGGCGTAACTTCTTCGTCGTTTTTCCGTTTTGAGCGTTCTTTATATCCACGCGATCGTATTTTCCTAACGAAGAAAATGACATAAGTTAGAGGTCATAATTATTTGTGGAGCTCAAAAAGTGCTAAATTACGTGAACCGAAGATTCAATGATCGTTTGTGCTCTGTTTTACTCATTTTTAGGTTGTTTTTGTTGATTCTTGAAACATCATCTATATTTTAGCCCATGTGATGAAATGTGATGTTTAAGTTCACTTTCAAGTGTTTTCATTAATAATTGGGCCAAAATGGTGAGAAAATGGCACACAAAAACATGACTTTTTGCGTGTCATCAAAAAACTAAACCCCGGATACATTGGGCCTTTTGAGATCCTCGAGAGGATTGGTCCAGTGGCATATCGATTGCGGTTGACACCCGAGCTCAGCAGCGTGCACCCTACTTTTCACATTTCTAACCTGAAGAAATTCATGTCTGATGAGACACTTATTATTTCACTCGACGAAATTCGAATTGATGGAAAACTTCACTTTGTTGAAGAACCCACCGAAATCATGAACTCTGAGGTCAAACAACTCAAACAAAGTTGTATTCCCATCGTCAAGGTCAGGTGGAATTCGCGGCATGGGCCGGAATTCACTTGGGAACGGGAAGACCAAATGCGACTCAAGTACCCTCAGTTATTCCTTGAAGCTACTTCAAACACGACTTCGAACTAAATTTCGGGACGAAATTCTTCTAACAGGGGGAGACTGTGACACCCGTCAAATTAGGACTAGTGATTAGTGCCTAATCAACTGTTAATACACATATTTAGTTCTGTGTTAGGCTAATTAATGTATCGAAATATATATTGTTGAATATATACAATTATGCGATTTGATTAAATCGTACGCAAATCAAATCAAATGTAATTCGATTCAATTATACGGGCGTTGGTGAACAATTTTATTAAATAATATAACATCATTTAATAACACTATTATACCCAAAATATTATTTTAATAATATTTCATTTACATTTCGTATCGTACAAATGACGTCTACGCGATTTAAAGTATTAAATGCGCAAACAATCGAAACAAATCTAGGTTATATTTTATAACTCAATTATTAAGTATTTGGTGAAATACTTCAAGTAAAATATCGAATAAATATTCGTATTTAAAACTTATATTTAAACGTGTAAAATAATTATTTAACGTTTAAACGAACGGGAAAATGCACACCGCACAATGTGCGAACACCGAGAAACAAAAAGTGCTAAAGTCCACACCCGCGGACCCCACCAAAACCGGCCAAGGTGAGGGTCATCACCCCCTCACCCTCCTTTGTGTCATTCAACACAAACACACCTACACCTTTTCTCTCTCTCACCCTCTCCTTCTCCTTCCATCTCCACCACCCTACCACAACCACCTTCAACCACAAATATCACCATCAAAACGACCTCAAATTTCAAGACTCGTTTGGAGAAAAAGAATCACGGGGTCACGATCTACCTTTCTATATTTTCGGAATCGCTTCACGTAGATTCGTAAGTTTCCGAAAAATCTCGAAACTCTCCGATTTTGTCCATTTCCACTTGTATGTTGTTTATCTAAGCTAGAAATGTCCAAATATATGTTTAAAACTCGATTTCGGAACATTGTCGGAAAATGTCGGTTTTGACCATTTTAAAGAAAACGACCTATTAAACACAACCGGCACAAACAAATAATTTTTATGAACTCTAGTAACCATTATTAAGCTAGTGTAAAAGTATCAGGTTAAACCGGGGTCGTTCACCACAAACCCGAGCCTCAAATTCGACCAGACCCCTAGTATCGCTAAAGGCTCAGATTCAATAGCGACACTACCCTAGCGTCACCAAACCCAATTTAATGTCGCATATAGCGACACTGACCCTAGTGTCGCTACCGATTGAATGTCGCATATAGCGACACTGACCTTAGTGTCGCTAAAAATCAGTTTAATGTCACATATAGAGACACTGACCATAGTGTCGCCTTACTAGTGTCGCATGTAGCGACACTAGCCCATTGTCGCTAAAAACAGAAAGTTTACAACTCACTTTTATACTAAGTGTCACACTTGTACAACCTCAAACCCTTGACTTCTAAAACATATTCGAACATACTCTTTAAGTATAAACACTTCGATATCATAATGATATTGTCGAGATTATTATTACAATCAATCACTAACGGGCCGTACACGTTTTCAAAACATAATCAAATCAACCAAGTCATAGTAACTTGGACAAGTTGATCAACCAAATTGTAGTGATTTGGACATTCTAGTTGGATGAATAACTATAAAGGTGATCTTTATAGATACTTAGGCACATTTATAACCATCGCGTGTCATGGACACCCTCAGATTATAAGTCTTCGGACATCGATTCTCGGCTAATCAACTCAAGTTTATTTAGTTAAACTCTCAAGACTCAGGTAAGTCTCATAGCCCCTATTTTACTGTTTTACTCAGGGGTGTGATATCATTGCTCGTTTTATTTTAACAATTACAACATGAGTTATCTCACTAATCTTTCAAAGCCCTCCTCAGCATAGTTTGGTAACACGTTGTAGTGTGAATATTAGTATATGGTACCATATAGGATTGACCCTCCTCGTCCGGGTTAGCATGCACTAACTGGGTAAACAGATGTACTAATATTTGTTCAGACGAGTGTAGATTGGGCACTCGTGGGAGACACCTCGATCAGGATACCTTAAATGTGGACCTGACACCTCGAATTAAGCTCAGACTATGTGCTCATGGCTGTAAAACTTTTATTTTGCTTAATTGCAATTTAAATTCAATTAAATCTTGCGATTTATACAATATGTGTTGACATACAAACATGTAAGCTCACCAGCATTTCGATGACCCATTTTAGCATGTATCACAGGTACTCAGCAGTAGGTTGGACTGCCCTCAGGATTACTGTAGCTCGAGTCAGCATGCAGACATTAGAGATTTCCTTGTATTAATATATTTTGTAAAAGTATCTATGTATTGGAATCTCTCATTTTCAGAACACGAGCTATGTTTAACTTCAAATGTTGCAAACATTTCTTATATCATTATATTTTGTTAAAACGACGCATGTAGAGTCGTTTAGTATATATCTTTGTGTTGTGATTATTGATTAGTCGCGCTCCAACCCGATTCACTTCCGCAACCCAAATTTGGGAGTGCGACATTTATGAATGATGTGTGAGTGAATAAGGGAAGAGATACAAGCGGATTGTATCTTGGCTAACTCCATTTTGTTTGTAGGAGTTTGAAAGAGATATGAACTTGTCAAGGTGAGAGTTTGGATCATCACTAGGTAATCCATGGAATTGATAGTGGTTGAGGATTAATTGGATGATGTGGTTCTTAAGCTCGAATGATTGTCCTGGGATTTCTGGGTAAATAGTTGGGCCTCCTCTTTCTTCAATAGAGGGCTTATTGTTGTCAGCGAGAATGATGCAATCAGTCATTGCTTGTTTAAATGCAGATTGCTTCTTTTCTCGTCGAATAGTGCGTATTATAAGTTCTAGATCAAGAAAGCTAAAAAGAGGTGCAGATCTAGGGGAACAGGTCATACACTAAAGAAAACAGACAATAAAGAAAATATTTTTTTATAAGGTTTTATCCTAAGGGTGTACTAGAAACAGGATTGGTTGGGCCTTTGTATCGGACAGTTAGTCTCCTCGGCAGTGGCGTCAAAAACTTGATGGGGTGTCGAATCATCGCAAGCGTGAGTGATCACAACGCCTATCGGTGGGTGTTTTAAATTTGTAAATGTTGGGGTCTAAGTATGACTTACTAATACTGAACCAAAGGCTAGTAGATGGTAAGTATGACCTAGAGTCGTTCTTAAAGAGAAACTGATTTGAAACAGTGGTGATCCAATCAATCGTTCTTTTCTAGTACAGGTTTTTATAAGAGTGCGTTGGGGGTTTGGTTTAGTTAACTAAATAAACTAAATAAAGCGAATAAAAGATAATAGTAAATCAGATAATGGAAAGTAGTATTTGTTGTGATTTCATTAGCTCATAATATAGGATGATGACTTTTCAGAAAAAATGTTTATCTAAATTGGGAATGTTTACTAGATTCAATAGCTTATGGTATAACTCGTAGATTCCTTATCAGTCGGTTATCAGCTGATATGTCACGAGGAACTAGGTTATTATGATTCTGATTAGACAGACAATGCTCAACTCTCCACACTCTCCTGCGAGGGAGTCAGTGGCTCTTATTATTGAACGCATTCGCTCGTGGGCGAAGGAACAGAGTAGCAAGTCCATAACAAGTCTAACCGTTCTCAATACCACAAAGACTACAAATCCGGCTTAGAAAATATGTTCGGACTTATTTGATTAATTCCTATTAGTGAAACTCAAGCATGATAAGCGAGGGAAAGCATTTAGGTTTCTTATGTACCTTACTTTAGGTTTCGTGTTTTAAGGAAAAGTATCATTTTAAATTGAATGTTAAACATGCCTTTCTCAATACAATTAACAAATTCCTAGGTTTTCGTGAATGGTTATTTAGCCTATATCCTACCTACTCTAATCTAATCTAAACTAATCTAATTAAAATGCCGGCGGCTTTTGCAGAAAGTTAAACCCAGACCATATCCTAAAATACTATGGTAGTTCACAATGTATTTAATCGTTAACTGATGTTTTCAATGTGAATTTAATTGCTTCACAATGTTTTCATGATAAGTACATTGTGATTGGAGGTGTTCTGTACTCATGGCAATTCCACGTAATCTGTTGGGATCTGAGCTTAATTGACAAGTGTTGAAGACTAGCCACTGTTTGTTATACTGCTAGCCACTGTTAATGTAGAAGCAGTGCCACTGCTAGAAGAATTGGAGAACTGCCAATACAAGTACTAGCCACTGCTAGCAGAAGTGAAGACAGCCACTGTTAGTGTAGTTAAGCAGTGCCACTGTTTATATTAAGTATACTTTTGTAAAGGAAACTTACTACCACTGTTGGTACAAAGTAAGTTATTCCCACTGTTAGTATGTATAGGTCAGTTAGAGATATTTATGGGATAGATTTGAATTCCATAATTATAGGAGATTGTTCAGTAGGACTCTATGTGATATAAATAGAGATCCTAAACCTAGTTTTAGGCCATCAGTTTTTGCGCAGCTTCAAGGTTTTGTAACCCTAATACAAATCAGTGTATTCGTCTTATATCATTAATAAGATTGGAGCTTTATATTATTCTGTTATTGTTATTTATATTGATCTTCATTGTATTACTAAGTGTTATTCCGCAAACTTCTTAGTAATCATTCAAAACTGCAGTTATCTAATAGTTTATTAGATAGATCTTGGATTAACAAGTGGTATCAGAGCAGGTTTAGTTTTGAATCCAAGAAGATCTTAGTTCTACTGTTTTATTGATCATTTTTATAATCATTAAATCATAGCAATGGCAGAAGGTAGTGAAGGAATCCAGGTCACAAAGATCCCAATGCTTAGACCTGATGAGTTTGATCTGTGGAAAAACATAATCAGACAATATATGCTTCTCACAGATTATCAGATGTGGGAAGTTGTGGTTAATGGTCCTCCAGTGACCCTAAACAGTGATGGTGTTCCACTGCCAAGATCTCCACCAACATCTGAGGCGGAAAGAAAAGTCAGATCTATAGAGTACAAAGCTTTGAGTACTCTATTGTTATCTATTCCTAATGAATACCAAAGGCGTTTTGAAGCATGTCAAGATGCTAAAGTTTTAATGGAAGCAATAGAGAAGAGATTTGGTGGTAATGATAACACCAAAAAGAATAAAAGATCTCTGTTGAAACAACAATATGAGAACTTTAATTCTGTAAAGTCAGAAACTCTGACTCAAACCTTTGATAGGTTCTCAAAGCTTGTGGGAGATCTGGAAAATCATCAAGTGAAAATTGATAAAGATGATTTGAACAGGAAGTTTTTAAGGTCCTTGGGTGATGAATGGACCATGTATACTGTTGGTTTGAGGCAGAGTGCAGATCTGGAAGCAAAGGAATTAGAAGATATATACAATGATCTGAGGAATTTTGAAGCTGAGGTAGAGATCAAGAAGGTGGGATATGGGAGCAACAACAATAATTCAGCTTTTATGTCTATGGCAGGTTCTGGATCAAAGGCTGAATCAAGTCAGAAAGGGTCATCTTATGGTACTAGAGGAAGTGGATCTAGTACTACTCATTCTAATGATCAAATCTTAGAATCTTTCTTTGCTAGTAATGTGAATTCATCACTTACTAATGAAGATCTAGATCAGTTTGAAGGAGATGATCTAGAAGAGATGGATATCAAACTTCAAATTGCTTTAATCACACAAAGAGCAAAAAGGTTTATGCAAAGAACTGGTAGGAATAACTTTGCACAGAAAAGGAGTGATTCAAGCTGGTTTGATAAAAACAAAGTTGAATGTTTCAACTGTCAAAAGATGGGACATTTTGCCAGGGAGTGCAGAAGTCCTAAAGTTGATCAGAATGAAAGAGGAAATGTTCAGAGAAGTGGAGGAAATGTTGGTCAGACTAAGAATGTGCCAATTCAAGATACTTCATCAAATGCACTGGTATCTGTTGATGGATGTGGATGGGATTGGAGTGATCAGGAAGAGCATGAAGTAAAGAATCAATGCTTCATGGCAACAGCAGAATCTGACAAGCAATCTGAAGTTCCTTATGAGGTACAAATAAAATTGTGCTCAGCTGTGTGTAAACAAACTGTGAAACATTATAGAGATCATAACCAGAAAGTGTGTGATGAGCTAAAACAGTGTGAAATCAAAAGTAGACACACAATCTCTGTAATAAAAAATCTTGAAAAACAGATTCAGGCATTTGAAGATAATGCAACACAGTTTAAATATGATATTGAGTATGCTAGGTGGGAGAGAGACACTTTTAAAGATAAAGTAGAATTATTAACTAAGAAACTTGCTGAAGTCACATGTGAAAGAGATAGCATAAGACTCAATGTAAGTAACTTAGAACATGCATCTAAAAGTGTAAATAAACTCATCAATTCTCAGATTCATGATAAACTCAAGACTGGGTTAGGATACAATAATGTACCTCCTCCTTATAACAACAACTATTTTCCTTCAAAAACTGAAATTGATTTAAATTTACTTAAAGAAGGATTAAATGATGATGTTAAAAAGGTTGACCCAGTAAACAGTTTAAAAGAAGATGTGAACATTGATGAAGTTGAAATTCATGAGTGGACTGAGGAAGATGATGAAGAGTGTGATACATCTGAATTTAATGTTAATGTGTTCAATAAATCTGATAAATCATCTTGTGAAAGCAGCAATAGTATTTCTGGTCTAGTTAAAGAACTAAAAGTTAATAAACTAGAAGAGGGTAAGAAAATGTTTGAAGAGAAGGAAAAACTTCATGAAAAACATGAGAAAATCACACCTAACACATCTAGGAATTTTCAAGGGAAGGTTAGGAATGCTGTGAAAACAACTGTTTCTGTGAATCATACAACTGCTGTGAATACATGTGATAAGTGCAAGTGGTGACTCAAAAACATATTCCCAGAGGTAACCAAAGGAATTGGAACCAAATGGTGACTCAAAAACAGGGGAATAATGTTACTGTGATTAAAGAAAAGTTATGCCTTATATGTGGCAGAAATAATCATCTTCAACATGAGTGTTTTCATAATCCAAAAACATATCAAAAGAATGTGAAAAAGCCATGGACAGCAGCTAATATGGTTAACAAACAAAATTTTAAATCGAAAGTTGATCATACAACTGCTGCTAGAAAGATGAATTATAGGGCAAATCAAGCTATGGCTGCTGCAAAGGTTTTCACTGCAGGAACAAAAGCTAAAGATTTAGCCAACAGTTTAAAGACTAAAACAGGGGAAAAAGGAGTTAAAGCAAACAGTGGTAAACCTTTTAAAACTGTTAACACTGTTAATTCAACAGTTTCCACTGGTAGAGTAAATAACACTGTAAGGAATACTAACAGTGTTAATTATTTTACCACTGTTAGACATAATAACAGTTATAACAGGTTTAACACTGTTAGACATAACTTTGGACCTTCAGTTAACACTGTTAGACCAAAATCCACTGTTAAGTCTAAAATTAGTTGGATTTGGACACCTTTTCAATCTAATGTTCCCAGATGTTCAAAATCTAACAATGCATCAAAATCAATAATCTTCAAGAAAGTTGATTACCTTGATGCATCAGGGAAACCCAAAGCCAAATTGGTTTGGGTTCCCAAGAGAAATTAATTCTCTTTGTGTTTGTTTGTGTGCAGGGCAAGCCAAGAAGTTTATGGCATATCAACAGTGGCTGCTCAAGGCACATGACTGGAGATAAGGAAAAGCTACAGAACTTCAAATCATTTGATGGTGGATATGTAGCATTTGGAAGCAATCCAAAAGGTGGAAGGATTACAGGCAAAGGAGTTGTTCAAAGTGCCAAGTTAAGCTTTGAAAATGTTTATTATGTGGAACAGTTGAGGTACAATTTGCTAAGTGTGAGTCAAATCACAGATAAAAAGAACCCTGTTCATTTTACTGACACTGAATGTCTTATTCTGTCTAAGGAGTTCAAAATTCCAGAAAATATGATTTTAATGAGAATTCCTAGGCAAGATAATGTCTATAAGTGTGACTTAGCAAACATGGCACCTCAACCTGATTTAAACTGCTTGATTTCTAAAGCTAATTTAAATGAGTCTACTTTGTGGCATAGAAGGATGTGTCACATGAACTACAAAACCATTAATAAACTTGTCAAAAACAAGCTTGTTAGGGGTTTACCTGAGAAGGTCTATTCATGTGATGATCATTGTGTTTCTTGATTAAAGGGGAAGCAACACAAAACTTCTTTTAAGTCCAAAGCTGTGAATTCAAACTGTACTCCTCTATACTTATTGCATATGGACTTATTTGGACCAACAAGTATAAGTAGTATGGGAAAAAGATCTTATTGCCTTGTTGTAATTGATGATTATACCAGATTTTCATGGGTTTTCTTTCTTAGAACAAAAGATGAGACAGGTGAAATACTTAGATCATTTATAACTAAGATTGAGAACCAATTAGATAAAAAGGTTAAAATCATCAGGAGTGATAATGGAACAGAGTTTAAAAATTATGAGATGGATAAATTCTGTGATGAGAAAGGCATTAAGAGAGAATTTAGTGCTCCTAGGACTCCTCAACAGAATGGAGTAGCTGAAAGAAGGAATAGGACACTAATAGAGGCTGCTAGAACTATGCTAGCTGATGCAAAACTTCCTATGTCCTTTTGGGCAGAAGCAGTTAGCACAGCTTGCTATGTTCAGAATAGGGTAACAGTTGTTAAGCCTTATTTCAAAACCCCATATGAGCTGTTGTTTAAGAACAAACCACTGGTTAGTTTCTTAAAATCATTTGGATGTCCTTGTACTATTTTGAATACCAAAGATCACCTAGGAAAGTTTGAAAGCAACGCAGATGAGGGTGTATTTGTAGGATATTCTATTCAGAGTAAAGCATATAGGGTTTTCAATCAAAGGACCAGAGTCATAGAAGAATCAATGAATGTCACTTTTAATGAAAATATCATTAATCCTGATGGAATAGGTCCTAAGTCTTTGTTTGATATTGATGCACTTAACACTGCTTTTAGATATACAACTGTCAATCCTAGTACAGGTACATGCACAGGTACCACATCAAGTAAAGCAGATAGAGTTTGTGAGGTTACATCAGACATGTTCTCAGAAAAGAATAAAGAGTCTTTGGAGTATATTATCTTTCCAATCTGGACTCCTGATCCTCCAGAGGTATTTTCTTCTGATCTGCCACAGTCATCACAGCATTTGGAGACAGAAGAACAACCAGAAACAACATCTCAGTTTATGGAGGATTCAGAACAAATTGAAACACCTTCCAATGAAAGTTCAGAGCAGAATGGTAATCTTACCAATTTGGAGGAAATCATTCCAGAGACATCAACATCCAACTTTCATGTGAACAAAAATCATCCTCTGGAACTGGTGATTGGGGATGTTAACAGTGGTGTACAAACAAGACAACAAACTGCTGTTACTGAAGAAGAAATACATACATCTCTATATGTGTGTTTTCTGTCTCAAGTAGAACCTAAAAAGGCTGTAGAAGCTCTTAAACACCCTAGTTGGATTGAGGCAATGCAAGAGGAGTTGCTACAGTTCAAGATTCAGAATGTGTGGACACTAGTTGATCTACCAAAGGGAAAAAGGGCAATTGGCACCAAATGGATCTTCAAGAACAAGAAGGATGAGAGAGGCATTGTAATCAAGAACAAGGCATGGCTGGTGGCACAGGGGTATACACAGGAAGAAGGGATTGATTATGATGATGTCTTTGCTCCTGTTGCAAGGATAGAAGCCATTAGACTATTCCTAGCATATGCTACATTCAAAGGTTTCACAGTCTATCAAATGGATGTCAAAAGTGCTTTTCTGTATGGCATGATTGATGATGAGGTGTATGTGTGTCAACCACCTGGATTTGAAGATCCTAGCTATCCAGATAGAGTTTGCAGATTGGATAAGGCACTATATGGTTTGCATCAAGCCCCCAGGGCTTGGTATGAGACTTTATCTGTGTATCTCTTAGAGAATGGGTTCAAAAGAGGCACTATTGATAAGACTCTGTTCACCAAAAGGAATCAAAATGATATTTTACTGGTACAAATTTATGTTGATGACATCATTTTTGGATCTACAAATGATGGTCTGAGCAAAGAATTTGAGAGGTTAATGCATCAAAAGTTTCAGATGAGTTCAATGTGGGAACTCACTTTCTTCTTGGGACTTCAAGTCAAGCAGAATTTAGATGGCATTTTCATTAACTAAAGCAAATATGTCAAAGACATTTTGGACAAATTTGGTTACTCAGAAGCTAAAATAGCTAGCACACCAATGGAGACACACAAAGCCTTACATGCAGATCTTGAGGGGGAGGATGTAGATGTGCATCTATACAGATCTATGATTGGCTCTCTCATGTATCTCACCTCATCTAGACCAGATATCATGTTTGATGTGTGTGTGTGTGCTAGATATCAAGCCAATCCCAAGCAATCACATTTGTATGCAGTAAAGAGGATCTTCAGATATTTAAAGGGTCAACCACAATTGGGTCTTTGGTATCCTAAGAGTTCTTCCTTTGATCTTATTGCATATACAGATAGTGATTATGGTGGTGAGAATATGGATAGGAAGTCTACATCTGGGGGTTGTCAATTTCTAGGAGAAAGATTGGTGTTATGGCAATGCAAGAAGCAGACCACTGTATCCACTTCAACTGCAGAAGCAGAATATGTTGGTGCATCCAGTTGTTGTGCACAAGTGCTTTGGATTCAAAATCAAATGCTGGATTATGGTTTGACTTTCTTAAATACTCCTATTTATATTGATAATAACTCTGCAATTAGTATCATTAACAATCCTGTTAAGCATTCTAAGACCAAACATATTGAAATTCGTTATCATTTCATAAGAGACTGCAATGAAAAGAGATTGATTCAAATCTTTAAAATCCATACTGATAATCAATATGCAGATCTTTTCACAAAGGCTTTTGATGTGGGAAGGTTTACATTTTTAGTCACCAGTATTGGCATGATCAATCTAACTTAACTTGTGTTTGGTATTAGAATAGATACTAACAGTGGAACTGTATAAAGAACGTGTTGTCTGGTCCAAGTATCTACCACTGTTAGAACTTTCTAGCCACTGTTTCTTATACAGTTGCCACTGCTTGTAAATATGTATATTACTGCTACTGTTTATTGTTTTCTAGCTAACCACTGCAGGTTCTTAGCTACTGTCAGAAGACATAGTTATTGCTGGAATTGATGTTTCTTTTACTTTATATTTAAAAAAAAAATAAAAAAAATCAATGGTCTGCTTATGAAGCTAAATTCTTGGCACTACTAGTACTAAGTATTGGTACCTTGGTCGGTTTCCACTGCTAGTGCTACTGAAGTCTGCTAGTGCTACTAACTGCTGTTAGCTTTGTGTTTTGTCTGCCACTGTTAAGGTATTTTTATACCTTTCCACTGTTAGTTATATTGAGCAGTGTCGCTGCTAGTTCATTTTTCTAGGTCATGACTATGTTCTTATGACCAACAGTATATAAACTTCGAACATTTCAATTTTTCATTACGCTTTCTTATTCTCACAAATAACCACTCAAATTACTCTGCAAATCAAACCCTCACTTCTATTACGATCAATTCAACCGTCATGGCCTCTACATCAACAGATCTTAATTTGAGTGTTTACGAAGAACACAACATGATCGCCTTCTTGATGAAACCCTCATCGGCGCAAAACTTCACACAAATTGTGGATTTTCTGCGATCGAGTTATATATTTCACGCGCTTACTGTATCTCCAAGGGTTTCCAGGGGTCATTTGAACGACTTTTGGAAGAATGCTCAATTGGAAGTAATTGAGGGCAACAGTCGAGTGGTTTCTAGGGTTCAAGGAACCAACGTAGTGATATCTGAGGATTCTCTTCGAGAAGCACTTCTTCTCGATGACGCTTCAGGTATAACTTCCATTGATGACGGAGATTTGTATGATAATCTTAGATTAATGGGGTATGAGGGTGATTATACACGATTTACCTTTTTTAAATCACTTTTTAGTCCTCAATGGAAATTTTTCATACATACAATTCTCCACTGTCTGTCATCCAAAAGAACTGCGTTTAATGAATTTGGTTCTCAAATAGCCTATGCACTTGTGTGTTTGGCTAAGGGTACAAAATTTAATTTTTCTAAATATATTCTTGAAGGCATGATAAGAAATATAACAAAATGGAAAAAGGATATGTTTATAATGTATCCTAGATTTGTGCAACTTATTTTAAATAAACAAATTTCTGGTTTAGTTGCACAAGAACTTATTATTGGTGTTAATACTCTTTCTGCTAGAACTTTTAGGGAGATGAGTAGGAATACCAATAAGAAGTTTTCTGGGAAGGAAACAACATTATTTTCTACAATGCTTCCTGCTCCTTCCACCACAGATGCAGTTTCACCAACTACAACTGAACCAATTGGTGACAGGCCAGTCGTACCAACTGGGTCTGAACACACTCCAATTGGGGGTACCAAAAGAAAACAAGGGACCAAACAACCTACCCAATTACAGCCAAAGAAAAAGAAAAGAAAACAAGCAAGTGAGGTTCCTGCTGCTCACTTGTCTCAGCCATCTAGTATTCCACAGCAAGTGACCCCACAGGAGATGGGTGGTCATTCTGGAAGGGCTGCCACTACTTCTACTTGTCCACTGACAGAGGAGGGCAGTGGTAACATTAATAAGACCCAACCATAGGCAACTTCTAATGCTGAACCTAAGGGTAATGAAGCAGGTGAAGGTCCCAATACCAAGACAAAGGGAGCTTCTGTTGATCATGCTAGGCATGAGGTAGAAGATGCTTGTGTCAATGATTCATCTAGGAGGTCACACTCTAATGATGATGAGACTAGACCTCACATTGAATTGACGAATGTACAATTGACAAAGGCTGTGGATTTGTTGTGGGAAAAGTTAGTAAAGGAGAAAAGAGTGAACAAAGCTCAAAATGCTAAAATTGCAGAGCAGGAGGCTAAAATTGTTGAACAAGGGAAAGCAATTGATCATTTAAAGGAACGACTTAGTGTGTTGGAAGCTTTGTTAATGGAGAATGTTTTCAATGATGGTTTAAAAGAAAGGTTTGGGGTGTTAGAAGACTTATTGAAAAACACTTTCACCAAGGGGGAGAAGAGTGCAAAGGAGAGGTTTGATGATGAGAGTTTGGGTGAAACAGATGCTATGTTTAATGCTACTGTTGAAAGTATGGAAGATGAAGAGCAGACTGAGATTGTTGAAAGTGTTATGCATGAGACAGATGAGGTGGTTGATGGTGAGACAGAGGTGATTGTTGAAATAGATGATGGTGAAGAGGTGGTACAACCAATGGAAGGTGATGGTGATGATGTAGAGGTTGAGGGGGAGTCTAAGACCAAATCAGATTATAAACGTACATATGGTAGGAAGAAATCCATTCCAGTGTTCAGCATAAAAGCTAAAAGGATGGCAGAGATAAGAAAGTCAAAGTCAAGTAGTCCCACTGTTAAAGTGGCTACCACTGCTACAACTGCTACCACTGCTGCTACCACTGCTACCACTACTACTGCTAAATCAAAATCAACCACTACTAGAACTCCAGAAGTCCCATTTGTTATCAAAGAATCTAGAGTTGATAAACCTGAGTCTAATCTTCCAAAGATTGATCCAAAAGACAAAGGTAAGGGTAAATTGGTGGAAAAGCCAAAGGTGAAGAAGGTACAACAAAATTTAGAGCATGACTTGGAGTATGCTATGAGGCTGCAGGCTGAGTTGGATGAACAGGACAGCAGTGTAGCTGAACAGAGAGCTGCTGAATCTAAAAAATCTGTGCCAGAAAAGATCAAAGAATCTGAGGTTGATGAAGTGGATGTGCTGCTTGAGAATGGGCAAATAGTTAAAATGACTACTGAAGCCAGCAGAGTATATGCAGAGATGAAAGCAAAAGGGTTAAATGATGATACTGTATATCATGCTTTTGAAGCAAAGAAAAAGGGTGATCCTTTGCAGATGGCTTTAAATAAGAAAATTGAAAGGGAGAAGAAGGAGAAGAAGGAAAAAGAAGCTGCTAAGAGGAAAGCAAAGAGACCAACAAAGTCTGAATTGAAAAATGATTTGGTTTGTAAGCTTAGAGGAGGTAGGATTCCTACAATGAGACTGAGGAGGATGTCACTGGAACAATTGCAAAATATGTTTGATAATAATCCTCATGTCAATCCTGAAGCAAGGGAGAGGTTAGAAAAGAAAAGGAAGGATGATGCAGAGATACAGAGGAGATTGCAGGAGAGATATTGGATCAGATGATTGTGGTAAAGCCTGATAGATCAGAAAACATCAACTTAAATGATGAAGAATGTTCAGAAATCATCAAATGGGAAGCAGTGTTGATAGCAACCAAAGAAATGGCTTATGAAATCAGAATTGAAAGGAAAAATGGTGTTGTTAGTTTTCATAAGTCAATGCAAGATATTTTGAAGAGAGTTAACAGATTTGATGTGTATGATATGTACAAGATTGGGTTAGAGAAGGATTTGTAGAATATTAAATCAAGTATTGAAAGGCATGTGTGGGAATGTATTCAAATGATGTTTGAACCTGAGCTATATGGAGATTTGTTCTTATGCACTGAAACAGTAAATATTTGGAGACATTTTGTAAGGGCAGGAGTACAGGTGATTGTTCTCAGAAATGGAAAATTTGTTTATATGTTGGATGAGAGAGATTATTTTCTGAGTATAGCTCTGTTGAAGCAACTTATTGAAAGAAAATTATTTGTTGCTGTCAAGTCTAACAAAAGTAAAGATATTGTATACTGGGTGATGAATCAGTACAACAAGAGAGATCAATTGAGTAAGAAAAGATAGAAATCTCTTATGGAAGATTGAAGCTGAATAAAGAAACTTAAATCAATGCAGGATTGATTAAGTTTAGGGGGAGATTGTCGGGATCTGAGCTTAATTGACAAGTGTTGAAGACTAGCCACTGTTTGTTATACTGCTAGCCACTGTTAATGTAGAAGCAGTGCCACTGCTAGAAGAATTGGAGAACTGCCAATACAAGTACTAGCCACTGCTAGCAGAAGTGAAGACAGCCACTGTTAGTGTAGTTAAGCAGTGCCACTGTTTATATTAAGTATACTTTTGTAAAGGAAACTTACTACCACTGTTGGTACAAAGTAAGTTATTCCCACTGTTAGTATGTATAGGTCAGTTAGAGATATTTATGGGATAGATTTGAATTCCATAATTATAGGAGATTGTTCAGTAGGACTCTATGTAATATAAATAGAGATCCTAAACCTAGTTTTAGGCCATCAGTTTTTGCGCAGCTTCAAGGTTTTGTAACCCTAATACAAATCAGTGTATTCGTCTTATATCATTAATAAGATTGGAGCTTTATATTATTCTGTTATTGTTATTTATATTGATCTTCATTGTATTACTAAGTGTTATTCCGCAAACTTCTTAGTAATCATTCAAAACTGCAGTTATCTAATAGTTTATTAGATAGATCTTGGATTAACATAATCACATTGCATTTTATGATGATTGCATGACGTTACAATTAAACCATAGTTTTGACACAGATAACTATTGGCAATGTATTAAGGTTCACGACTCCTCTTTACAAGGTTACAATCACGTTTGTTAATCGAAATGCGAATATAAGTTTTATGTTTAATATCACAAGATAAGTTCGTTCATAAAGTTTCCATTTTTACAATGTCGATCCATAATATAACTACCTTTGGTCGTTTACCGACTTCCATACATTAGTACTCCGCTTAACAGCGTTTCCAGTACTATATCAAGTAAACAGTCGAATAGGGGCCGTCATATTACTTCACGACATATTGAAGGTCATCCCATAATTATTTATGCTAACTACATCACAACAAATACAATAGTAATCTACTCTCTAAGCATGGCACAAACTATCTCTAGCATAATTAAAGTATACATATTAATTAATATAGATAAGGATAGAAAGAACCGATATTAATGCGGGTGAAGGAATAGACTTGAATTAATAAGAGTAGCTCCAAGCTTGCACCAAAGATTACAAGCACGTCCCTTGCTTTTGTTCTATTCTAAACAAGTTTCCTAAACTAGCCTAATAGAATGAGAAAGATATGGAAGGTGTATGAGGTGAGAAAAGGTGTAGAAGTTGGTTTTTTGAGGTGTAAAAGGTGTGTCTTGAAATGAACCATGGAGCACCTATTTATACTTGAAAATTGGTTCATTTTAGTAATTAGGAGCACATGTTAGCAAAAGGTGGAAAAGTTGCTAGCACATGTACCCTAAAGTGAGAAAAGGTCTAGCACGTGTACCCTAAAGTTGCGGAAAAGGCCTAGCACGTGTACCCTGCGAGTACGAGAAAGGACGAAAAAGCGGCCAGGGGATGGGGACAGACAGCCGGCGCCGTCACCCAATGCCGGCGGCGGCTGGCTGGTGGCAGGCGGCGGCTGGCAGCCTGCCGCCCCAGTTCGCCGTCTTTCACTTCGTTTCTCGATTCGTGCGTATCTTCTTCGTTATGAGTCCGTTTTCATTTATTCTTTTTGCGTTGAATTCGTTTTTCAAAAATGAAGACTTTGATGAAAAGAAATCTTTGAAATGTTTCTCTGATCTTTAAATGTCTCGTACGAATCGTTTGAATCTTCCGTCAAACGTAGAATCTTCATTCTTCATCCGTTTTTGTTGATTCTTCTTCTATTAGATTCGTATTTTGATAACGAATATCTTGGATAAGAGAAATCTCAGTGATGGGAACTTTTGTCTCTAAATCTTATTTTGATGTCTTGAATCTTGAAACGTGTGTGGAATCTTCGTTTTTCGTCCGTTTTGCTTGATTTTTCTCGTGCAACTCTATTTTGACCTTCTTGACAAAGTTTCATTGATTTATACATTATCTGAGTTTATTTACCAAGTATTGTTCCAGAATGAGAGAGATATCGGTAGTAAAAATGTGACTTTTTACGCGATATCAACACAGATCAGAGAATGGTTAAATGCTTCTTTGGAAAAAAAAACAAGAATTATTGACTCATTTTTTGGCAAATAACGGTCGATTAATTTGGTACCGATACCTTTTAGTCATAATTTTCAAATAAGTTGTTCATTTTAAAAAGTTATGAATATTTGGTACCCCAAAACACAAAAATGAGAATTATTGACTTATTTTTGGGCAAAAAACCATATTTTATTCTACTAAAAGAAACAAATAAAACGTAAGCATAATAATAAAGATAGATAGATATATCATCCAGCTAAGTGATAAGCTAGGTAAAAAGGTTCCAAAAGATCAAACAAGTTCACAAGTCATCCAACAACATAAGTTAGTGTTGATACAGACCAAATGATTATAATAATAATAGTACTCGTGATAAAAAAGTCTAAGGTTGAGGGGACCCCTGATCAGTCACACGAGGATCAACAGTGGAAGTGGATGGGTGTATGTCTGCAGCTGAATGTTCCCCGCTAGCAGCTCTCCCAGATACAGACTCAGATACAATAACCGTGTGCTGCCTCAAGATATCTCTCATAACATTGATAGGCAGGTCATTAGTCATCTCGAATCCCCACTCCTATAAGCACTGTGCTATAATCCGTATCTCCTCAAGTAGTGTCAGATAAGCCCTCCTGATCTGGTTCTCATCTGGAAGCTCAGAATCTGCAGTAGGTTCGAAGTTGAGCATCCTGGAGAACCCTGAAAGTGTAATGCCCTCAACACTAGCAGTGGTCATGACTAGGAGATAAACGTGTGGATCATCGGGTATTGGGTTCTCAAGAACCGGAGATAGGACATGAAAAGCTGGCGATGGCTGACGTGTAGTGGATGGAGTAGTTGTGGTGTATATTGAGTATACAGGCTCATGGCGAGATGTAGTGGGTGTGTTGTATGGTGGAAGAAAGGTGGTAACCAGTGGAATGGGAAAGGCGTCTGATGATGGTGTCTCACATCTGTAGATCAGTGGCTCTGGTATCGAATTGTGGCCTAGACTAATATCATGAGCATGGCTGACCAGCAGTGCATGAAAAGTTCAATACCGAGAAAGTGGAGTAACTGGTGTAGTCTAGCTGACAACACTCTGAACCCTAGATGTAGAGTCGGATGCTCTAGTATTAACCTGTGGTGCTCTAACATCCCATACATCATCACAAACATTCTTTGGCTTATCGTCCTTAACATCCATATCTCTCCTGCTTCTCTTCCTTTTCAGAACACAACCAGGAAAGGGTTGTTTTTGTAGCTCTCCAGAATGCCTACCCGCTCGAATCAGTGGTGATCAACTAGATACTCCAAAAATACTTTAAGTCAAATGGCAAGGATATAACAATGGGTAAGCTGGTATACTCACTCATGTGATCCTCTGTGAGCAAACCCATGTTGTTACAAATCCTTGTGATAAAGGCTCCCATGTAGATATACTTCATCATCTCAAACTTTGTTTCCTTATGAATCCTCTCAGGTAATAAGTTGGCAACATTCACATACTTTTCTTTTTAATTGCATTCATCACATTCAGATCATCAGCTCCTACAGCTCCACTAGTCTCTTTCTTCCCATGTAGTGACACAGCAAGTAGTTTGTGTAAGAGTCGATGTTCCACTTTGAAGAATGTGGAGGCTTTCTGATTTGAAGAAAAGCTCGTACCAATAAGATTATCCCAAATGATCCCGTGGTCTTCATTATAAGAAACACTTCGTGAGCTATCAAAGAAGAAATGAGAATATGTCTGCTCCTTTGTATAGAAACCAAGATATACCGCTAGCTAAGCTAATGACCCATTTTGTTTCACCCCTCTATAGTTGAAGCTAATCAGTTGCTTATCTGTAATATTTGAGATATATGGGTTGAACTCGTATGTCAACACGAACTCAATAACCAGCTCTCGGTAAATGTCTTCATTTAGGGAAAACATTTTGCACCAAGCATCCATTGTTTCATTATCAATCTTGTATTTCACCAACTTCCTCAACTCATTTTTCAACCCAATTGCCTTTACATCTCTCCAAATGATAAATCTGTTTTTCTCAAATGGCCGATTCATCCAATCCCTAATCAACTTCTTTTTTTGTGTGGAAGTAGCCAAGTAAGCTAAAGAAAGATGGATAACTGTAGAGTCAGACTTCATCTGTCAAGACAAAAGATAATTAGTGCGTATTATGATCATAAATATATGAATTTTTTAAGTTATTCCGAATTTTAAACGAAAATTCAAAATGTAGGCTTTAAATTTGAATAATCCATAACCTATAAAGACACATATTTAATCACCAAACTGCAAATTTCACACCAATAAGTTTCTTTAGCTATGGTAAATGTCATAAGCATTTTTCTAGGGCAATAGATCTTACTTTGTAAATAATTCCTAGAAACGACTTTAAAACATAGAATCGTGCATTCGTACATAACTAAATAAGCATTAAGGCTTAAGTTATATCAAGTATGATTTCAAACCTTATAATTACCTTACTTAAATCAAAATTTTGCACTTACCATAAACTTAAAATACTTGTGATGCGACTTTGACCATATTATGTATTTAAAGATATTAACACTAAGTGTTAGTGAAAATTTTTGTAAATGAATTTTGATATGAAACCAACTAAGAACTTAGCGTTTATCTATAAATGACATAATTATACTATTGGTTTATTTGGAAACACGATTTGTCTTTTAGAAGCTTCATACATTTTATTTATTAAAATGATGCTTCTTCTAAAGTAGAACTAGTCGTTTAAATCATTCAAAGCAATGTTTCGAAAATTTAAGTGAGCATTCGATGTTAATATTTGTGAAAGTATCATTTGGTTTGGAAGTATTTGATTAAAGATAACGATACTTCACAAATACTCACAAAAGTGCTTACTTTAATTTCTCTAAGTCACCAAACCAATCGTTTAACTAATTCAAGCTAGTTTACTTATGTTTAACTCATAATTATAAGCAACTTTAATCAACAAAAGTCAAAAATGAACAATTCTAGCTAAAAACAAAAAGTCAAAGTTCATCACTTTGAAAATCAAAGTCCACAAATCTTCCATTAGATAACTAGATTACTTTCATTTTTCATCATACAATCAATATAAGCAAGTATTAACACATAAAGCCCTATTTTTCCCCAAAATCTCAACTTTCAAATTGAAACCCTAGCTTTTGCATTATGATGAATTAGGGATTTTTGGTTTGAGATTTACCTTAAGAATGATGTAATGATGAACAATGAAGCATACAAGTAATGAAAATGGAGATTATAGAGCATGAAACCTTCAACAATGGTGGAAAATTGATGGTGGCATGGTGGTGGGGTGGTGTTCGGCCGAAGAAGGGGATAAGGGGGAAGAATGAGAAGTGAAAATGTTTGATTTTGCCTATTTAACCTCCTCCCCATTTTTACTTTTTACCTCTAGTGGTAATTTGGTGAAGAAAAGGGTTACAAAGGTTTATTAAAACTCAAAATATATTTGTGTTCTCAAAATTTTAATCTCATTATATAAATGCTAAAGTTTTCCAGTCGTTAATTGAATTTTATAATTGTATAAAATTTAAACATTCCGCGATAAATGATGAGATAAAATTTTAAAGAACGTTTTTAAAGAAGATTTTATAACTTTTAAAATTTTAAATCCTAAATGTTACGCATAAAATAAACTAAACTAAAAATTTATACTATAACGCGATTAACTAAATTAACTACTTTATTTATTATAATTGAGTTGCCTCACAATAAGCACTTTGTTGTAAAGTCAACGGCTCAACTTTTCAGGTGTTTAATTTGGGGCCCTAGATTGAGGAAGAGTTTAACGAGGAATAAATGAAAATCGGAGCAACTTAGTGATGTGATAAATTAGGTCAGCTAATTTTATGAAAAATAGTTCAAATTCATTCAGAAAAATTTTCTCCTCGCGTTCTAAGTCTATAAGTACGTCAATGAAATTATTAAATTCCCGTTTGACTTCATTAGGGTTTGAAATTCCATCTCTTGGTCCGTCGTCTAAAAAGTTAAGGTCATGAAGTTATTTTTCCAATATCCTTAATAATTCCGTCCCTTCTTTTGAATCTGGATTTCCGATAGTAGCGTGAACTGCTACCGACAATTCTTTTAAAAGTGATTTTTGTTGAAGAGTGAAGGGAAATTTTGATGTCTAGAATAACTGAATTAGCTTAATGTGGATATCTTTTCGTTTTGCACGGAAAGATATCTCAAGGGCTTCTTTAGTTGCTTCCAGCAAAATTTCTATCAGTTTATTGATTAAATAAACGGCATGATCCACAAAGACTGATATTTTCCCAATGAGTAAGGTTGGAATTATAGGATCTCGCTTTATCCAAAATTCGAGCTCACTAACCAGATCCACAATATATCGATTAATCCACGTTGATGAACAGGATGATAATCGGTATTGGCAAGTAAATTCATTAAGAGATCTAGATCAGATTTTAGTATTAACTCATCTTTTCAAGTGTAATTAGTGCGGAGTTCTAAAATTCTGTGTATGATAACTACGAAGGTCTTTCTTTGGTCAACTGAAAAATGGAAATCGGATATTGTAAGATCTTTTAGAAAATTAGTGTCACACCCCGTCTAAGGCGGAAACAACGGAATGCAACCATGATAGGATCACAACACATCAATATATATAATTCTAAATGCAATTTAAGGTCAATGTGTTGTAATATCATTAACACAAATAGCGGTTTGTGCCAAGCATACATTCCAACAATGAATCAAAGTTTTACAAATATCAATAAATGTGTTCAACATAGTTAAGGCAAAACATGCCTTTCCAAACAACCAAAATGCCAAACCAAATGTTTCATGTATCTTGAAGTGACACTTAATGCAACCTAAATGGTCCACCAAGTTTTCTTGTCCTCAACCTTAGTTTATACTAGTGCTACCTGAAAAGATATGCTCAAAAAGGTCAACACATGTGTTGGTGAGTTTCGTAGATTTGAAACAAGACACCATGAAATAAATATATTGCTGTGATGATAATAAGTTAGGATAATGCATAAGAAAAGGTACACAAGTGAAATAATATAACCAAACATCTCCACAACCCGTCATCACCCCACGAAGGAGTATGACCCAACCAAATCCTGTAAATGCAGTAACTACCCATAAATGACCTTCAATGTACACCTACGTATACGTTAGTGTCTCCATATTTTGAGTGCAAACGCTATGACACCCAATTCAAGATCATGAGTTGTGTAGTTCTTTTTGTGGATTTTGACTTGGCGATAGGCGTAAGCAATGACTTTATCTCGTTGCATCAATACGCAACCAAGACCTTGGTGTGAAGCATCGCAATATACAATGAAGTCATCATTGCCTTCGGGTAATGATAGAATTGGCGCACTGCAAAGCTTTTGTTTCAATAGCTGAAATGCTGACTCTTGTTTATCATTCCAATTGAACTTCTTTTCTTTCTGAGTCAGTGTCGTAAGAGGTTGGGCTATTTTTGAAAAAATTTCGATGAATCGCCGATAGTACCCAGCAAGTCATAATAATTGGGGTACTTCAATCGGCATTGTGGGTGCTTGCCAGCACTTGATAGCCTCGATTTTTGAAGGATCGACATGAATTCCTTGAGTGTCAATCACGTGTCCAAGGAATTGGACGGTTTGCTTCCAGAACTCACACTTGGAGAATTTAGAATATAACTCCTCGTGCTTGAGTAGCCCTAGGATGGTTTTGAGATGTTGCGCATGTTCTTGGTCATTACGTGAGTAGATCAAGATGTCATCAATAAATACAGTGACAAACTTGTCGAGATATGGTTTGCACACTCGGTTCATAAGGTCCATGAACACAGCCGGTGTGTTTGTTAAACCGAATGGCATCACTTGAAATTCATAATGCCCATAGCGAGTTCGAAAGCTATTTTAGGGATGTCGTCATCACGAACTTGTAGCTGATCGTAGATCAATCTTTGAATAAAAACTCGACCCTTGAAGTTGGTCAAATAGGTCATCAATGCGAGGAAGTGGATAACGGTTCTTGACAGTTAACTTGTTCTGTTCTTTGTAGTCGATGCACATGCGGAAAGAACCATCTTTCTTTTTCATGAATCCTTTGTCTAGGAGTTCTTGCAACTGAGTAGACAACTCCTAAAGTTCGGATGGGGCTAAACGATAAGGTGCTCGTGCCACGGGTGCTGCTCTGTCACACGGTCGATTGCGAATTCAACTTGTCTAGAAGGCGGAAGGCCAGGTAAGTCTTCAGGAAAGACTTCTGGAAAGTCTCACACGATGGGAATATCCTCAAGTCGCTTCTCCTCTGACTTTTTCTCCATGACGTGTGTGAGGATTGCTTGATACCCTTTTCTCAAATATTTACGGGTTTTCATGCATGAGATGATATTTAATCTCGTCCCATCGGTCTCCCCTTGTATGATTAAGGTACCACCGGTGACGAGAGGAATACGGATGATTTTATCGAAATAGACAATTTCAGCACGGTGTTTGGACAACCAGCCTATGCCAACAATGATGTCGAAACTTTCGATCTCGACAGGAATAAAGTCAATGGAAAAGAGTTCATCGGCTAGGTTTAAAGTGCAATCGGGTATTACACTATTGGTTTCAATGAGTTTGTTGTTAGCTAATTCAACAATATACTTAGCATCTAAGGCAACAGGAGTGATGTCAAGTAATGTACAAAATTCATCATATATAAAGCTTCTATCGGCACCAGTATCAAACAGAACAGAAGCAATTAAATTGTTGAGGAGGAACGTACCCGAGACCACATTTGGGTCTTGTCGGGCATCCCTAGAGTTGAGTACAAAAGCTCTACCTCATGGGTTGTTGTTGTTGCCTTTGTTTTTCAGTTCCGGGCAATCATTTCGGAAGTGATCAGTGTTGCCACACTCGGAACATGCCCTGGTTTGGTTGGAGTTGGTGTTGGTGTTGGTGTTGGTATTCTTGTTGCTTTTGGTGGCCCTGCATTCCTTGGCCATATGCCCATAGCGTTGGCAATTGTTGCAAGGCGTACCGCAAGAACCATCGTGATGGTGGCAACATATTGATCGGAAGGGTTTATTTCCAGTGTAACCCCTTTTGGTTTCGGTTCCAATGGTGTAGGCCTTGACTGTCTCAGGCCTTTTGGCAGGTTGTTGGTTTTGATTTTGATTGTTGGGGTTCCCAGACCACTTTCTCTTGTTGTCCCCGGACTGGTTTCTAATGTTTCTTTCGGTAGGAGGGGATCGGCAAACGACCTGAGCCATGAGATTGTGTGCCATACGTACAGCACTTTGGATGGTTCCAGGACTTGAAACAGTAACCATTCCCTGGATCTCTGCTGGAAGTCCCTAGATGTAACATTCGACCCGCATGTATTCCGGATCAACTATGGATGGACACAAGAGTGCCAAATAATGAAAGCGAGTGGTGTAACTAGCAATGTCATCTCCTTTAACGGTGAGGTTTCAGAATTCCACCTCAAGTTGTTGTAGTTCTTCCCAATGACATAACAGTTTCTTCAGATCTTCCCATGGGATTTGATAGGCAATATCAATTCCCACGGTTTGCATGTGGGTGTTCCACCAAGTAAGTGCACCATCAAAGAAAGTGCAGGTGGAGTACTTAACCTTGCACTCCTCGGTGCAATTGCAGATACTGGAAACAGATTCCATTTTCTTGAACCATCTCAGTAGGCCGATGGCTCCTTCGGTGCCCTTGAAGTTTAAGGGTTTGCAGTTGAGAGAGTCTTTGTAGGAACGGGGTTTGGCTAGAGGTGTGTTGTTCTTCGCGGTATCCTCGCTACCTGAGTTTGGATTTTGCCCACTGTTTCGTTGTGTAGCTAAAGCGGCAGCTACACCCTGAGCGATTTCGGCCTGGCTGTACGTTTGTCACCTCGGTAGCATGATTCTTGAATAAATAAGAAGGAAAAAGATATATATGCGATGTTGAACAAGGGTTATGATTATCACAATTGTATATATAAGGAAATAATATACAACAGCACAAAGTGACAATCAATCAACAATGTGAGATAAAAGATCTAATGTCATTAGGGATACGAGTTCAAAAGGTTACAAACTTCCGATTTTACAAAAGATGCCGGGAATTGTTACATCCAGACGAATTACATGAGTTTTACATAGATGGCTAATAGGTTACATGATAGATACTACACTAATCTTGGTGTAGATTCAGTTGTGGAAGTAAAGAGGTAAGGTGGTCCATAGACTCTGCAAGTCTTCTAACCATTATGAGAGCATCCTCGGTTTCCCGTAAGCGTGTTTCGCATTGTTCAAGCCTCGTTTGTAAAACGGAGATTTCATTTCGGTTATTGATCACTTGGTTTTGGACAATTTCCATGGTTTGCATAGTGTCCCCCATTTGATATTGAGTACAGTTTAGGGTGTCAGAGATGTCTTCCTGATCTAAGTACATCTGCGCAATGCGGCCTTGAGCCAGTTCCATCCAGTTTGATCTTATTTCGTGTTGAGAGAATCAACACCTTTGAGTCGGGTTTCATGACGGTGTAGTCTAGAAGCTAACACCGGTACGGTAATGTGTGTTGGTTCTTGGGTGTACGAGGAGAGATCCATGACTGAATATTCTCCGACAATAGCAGGGATTTCTATGTTTTCCTCAATCCTCCAAGTGGCCATAGTTGTGGGTAACCAGCTCCATTGGTGGGCGATTGCCCGATGGTGAGCTATAGCAGAGACGTTACCCGTGATGGCAGGATTGTGTTAAGGCCTAGCTCAGTGTGAGCTACCAGTGCGTCAAGCCATGAGTGGTTCTGAGTGGCTGCAACGTGTGCGCGAAGAGTAGTACGTGTAGTTTGTCTAGATGATGAGTGATCACGCCCGGACGGTCGGTTCAAGAATCGCTTCTTGTCATCGCGGAACTTCTTTGCTTCCATTTGTAGAGCTGGGGACCTAAGTTTTACTTATAACTACGAATAGCGGTAAGTAATGGACTTAGGTTCGTTCTTAAGATCAATCGTATTGTGAAACCAAGCAGTCAAGATGATCAATTCGATTTAGCAGGGTTGTAAACAAGGGACTTGATTTTTTGGTTTTTAATTTCTTAGGTCCTAAATTAAAATAAATTAATAGTATGATGAAATAATAGGTGATAATTAGTATGGAGAGGAGTGTTTGTTGTGATTTCATTAGCCTTAAGGGAGGATGATGTTTCGATTGACATTCTTTCTAAATATTTGTGTTCTACTTGTTTCAGGTACTTATGGTGTAAACACTAGCACCCTACTATTTAATTTTACAGATAGTATGTCACTGAGTACTAGGCTATCATGATTCTGATTAGATCAGGCTGATCTACCCCCAACACTGTCTGTGAAGACTAGTGACCCTTCTTGGAGTTAACTCCTGGGTGCATGAATAAGGTAACAGACCGATATTTATTCTCTGACCGTTCTTAACACCATAGAGTATTCTAAATCAAGTAGAGCATTTAAGACCTAATTCGGAAAGCATTTGTTAACTTTTCATCGATGGTTTTGTTGGTTCAAAGCTGGTGGAAGACCCAGTGCTACTCAGAATGTGTACACTGACGTCCGTTCCGTAGCTTGGGTGCATGGGAACCATTCCAAAAGGATGGTTCTGACACTTACACGAGGTACTAGGATGTTTTATGGCATTCCATGCCTTGTGCACTAATGCAAGTTAGAGTGTATACACCGAAGGCCGTTCTGTAGCTTCCATGCATTTGTACTACACCAGAGGTAGTTCCAGCACTATACTAAGTAATGGGACGTTTAACAGTGTTCCACGCGTATTGCACGTTCGGGTCACTTTGAACCCATTTAACTAAATTTGTATTAAAGTCTACCCATCTATTATATAAATCAGCCCTCACTTAATATTACCCAATAAACCCCTGATTAATTCACGTTGTACTATACAGTAGTTTAACGGTATTTCCAAAGCTTCGAAATCGGACCATGCATAGAGAGCATGTACAATTAATTACTCTCGGAACAAGGTTCGCGACTCCTTGTCTTTCAGAGTTTTAACCACGTTTATTGGAGGAAAGGTAATAGTTTTGAAAACAGATATAGTTTTCAATTATATATTAAATTAACATCATCCCCCATTATAACGGCTAACTAAATCACAACAAACACACAAGCTACCTACTCACTAATCATGGTCAAGAATCCTAAATCTAGCATAATAACAATAACATGCGTTATAACAGATAAGGAAAGAGATAACCGTGATAAATGCGTAGTCTGAATATAAGCTGAAAGATTACAACGAGTAGAGCTTCGAATATTACAAAAGCACCCCTCCAAGTATCTCCAACAAATATTACAAAGTGGCCCCTCCGTTAGTCCCGTTAAATATTAACGAGAAACTAACTACTAACTAACTAACTAACCTAGAGTGAGAAACTAGTGAGAGAATGAATGTGAATTGTGTGTTGTTGTATTGATTGTTTGATGGGTGTTAAATGAGGAGGATTGATCCACTATTTATAGACTTATGACCACTAGAACACCACCACCCCCAAGCTTTCTATTTTACACTGAAATACACCCCCTAAGTATGAAATTTGGCACCACAAAGGGCGTATTCGACACCAAAAGGGGCGTATCCAGCACTAAAAGGGGCGTATCTGGCACCAAAAGGGGCGTATCCGGCACCAAAAGGGACGTATCCGGCCCCGTAGAGAGGGTATACCACCCCTACAAGGGGGTATACGGCCCCTAGAGGGGGGTATTTGGCCCCTGTGGGGTGGTATACGGCCCATGTGGGGTGGTGTACTCCCTATTCGTGGTCTTGTGCACTAGATCGTAAGTCTTGTTGCTTGGTCGTAGTTCGTGTGATCTTCGTTTGGCTCTAACTTCTTCATTCTTGATCCGTTTTCAGTGTTCGTTATGTCCACGAGTTCGTAATTACCTGCAGATCATAATGAGATAATCTTAGTATAATTTTAAGGTAATATGCTTAAAAGTTCTCGTAAACCGTGATCGTATCATTTATGCTATATTTTGTATGTTATTTAACCATTTTGATTGATTTTTAAAGCAACGCCTTATTTTTAGCCTTGATGATGATTTAGGATGAAAAAGTATTATTATCAAGTGTTTTCATCAAGTTTGGTGCTAAAAAGGTGGGAATTATGTACGCAAAAACGTGACTTTTTACGTTCAATCAATGAGTCGGCCATTTCTGTGGCAAGAATGTTTCAATAAGTGAGGCTTATATATATATATATATATATATATATATATATATATATAATATTATATTATATAATATAGTCTAGTGTGTCTAGCAGAAACATGTATGGGTCCCATTTCTCTCGTGGTCAGAGTCAATCATTTCAGGTCTCACATCATCTCCCTTTAATTGTACATAGTTGATCAAGCTATGTTAAATTAAAGTTGTATGATGTAATTTCTGAACAAGTCATACCTAATAAGGAAATACTGCCTAATGGTCATAGTCTAGGCCCACTAAATGCAACCTAGTTCACTATAACCTTAGGCTCTGATACCAATCTGTCGCACCCCCAAATTATGATGCGGAAGTGATTCGGGTCGGGGCACGACTAATCAGTTAGTCATAGCACATAAGATATAATGAACGACTCTATATGCGTCGTTTTAACAAAATACATTGATTTAAATAAAGTTTTACAATGTTGTCATAATTACATAGCTCGGTATCTTGATCTGAAAGATTCTACGGCATAACTACCTTTTCAAAATATAGTAATGCGGATAAATCTCTTATTGTATGCATGCGACTCAATCTAAGCTATCCAAAGTAGGCAGACCTTCACCAACGTCCGTATGTGTCGGATTTTATCCCATATGAAAATGCAAGATTTAAATTCAGACCGCGTACGTGAGTATATATATAAAAATATATCAATATACATAATGATACACATAATTAATTCTAATTACATGTATTAATACTATGATTAGGAAATAATACTAGCCCTAATTTGGCGGGTGTCACAGTATGCCACTGGTCATGCTCTTGTGTGCTGGATCGCAAGTCTTGGTTGCTTGATCATAGTTCGTTTGGCCCTATCTTTTTCGTTCTTGATCCGTTTTTGATGATCTTTATATCTACGCTCTCGTATTCTCCAGACCTATATTTTAAGAAATTTGTTAGGTTCCAGATCGGAGCTTTACAATAAAATGGCATGTTGAACGAATTATGCCTATTCAAGTGTGTTTTTCATCCATTTACCGTTGTTTTGAAATATCCATAAAGTTTTGACCTTTTTAACAAAATGTGATAAATGTGAGCTTTATTGCCTTGTTTTTTGTTAATTAAGTGCTAAATATGAGGTAAAAGATGTGCGTAAAAATTGACTTTTTACGTCACATCAGTATACTCGTCCGAATCCGAATATATGACTTCATTCTTGATCAATTGGTATAGACAGATAGATCATAGATGAGACCTTCATGTGAATATTTGAATGGCCATGCAAAAAGGTCGTGTTTTAAGTACATTATTCCGCATTTTTGGGTCAATCTTTAGTGAAAACATTTCAAAACAATGCATATTTACTAAAATTCACTAAAGTGGTTTAAATGTAGACTTTGCTGCAAAAATCACTAAAAGCGTCCAAATAACGAGCAAAACGGAGAAAATGAATAACAACCGATTCCTCCATTATATTCTTATTAACCTTATGAGAAACACATGCTAGCCACTTTATATGATTTTATGGTAAAATGAGACTGGAGAATCAAGAATCATGCAAAACAGATAAGGAATGTAAGAGATACGACATCTACAGATCAATAAAAGACATTCCAGCTATGCCGGAGCTACACACATCCAATTTCTATGAAATTGGTACCATTGGAAGCGTAACGGTATTACGAGATCGCAAGCGAAAGAATTGGGTTAAATAAAAAAGAAATGAAGAAGCAATGATCGTTTTAAGCAATGAAGAAAAGCCAAAAGTCCTCACATTCGGCCTTGGACACCGTATACAGCCCTTTCAAAACCGTATACGGCCCTTTCAAGACCATATATGGCCCCAGGGGGCCATCTGGTCTCCCTTCGTGCTTTGCATGCTTGTACGTTGTGCTTATGAGCTTGTATGGCTGATCCAAGGCTTTACCTATAATTAGATGACCTCCTCCACCATTTTTAATACACCTCATTCAGTCCATTTCATTTCTCTCTTCCACTTTCTCTCTCACACACTTCTCTCATTCTACTTTATCTTTCTAAAGTTTCTCTCTCTAGAATTAGGGTAGTGTCAGTTAGTTGTTGGTAAATATATAACCAAGACTAACGGACGAACTACTTTTATAATAGTTTGAGGAATACTTGAGGGGCTTATTTGCAATATTGTCGAAGATATTATGGAGGTTACGCTCGTGTATTCTTTTAAAAAAAATTCTATTTACGTATTAATTACGATTACTTCGTTCCTTATCTTTTATAATGTTAATTGTTATTATTGTTATGCTGGATTTAGGATCTGTTAGCATGCGTAGTGAGTAGTTACCTTATGTATTTGTTATGATGTAGTTAGTTTATATATGTGTGGGGTGATGCTACTTTAATATACGATTGAAAACTCGGTGTGTTGTTACTTTGCATTTATGTTTACCCTAATTATACAATCGCCTTTCCTCTAAATAAACGTGGTTAGAACGTTTATGACAAGAAGTTGTGAACCTTGATCAAATGGTCACTACCTATCTGATAAAATAACAAACATGGTCTGAATTGTGTAGCTATGAAAAATCCTGGTTAAACCTTTCATATAGTACACCGTGAATCAATTAAGGATTTACCGATAATAGTGATGGCTGGTTTATATCATAGATGGTTGAAATTTAAAACAAACATAGTTTAGATAGGTTGGAGTGACCATAAAGTATGTGATACCGAAAAGATCATGGAAAATGGCACTGTAGTTCGTATAGCGTTGGAAACACCTCTGGTGGAATACAAATATGTGAAAGCTAAAAAAATGCCAGTGGTTGAAGACTGTATCGCATCCTGGTTGAACACAAAGCTCTGGACTAATTTATGACTATTAATTTATGACCATTAATGTAAAGTTAACAGACACCAAACTTAGTCTTATTCTTAAATGCCTTACATGACTTAGTTGTCCCCGTAGTGTTAAGAAAGGTCAGAATTATAATGAGTATGTTAATCTATGTCATGCATCCAGGAATTGATAATTCCAAGAAGGGTCGTTACTCCGTCACTGGAGAACGTTTAAGAGTGGAGCATCTTCCTCCGATCATACTTACGATAGCCTAGTACTCAGTGACATACTGTTTGGTCATTCAAATAGTAGAGTGCTAGTGTTTACATTACGAACACCAAAGCTTAAGGTAGACACAAATCTTTAAAAGATGTTTTCATACTTAAACCCTAAAGTATCAACCATGCATAAGCTAACGAAGTCATAACTAATACATCTCCTCCATACTGATTACATCTCTATTCTATTTGTAACACCCCAAATTTAATGATTCGCGGAAGCATACTTTGGGTGTTACTAATCAATAATCAAAGCACACAGATATATAGCAAATGACTCTATATGCGTCGTTTTAACAAAATATATTAATATTAAAAGGTTTACAACAGTTTGAACTCATACATAGCTCGTGTTCGTAATATGAGAGATTTAAGTACATAATTAGTTATACAAAATCTAATAATGCAATGAATCTCTGAAGTTTGCATGAAGACTCAAGCTAAGATGCATCCTGATGGGCAGTCCAAATCTACTGCTGAGTACCTGTGATACATGCTAAAATGGGTCAGCTAACGCTGGTGAGCTCACAGGTTTGAGTATCAAATAATATTCTATGAACCGCAAGATTTAAGTATTGATTTGCCTCCAGCAAATAAAGTTACAGATAATGTATACAACCATGAGCGCATAGTCTGAGCTTAACTCGAGGGTCGGGTCCCATATAGAGAATTCCGAGCGAGGTGCCTCCACGAGTGCCTAATCTACACTCGTCTTCCCAAATATTATTTTCGTTTACCCGGTTAGTGCTTGCTAATCCGGACGAGGAGGGTCAATCCTATATGGTACCATATACTAATATTCACGCTACTTTCGTATTACCAGACTATACTGACGGAGGACTTTGGTTTGATTAGTTGAAAACAACTCATGTAGTATATGGAAATATGTACTCGCATTCATGTGTTAAAAACAGAGCAATGTATCACACCCCTAGTAAAACAGTAAAAAGAGGGGCCATGAGACTCACCTGAGCCTGAAGATTTTATCTTAATAAACTTAGATTGATTAGCAAAGAATCGAAGTCCAACGACTTGTAACCTGAGGGTGTCCACGACACGCGATGGTTATGACATGATTGAGTATCTCAAAGATCACCCTTGTAGTTGTTTGTTCAACTAGAATGTCCAAATTACCACGATTTGGTTGTTTGTTTAAGTGTTTGAAAATGTGTACGGCCCGTTGGTGATTGTTTATAATAATAATCCCACATTATTATTTTGATGATTTTGAAGTGTTATACCTAAAAGTAAGTTCCAATGTGTTTTAGAAGTTGTGTCACATTCGTGTTTGATGTTATACAAGTTTAACACTTGTGTGAAAGTTTAGATGTAACATCGTTACTCGTGAACCTAGGGTGAGGGCGAAGCCCGTTAATGACGGCGGTCCAGGGGCAGCGCCCCTGGTAGCGGGGTTTAAGGGGCGGCAGCCCCTGGCGGGGTCCAAGGGGCAAAGCCCCTGGCTGGGGTCGAGCTGGACTTGAATTGGTGAAAAACGCTTTGGTGTAAATTTTTAATTCTACTATATTGCTTTGGTGAAAAACGCACCTGGACTTGAATTTGGGTGAAATGGGGCGTCAAATTTGGGCCTCAATACTTAGTGTAAAATTAGTTTGAAGCCTTCTATTTATGCGTCACTTATAGCGTCACTTAGGGGCTTGGGCGTCACTTAGGAAGTGACGCATGAAAAGGCAGAATCTGAGTGAGGGCGTCACTTACGGAAGTGACGCATACTGAGGCGTCACTAAGGTAGCTTAGGCGTCACTTAGGAAGTGACGCATGAAATTGGAAATTCTGAGTTTAGGACGTCACTTAGGTAAGTGAAGCATAAGGTGGCGTCACTCCATTAGTGTCGGGTATGAGTGTCGGTTAAGGCTTCTAGGCGTCACTAAACAAGTGACGGAGGTAAGTGTTGGGAAAAAGGGGTTTTATGCAGAACTTATGTAAGTGACGCATGATTCGTTGCGACACTTAAGGCTATTAACGAATTTTTGAGCCAAAAATGAGTTTTTGGGTTTCCGTTTGGTCTGATTCTTTTACCCAACCTTCATAAGGACATTCTAAGCTTAAAGAAACAACTAAAACTTAAAAACACTTGAAATCGAAAGGTTTCGAGATTTTGTCGGAAACTTACAAAGTGGTGAATCAAGATTCCGAAAAGATAGCGTTGTAGATCGTGATGAGGTGAACATTTTTCTTCAAATGAGCCTTGAATTTTGAGGACGTTTAATGGTGCTTTTTGGTGATTTTAATGAAGTGGTGGTGGTGGTTTGGTTGGAGAGAAAAGGAAGAAAAGGAGGAGTAGAGAGAGAGAGTGATGGATGAGAATGAGGGTGGGGAGGGGTTCCCCCCCCCCCTTTTTGGGCAGATTCGGTGGGGGCTCACCTGGTGTGGGTCTCCACTTTTTAACTCCGTGCATTCGCGTTTCGGGCGGTGTTCGTTTTCTCGTTCGTTTAAACTTTAACTAATTATCTAAAATATTTAATTGTACATTTTTTAAAGAGCAATTAATTACTCGATATTTATGTTGAAGTATTTTATCAAAATACTTAATACTTGGATTATAAATCATGACTTTAATTTATTTTGTTTTGTTTGCGCGTTTACGTTTTAATCGTGTAAGTTGTCAATTATACGAAATGAATATGAAATATTATCAGAATAATATTTTGGATATAAGGTCGTCATTAAATACTGTTTTCTTATTCAATAAAATTGTTCACCAACGTCCGTATTTTAAGTGAGCCGTATTACATTCGATTTAGAAACGCGTGCGATTTAATCAAATCGCATATTCGTATATATTCGACAATATATATTTCGATATTTTAATTAGCCTAATACAGAACTAATTACATGTATTAACTGTTAATTAGGAACTAATTACTAGTCCTAATTTGACGGGTGTTACATTATTTTCCATTTATTTTACTATATATTTAGTTAATTTAATTTACGGACCTAATTATCAAAACCCCCCACTCAGATAGTTTTAAAACTACCTCTAAACTGAATCATTTGTCCCGAAAAATCCGTTTCACAATACGATTAGCTTTGTAGAACGATCCAAGCTCATACTACTGCTATAAAACTTTAGTAATCTTGGGTCCCCAGCTTTTATAAATTTAAATCTCCACTGTCGCTGACCTTAGTGGCCGGATCTATGACCGAGATAAACCCTAAAGACCGCTAAGGTGACGACAGTCCGGGTAAGCAAGACGAGGTCGCTCTGCTTCGTAGACAAGGCTCGTTCCGTACTTGACTGTAGCTGATTCGAAATTTGAGATGACTTGCAGCACCAATATTCAAAATTTTGTCACCCTTAGAGGAAACAAAGAATGCAAGACAAAAATTATCATTTTTTTTAAGAAATTACACTTCATGTGACGTAAGGTTCCGTAGTAACTATTACCCATACCATCAATGTGACTCTGCCCCAAAAAAGGGCATTTTCCCTCTGAGTGTAGTAGCGCACTTCTAATTTTCCTTAACTAGCAGGGGCTGCGGGGTACACTACATGCGCATTTGCTCACGATTGTAACGTTCTCGTAGATAATTTTGATCTTTTTCATTGTTATTATTGTTAAAAAAAATCGTTTACATAATGTCATGTATGGGTGTTGTAAATGACTTCATAAATATATATAGGTTAAGGTTCCCATTTTGCTAATTAATATGGAGACTTGTATACCAAGTTTTGTATATATTTTATAATGTTGTACATATTATTTATATAGATCTTTAATTTAAATATTTAATTAGGTCTTTTATTTTTAGTGTTCATACACTATTTTCTCTTTAAACCTTCATCTTTAATCATATTGCCTGTAAGTCCCTAGTTCTGTGGATCGATAGCGAGGTTATCTTGATATTGAGGTGCGGAATTCCTCAATATCCTAGTTATATGGATATAACTTTGGTATCACGATTTGTTCGTGATTAGGAATAATATCTAGCTTTAATCTTGATTGTTAATAATGTTAACCTATCAAGAACCAAGCACAATATACTTAGAATTTCGTAGGGTTCGTTTGCAGAAGCTAAAATTCGCAGATTGGAAAGTGTTAGGGTTTTTCTAAACCGAAAACGTATATATTCTCGTTTCAGTTTGCAGGTCTGGGCCTTGCGAACTGACTCAGTTCGCAGCCCATGAGTCCTGCGAACTGACTCATCTCGCTAACCACCTTGCGAACTGAACTCAGTTCGCATCGCAGTCTTCATTTCGCAATCTATATATTTATCGTATACTTATATGTAATAAATATATTAACCACAATACTAATAGCATTTATCATATTAGCTTAATTCTATATTTGTCTAGCACTTTAATCACAATAATATGTTTAACAAATATTAATATCAAACTAATATATATATTTAAGTAAAGTCAATATACAAAACTTAATTACAAACTGATCACTATTACAAGCTAGAACTGTTGTCACACAAATATGTCCCAACAGACTCCCCCTTGACAATAGCTCTAGTTGTCTTCAAGTTTGTCCTTGATAATCACTTGAATATCTTGCTTCCAACATAGATTTTCATCTTCATGCAAGTCTTAACCATCATTTAATAATCACGTGCAAGATCACCCCATGCTTCTGTCGTCAAGATTCTATTCTCGAATAACTTTGTTAAATCTTTCTTCGACATCTTCATCAGGTGTCAATGATCATAAAATCTCAGAAGTTCTCTTTCACCTCCTTCAAATTCATCATCTGGTTCAACCATAACAACTTCTCCAATCTCTGAATCTACATGCCAACTTTTCATATTTCCCAGAATATCGTGTGGCATTATCTTCAGTGGGATCTGCTGTACACATTTGACAGCTGGATATACTTTCTTTCGACGTCTTCTTCCAGTTCTCTAACTTCTTTCCTTTAACTTGATTGTCTTTCCAACTCTTGGCTTAATTTTCTCAAACTTCATCGATCTACCCTCAGTCCTGATAATCTTTGCAACATACTTTGCATAATCATCATTACTAGGATTATTCAGCTCTAATCTAGCCAAGTCTCGAATCTCAAATCTAGGAAGAGAACTAAAGACAGCAAGCTTCTTCTCAAAATATTGAACTCCATCAATCCTTTTGATAGCGAAGAGCTTTAGGTCAGAATCAAAGTACCATCCAATAATTCCTCTATGTGGAACAAGCTTTTCAGTAATATCTACTTCAGAAACTCCAATCTTCTTCTTTATCTTTGGTAGTTTCCTGTACATAACCGCTGGATTCTTAGTTGGAATAAGAGTATCATCTTCTTTTTCAGAATCAGTTGAATCATCGATATCTTCATCTACACCGACTACTCTTTCTCCTTGATCATCTTCAACTACAAATTCTGTCCTAGATGGATTCACGACGTGTTCATCAATATCAGCATCTGGATCAACACCTTCGTCTACTAAAATCTCAGGAACAGAAATCCAGTCTTTAGGTGGAATAAACTCACCTTCTTCAAGATCATAATCAATCTCGACTTCAACTTCATCTCCAAAATCACTTTCAGAATTAGTCAAATTCAATTTCTCCAATTCTACAAAGAGATAAACAAGAATGATTTAAATAATAATTTAAATTCTATCATTGATGATTTATCAATCTTAGATATCCTTTATCATTTCAATCATGAAAATATCAAACAATTATTACATAATCTTAATCTTTTATAGATTACAGAAATCTATCTAAGATTACAATTAATATATCTCTGTATACTATAATTGTTTTGTAAATAATTTCTAAGTATATATCCAATAATATAAATTCTTTAGTTAATTTCTCATAATTAACTCTAAGAATTTCTTTATCTTTAAGAGCATATAAGAATTTAAAAAAAAAAAAAACTTTCATTGAAACTTAATATAAAAGTTATATTACAATCAATCTAAGTCTTAATTATCCAATCTACCTATACATCTTCTAACTAATTTCTTTACCAGCATCATCAACTGGTGTAGCATTGCTTGTATCAACATCATCACCACTCTTACCCGCTACATCAGACACCTCCTGAATAATAGTCTGCTTTCTAGTTGTTGAAGGACCAGCCAGCTCACTATCTTTCGGAGCACTGGGATCATCGTCTTTATCAACATCTCTCTTCTTCCTTAACTCATCTTGTCTACAGGACTCTTGATATAGCAATATCTCCCCATGAGCTGACTGTCCTGAATGCACTCTCAACACAAGACGCTCTAAGTGTTCAAGCTTCAATCGCTGGGTAGTAAAGTCTTGTAACAAAGTGGGATGAGTCTCCAGCAGTGTCTTGTAAGACACACTTTGTTGAGTCATCTGCTTGGCAAAGAGAAGATTTTGTGCAACCAACTCTGGAATCGTTAAAGTAAGCTTCTCTAACTCCTTAACTTTCGACTCTAAGGATGTAATCCTTTCAGCATCAGTCGTAGGAGTAACAGAGATGGTCATGGGTCCAGGTGGTGTGAGTGATGCTATATGTGAATCAGAAGTAAGTGGCTGAGAAGGCTGAGTCAAAGCTGCCGTAAGAAGGCTAGCTGCAAATTTGCTAGCTTTGTGTCGCACCCCCAAATTCGGGTTGCGGAAGCGAATCGGGTCGGGGCGCAACTAATCAATATACACAGCACATAAGATATAATGAACGACCACTATATGCGTCGTTTTACATTTGTATTGATAAAACCAAAAGTTTACAACAAAATATTGTTTACATTAGCTCCGTTCTTAAATTGATAGATTTACATTACATACTTACTTTATACAAGATATAATAATGCAATTAAATCTCTGATTGATTGAATGAAGACTCGAGCTAATGAATCCTGATTGGGCAGTCCAACCTATTGCTGAGTACCTGTGATACATGGTAAAATGGGTCAGCGAAACGCTAGTGAACTCACAGGTTTGTATGTCAACACTTATTTGTATGAACCGCAAGATTTAATTGAATATAAAATGCACTTAAGCAAAATAAAAGTTATATATCCATGAGCACATAGTCTGAGCTTAACTTGAGGGTTGGGTCCAATTAAGGAATTCCGATCGAGGTGCCTCCTACGAGTGCCTAATCCACACTCGTCTACCCAAATGCTAATACGTCTGTTTGACCAGTTAGTGCTTGCTAACCCGGACGAGGATTGTCAATCCTATATGATATCATATACTAACATTCACGCTACAGATGTATTACCAAACTATGTTGTGGAGGGCTTTAAAATGATTAGTGAAAACAACTCATGTAGTATTTGATTTTGAATTGTATTTGCGTTCAACTTGTAAATAAAACGAACAATGTAATCACACCCTTGATGAAAACCGTAAAATAGGGGCTATGAGACTCACCTGAGTCTTGAGAGTTTAATTTAATAAAATTGAATTGATTAAACGAATTGTGATGTCCGGAGACTTGTAACCTGAGGGTGTCCAAGACACGCGATGGTTATAAACATGAGTAGGCATCTCGAAAGACTACCTTTGTAGTTGTTCGTCCAACTAGAATGTCCAAATTACTACGATTTGGTTGATTAAATTGTCCAAATTACTACGATTTGGTTGTTTAACTTGTCCAAGTTACTACGACTTGGTTGATTTGATTAGGTTTTGAAAACGTGTACGGCCCGTTAGTGAGGAACTCGGTAGTCAATACACATTCTGAAAGAACCGTCTTTCTTTTTCACAAATAAGACCTGAGTTCCCCCAAGGTGAAGAACTCGGCCTAATGAATCCTCTTTCCAGGAGTTCCTGTAATTGGTTGGACAACTCCTGAAGTTCAGATGGGGCTAAGCGGTATGGTGCTCGGGCCACAGGTGCGGCACCTGGCACGAGGTCGATTGAGAACTAAACCTGTCTTGGTGGTGGTAGACCAGGTAGTTCTTCGGGAAAGACTTCTGGAAAGTCTCGAATGATGGGCTCATCCTCAAGTCGCTTCTCCTCCGACTTTTTCTCCATGATCTGTGCGAGGATTGCCGGATAACCTTTTCTTAGAAATTTTCGGGTTTTCAAACAAGAGATGATGTTGAGTCTCGTCCCACCGGTCTCCCCCTGTATGATCAAAGTTCTACCGGTGGCTAGAGGAATGCGAACGACTTTATCATAACAAACGATTTCGGCACGGTGTTTTGACAACCAGTCCATACCAATGATGACGTCAAAACTTCCAATTTCAACAGGCATAAGATCGATTGAAAAGGTTTCGTTGGCTAGGTTTAAAGTGCAATTAGGTATCACACTATCGGTTTCTATGAGTTTACCGTTCGCTAGTTCTACAGTGTACTTAACATCTAGAGCAACAGGGATGATGTCAAGTAGTGGATAAAATTCATCAGAGATAAAGCTTCTATCGGCACCAGTATCAAACAGAACAGAAGCATATAAGTTGTTGAGGAGGAACATACCTGTGACCACATCAGGGTCCTGACGGGCGTCCCCAGAGTTGAGTACAAAGGCTCTACCTCTTGCGTTTTTGTTGTTGTTGTTGTTGTTGTTGTTGTTACCCTTGTTCTTCAGCTTAGGGCACTCATTCCTGAAGTCCGCGGTGTTCCCACATTCGAAGCAAGCTTATGATAGCCTGGCGTTGTTACTGGAGGTGTTGTTATTGGATTTGGGAGCTTGGCAATCTTTGGTCAAATGCCCATACCTCCTGCAGTTGTTGCAAGGAGTACTACATGGACCATTGTGATGGTAGTTACACTTGGAGCAGTATGGCCTGTCCCCAGTGTATCCACGCTTAGGTTCAGAATTTGTGTTGTAAACTTGGATGGTATTTGGTTTCTTGCTTTGGTTGTTGTGGGGTTCCGATGATTTGCGTTTGTTGTTGTTGGAGGAGGATGTGTTGGATGTTTCACGGCTGACAACCATTGCCATGAGTTCATGATCTAACCAGATCGCACATTCAACAGTGGTTGGTTTAGATGAGGCGACGTTCCCCTGGATATTCTCCGGGAGGCTGCGGATGTATCTCTTGATGCATTTCTCCTCCAGATCAACCAAACCCGGGCATAATAAGGCGAATTGCTGGAATTTGGTGGTATATCCAGCAATGTCGGTTCCCCGCACAGTCAAGTGCCAGAATTCTACCTCCAGATGGTGCAGTTCTTCTTCGAGACAATATTTTTCCCTAAGCTTTTTCTTCAGTTCAGCCCAAGGAAGCTGGTTTGCTATCTCGATGCCCACAGTGTTTGCGTGGGTGTTCCACCACGTAAGTGCACCTTCCTCAAAGGTGTAAGCAGAGAATTTGACCTTGTTATCCTCCGTGCAGTTGCAGAGGTTGAAGACGGATTCCATACGTTCAATCCATTTTATTAGACCAATAGCACCTTCCGTGCCTTTGAAGTAGAGCGGTTTGCAGCTAAGAAAATCCTTGTAAGAGCAAGGTTTGATAACAGGGGTATTGACTGGGGTTTAGTCATTACTTTGAGAGTTTCGAGGTGAATCCCGAGCAGCCAAAGCATCAGTCACTGCTCGAGATACGATAGCAGCAAGTTCGGCATCACTGTAACTTTTCTTCTTTGGCGGCATGATTCTTCAAGAGAGAAACAAAAGGTACATGAGAGGTGGTACCAGGATGATAAGTACGATAGATGTATATATATAAAAGTGGTAATATACAACATCACAGGGTAAAAATCACAATGTAGAAATAATGGGAGAAATTGTCAATTCATAATACGAAGTCGAATGATTACAGACAATTTCTAGTTAGGAGTTTCAAAAGTCACAGACTTAGAATTTTTACAAAAGTGCCGGGAATTATTACATCCGGTCAAATTACATAGGTCCTACAAAAAAATAATAAAGTACGGATTCAGCCTAAGCTAATCCTGACCTAGATTGAGTTGCGGTAGTAGTGCGGTGAGATGGTCCACAGATCTGCAAATCTGCTAACCATATGGAGGGCGTCTTCGGCTTCCCTTAGACGTGTCTCGCACTGATTCAGCCTTGATTGTAGGACAAAGATTTCGTTTCGGTTTCCAATCACTTGGTTGTGGATAACCTCCATAGTTTTGATGGTTTCACCCAGACGGTTGTCAAGGATATCCATGTTGCTGACGGTATATTCGAGCTCTTCGGAGACTTGATTGATACGTTCGAGCGATGTGAGTCTCCAGTTTTCGCTGGTTTCTTGGAGTTCGATATCCATAGTATTAAGTCGTTGCTCGTGACGGTGTAACCTAGTGGCTAATTCCGACAAAGTGAAGTGAGTGGGGTATGGGTCAGCTCGAGGCAACCTGGTGTTCCTCTTAGCTACCCTTGGGTTTCACGATCCATACGGATGAGAGCGTGACGAATTGTGTTGTGTGTTTGCCATTCTGAGACAATGCTTTAGAAAGAATGAGGTCTATATCCATATAATACATATATAATATAGCCTAAGATATTGAGCGGGAGCGAGGCCTATGTATGTGTGTGTGTATATATATATATATATCACATAATATCCTAGGGTGTCTAACACCGACATGTTTGAGTCCCGGTTTCTCTCGAGGTCAGAGTCAACTAGTGTATCATGTTCAGCCATTACTCCTTTCGGATCTTACATCATCTTTATTTAATTGTACATAGTTGATCAGGCTATGTTAAATTAAACTCGTATGATGTAATCACTGAACTAGTTATGCCTAATAGGGAATACTGCCTAACGGTCATAGTCTAGGCCAACTAAATGCAACCTAGTTCACTATAACCTTAGGCTTTGATACCAATCTGTCGCACCCCCAAATTCGGGTTGCGGAAGTGAATCGGGTCGGGCGCGACTAATCAATATACACAGCACATAAGATATAATGAACAACCACTATATGCGTCGTTTTACATTTGTATTGATAAAACCAAAAGTTTACAACAAAATATTGTTTACATTCCGTTCTTAAATTGAGAAATTTATATTACATAATTACTTTATACAATATATAATAATGCAATTAAATCTCTGATTGATTGAATGAAGACTCGAGCTAATGAATCATGATTGGGCAGTCCAATCTACTAATGAGTACCTGTGATACATGGTAAAATGGGTCAGCAAAACGCTGGTGAACTCACAGGTTTGTATGTCAACACATATTTGTATGAACCGCAAGATTTAATTGAATTTAAAATGCAATTAAGCAAAATAAAAGTTATACAGCCATGAGCACATAGTCTGAGCTTAACTTGAGGGTCGGGTCCAATTAAGCAATTCCGATCGAGGTGCCTCCTATGAGTGCCTAATCCACACTCGTCTACCCAAATGCTAATACATCCGTTTGACCAGTTAGTGCTTACTAACCCGGACGAGGATTGTCAATCCTATATGATATCATATACTAATATTCACGTTACAGATGTATTACCAAACTATGTCGTGGAGGGCTTTAAAATGATTAAATAAAACGAGCAATGTAATCACACCCCTAATGAAAACCGTAAAATAGGGGCTATGAGACTCACCTGAGTCTTGAGAGTTTAATTTAATAAACTTGAATTGATTAGCCGAATTATGATGTCCGGAGACTTGTAACCTGAGGGTGTCCAAGATACGTGATGGTTATAAACATGAGTAGGTATCTCGAAAGACTACCTTTGTAGTTATTCGTCCAACTAGAATGTCCAAATTACTACGATTTGGTTGATTAAATTGTCCAAATTACTACGATTTGGTTGTTTAACTTGTCCAAGTTACTACGACTTGGTGGATTTGATTATGTTTTGAAAACGTGTACGGCCCGTTGGTGATTGGTTGTAATAATATTCTCATTATTATTCCCTTGTGGGTGTGTCCCAAATTTTGTTCCCCGTGTTTGCGCTCCGTGTGGCGTTCGTTTTTTGATCGTTTAAACGTAAATATTATTTTTACGCGTTTAAATAAACGTTTTAAAATACGAATAATTATTCGCTATTTTTGTCGGAGTATTTTACCAAATACTTAATCTTGAGTTATAAAATATAACTTAACTTCATTTTGATCATTTGCGCGCTTAATATTTTTAACCGCGTAGTCATTGTTTGTACGATACGAATTGGGCACGAAATATTATCAAAATAATATTTTGAATAAAATAGTGTCATCAAATAATGTTATATTATTTAAAAAATTGTTCACCAATGTTCGTATTAATTGAATCGAGTTACATTCGATTTGAATTGCGTACGATTTAATCAAATCGCATAATTGTAAATATTCATCAATATATATTTCGATACATTAATTAGCCTAACACATAACTAATTACATGTAGTAATAATTGATTAGGCACTAATTACTAGTCCTAATTTGGAAGGTGTCACACTTTGATAGTAGGGAATGATTCCGGATGTACCAACTCAACAACCTCCCTCTGCATAACAGAAATCAATAATATTATCAGTTATAGTCACAGACTCGGCTGTCTCTATCTCTGAATTATAAGATTTCAAATATAAGAGAGCAAAACACATTTCTCATACCTCAGTAGGCCGTGAGACCTGTTCTGTCTCCTGTGACCTAGTCCTAGACTCAGTTTTAGGTGTAGCCTGAGGAATTGTTAGAGAATCTGTCTCAGTTAATAACTCATGCATAACTTAATTAGTAAACTATTATGAAGATTATAAACTAACCTTCACCAATAGTCAAATGTGGGGTGAAATGTAACATCCTAAAACCACTTTTAGTAATTTATTTATGATATATAAAATGATTACTAGTTGACTAATTGGTTTATTTGAGCTACGACAAATGAATGATGAAAGTTTAATAAATATGTCAAATGTGGGGTTAATTTGCTAATTAGCCAAAGTAATGTGTCTAGAATTAAATGAACCCAACTTTAATAAAGATTAGGGGTTTATTAGCCCATCCACCCTTAGTTTCATTCATGTACAGCAGAGTAGGGTTTTGGAAAACTAGGTCGTATTTGATGCTTTAAATTCTGTATGAAGATCGTTTGGTTTTCAAGGCGTTAGGCACACTTTAAACTTGGACTTTTCTGACTACAATAGAGGTATTGATAATAATTTACATCTAATGATTTGTGTTATTTTAATTTATGCATTCGTATACATTAAATATGATATGATGATATGATTTCAGTATTAGAGATATAAAATATATGTGTCATTCGAATTTTGAACATGTGGGAATGAATACGGTAGCTAGGATTACATCATATCATATGGCTGTATTATTATTAATTGGCAAATTCAAGTTTTGAGCCATTACGATTAAGATTAAATATCTACTTGTGCTAGAGGTAATAATTTGTTTTATTATTTTGTTTTAATTGTTCAAAGCATTAAAGATGATGGGAGGGTTTGATCTTGTAGATGATAAATATATGTATCATTAGAATCTTAAGTTACGTATGTATGAATATATATTAGAATGTTAATTGTACGTATTTGATGATTGTGTCTAAAGAAACGAGTCATGGGTGCCGATCTTGAGTTTACTAAAAAAAAATGGGCGATAAGAACGAATCGATAAGAATGTGCATATAAATAATATTGATAGTTGAAAACGAATTGGTTTCATGTGCATATTGAATCGAACCATGAGCAGGAAGAAACAAAGAAAAATTATTACTACTTTCGTAAAGGGTTATAGTTGGAACAAGTAAAGGTACTTTCGTGGAGTAATGCCACTAGCCATAGGTTATATTCCGTTGTCTCAACTCCCCTGATAAGAAGTAATGTTACTTATGACAAAGCTAATTTAATATTTAATAAACTTCATCATCTGATGGGATAAGAAATTGTTTTTCAAAGATCATGGGTTGGTTCTTAAATAAGTGAATAACGATTTTGTTAATGGCTTGATGACAAACAATAATCTAGAATATTTGATGTACTATGAAGTTAATAAATAAGTCAAGAGTCTTAATTGAAAATAATTCTAAGACTAGTAGCATGGTTTAGCTACGTGAACAAAATGGTGAGAAACTTGGAATTATTTATGTGTAAATGTAGTTTTAATGTAATGTTTAATCAACATGCATCTTGAGGTAATAAAAATTGTTTTGGTTTTAACAGTAGCTTACTGGCTCGTTCCATATCAATATTGTTTAGGTAATCAAGCTTTCGATAAATTGAGTTGATTGTGTTTCAGCGCGAATCAAGAGGTAAGATAATGTTTGCGAAAACCGAGTATACAATCAAAACTAATAGAGTTTTTTTTAATTAACTTATTCTATAAAGTTATATATTATTGTGCTTGATTAAATTGTGAGTAATGTGGATACAAGGAAAACTTTATTTATAAATGTGGGACGGGATTGTGGGTAGTATCTATGCCATGATTTTATATGATACTTGTACTACATGATTGATTAGTCACACTAGATGATGGACCATGATGCTTTAGACACGATGCACGATTAGAGGCTCTATTATTTGATGCTAGATGAAAAGATGAATAATGATAACTTAAAGTGGAATTCCCTTATGGATCCAAATCGCGAGAACGGGGCTCGTGCAGATGTTTACCGGATACTCTAGACAATGTCCGGATGGGTTTGAGCGGTACTTGGCTGATAGCCAATCACATGTGGTACTTGCTCCAGGAATGGGCGAATCATAGATATGACTCATTCCTGAACGGCAGCGATGGTTTGCATTTGTTGCATCTCATCAAGTCGGTATTTCGTCTTTGACGAACGGATGAAACAGATTAAAAGAATAACAGATGAATTATTGAAAAGATAAAGATAATGGATGAATAGATGATAATGAGTTGAGAAAAATGATATAGGCACGACTTTAAGATTTTGTTGATGATTCCTTGCTATGCTTTCCCGATGTACATGAATCTTGTAACTTATTTGTTATGATGATTGTAAAGGATTTTATAATTGATGTTTTAATTGGACTAGTTTTATAATTAACCCTTTATCTTACTCAGCTTTAATTAGCTGACACTTATTTTCTATTTGCTCGATTGTGTACACCGTGCAGGTTAGGAACTTAGGGGGGATAAATAAGTGAGGCGGGTAGCTAATAAGAATAGACAAGATTGTCTATAAATTTAGCTTATTTTTATTTAGATGATTTTGCATGTAATGCAAACAGTAGACATTTAGGTTTTCTTTTACTATTGTGATGATAAGACGTATAATGTCTGAACTTTGATGAACCAACCATTTAGTTGGAATTTATTATTTTTAATTGGGACTATTCCGCGCATTTATGATTTATCGTTAAAGAAAATTTTTGAAAACCCATATTTTTAAATTCAGGTCGTTATATGAAAGCCCTTATTAGCTTTCATCGTTTGGACCTTAAAGGCTGATCATCATCGTCCTCTGTGTCTTCATCTCGCAGAGTGAAATCCGGATCTACATCCTTAGCTTTACGATTCTCTGTGAATGCCGGATCCGGAATCATACGAGATTGATAACGAATAGTATGATGTGGTGGACTTCGTGTATCATCTGAATCTGACTCATCAGTGACTATTTCACCATCACGTCCACCAGTAAGACCAACCTCTGTATCCTGTACAATAATATATTAAACTCTTATGATTAGCATATTGCTCCATCATACAAGTTCTATATTAATTTCGTAGTTACATAGATGATTACTTATATATACCTGTACAGGTACAGTAGCAGATGAAGAACACCCAGGTCTATCAACCACTGGATCCTGAATCACCTGTACCTATAAGTCGTGATACAAAAACTTTATGATCTAGCTAAAAGCTCAATCAACTAAGTTCAAATATCATAGTGAATATATAAAGTAAAAAGAATTACCTCATGGTAATCTTCAATCGCTTGAAGTTCTGGATCATTGATATCATCTTGATGACCCAGTACTTCTTGTACTACCTGCTCTGCTATCTCAGGCACAACATCATGACCTCGATGTTCAGCCTGTAAAACATCCTCAAGAAGCTCTTGTGGCTCTGGATTCGGAACCACATCAGCAGAAAGCTCAGCAGGTGGACCAGCACCAGTATTAACATCCTCCCAACCATTGTTAGGTGGCGTCGTGTAGAGTGGATCGATCAAAAATCCAAAGAGATTTCTCGTCTATGGTCTCAAATTCTCAGGATGACGAGAATCGATACTGAATGCCGCATTGTATCCACGAAGCCCAATAGTATCAAAAAAATTGTGGGCGCATAAGCTGGTAGATCATGAAGAAAATGTCAAATGACCAGCATACAAAAACATGGATATAACATAAAGGTCGATTTGACTTGTCCGGTAACTTGAGCTCTGGAGTTCTCAAAAATATAAGAAGAGAAACTGTATGGTTTGTTATAAACCAAGGACAGTACGCCAGATATCAGTGTCGGCGGTAGCTCATCAAAACCACCCTTCTTGGGTGCAAATACGTGTAGAAGTACGTTCCATAAAAACCTCCATTGCCCAAACACAAAGGCCTTCAAATACTGACGACCTCGTGTAGGGCATACGTCCCCATACGGCCAATAGCTCCCTCAATGAAATCCAAGGGAAACTCAACCGGACCATCTTCTTACTCCTCTGCACCCAAACGTAATGTGACAACTCTCCAAATTAGGTACTGATTAACAATTAAGCATGTGCATTCTTACGCTAATTTCCTGAATTAAGTTTAAAACAAAACTTTTGATGAGATGTAAGCCTAGCAGCCAGTTACTTTCAAACAAAAAGTATTACTAATACGTAAGTATTTAAAGTTACGTACAAATGTATCGGGACGAACCCGACAGATAAATACCGCAAAAGTTGATGACAGAATATAATTAATAATTCAATTATTAATTACGAGTACTATTGTATCTATAACCTATAGATAAAACGAGTTAAATATACGTTTAACATAAAACGTATTATAAAATGAACGGAAACAATTTTAAAATGCATTCAAAGATCAAGATGAGGAAAATTCAAATTTTCTCATTCATTCGGAAACATTTGTAACATTACCTCAAAATATGGACCCGAAATTCGACTGAAATTTGGCACCCAACTAAATGTTAGCAGTCCAATGTACAAATTTGTACAACAGTCAAAAATAATGAAAATATCATTATTCCGAATTTAAATAACGAACCAGGAGAGCATCTACAAAATAAAAATATAAAATGTTTACTTTTATATTGCTAAAATTATACCCGTACCCGAAATTAACGGGCTAAATATCCCACCAACCTCAAATAATTGAGGAGACAGTATGATTATACTGCAACTCTCGTTTGATTTTATACATTCCCACATACTATTAGGAAGAACGAATCCTACAACTGTTAAACACCATTAAACATACCGGTAACTTATTTTTACACTGGTAAACAACCAGTAACATATTTTGGGACGACATCCCACGTATAACAATACTTTAGGGTGACAACCCTACGTAACTTGTATTTTTATAAATGAATAACAAATCATTTATACAAACTTGGTTTAACTAATCACATACTTATACAAACCTGTAAATTCACTCAACATATTTGTTGACGACTTTCTCTATGTTTTTCAGGAAATTAGCTGGGTAAGTAATCGCATGCATTCAGGATGGACAACCCTGGACTACTTAGGATGCCACATACTCATGGGACCGCTTTTGAAGGATTTCCTCTGTATAACTGCAAATACTGCAGTCATACTTATGAAATCTTGTCTTAAACTTATGTATTATTGTAAAACTAAAATGTTTTAAACTCTACAACTACTGTTACGACTCACATAGTCGTACCAGTTTTGTAACAAATGTTTGAACTGGCATCCTTATCTATTATGTTGTGCGATAACCATATGCTCTGATTATGTATGCATTTGTTGGTTGGAATACTGTTCGTAGCCCCGCCACGTCATTAAAGCTTCCGTAAACTAAACATAACTAATTGTAATTACCGTTTGGCGGGGTGTGACAGAATTGGTATCAGAGCCATTGGTTATAGCGAACTAGAAGTCTTTAAGTGACCTAAAACCTTAGAGACCTAGACTATAGCCTTGGCTGAAACATTCATTTCATGCATACACACCTTGCATACATCTAACATACGACTGACACGTCACCTACGACTTCTTTGTCTCAGCATGTCGAGGCACAGTCCGATCTATTTGTATGCTTCTGATGAGGAGCCGACTGAGGATTCCTACCATAGCGACGCTAGCACCGGAGTTGCGAGTCCACCAGTTCAGCTGAGAGCTCTATCTGATGACACCAGTGATGCCTACATCACCCCACCACCTACTGCACATGTGGTCCCACCTGCTACTGCTCCCACTAACCCTACCACTCGTATGTTAGGGTCTACCTTTATGGCGACACACCATACGACTGCTGGACCTTCCAGAGGACCGGTACCTAGGAGGACACCACGGATGTGTGTCCGAGACTTCCCGAGAGGACCACTTGCGCCCCCTGATAAGGCGCCGATGGCAGAGGAGAGGGTGATGCACTGTGATGAGCCGCCACAGAGGATACCTAGGCTTGCTCACTTAGAGTGGATGACTCCTATGTTGGGGCGGTGGAGGTCGTTGGAGGGTTTTCCTTCTACTTTTGAGACCGGGGAGTCCTCCCGATCCTCCGCACCATTGCCTACTACTGGAGAGCCCGTGGAGTTGACTCTCCCTACCATTATGGCTGTGATTCGCACATTGTTTCGCATTTCTGGTAGTAGGGGTGTTCACCTTGCAGAGCTACAGAGTGATGTCTCCCGTCTGGATGGAGACATGACAGACGTGCATGAGCGTTGCCACTTCTTGTTGAGCAACGTGGTTGCTGCCAGAGAGATAGCCGAGACCGCACGTGCTCGTGTCAGGGTACTAGAGAGGCGTGCGAGGACAGCAGGGATGATGATTGGAGCTTGTGTGATGATAGCTGTGCTGAGGACAGCTGTGGGGTTGTTTCTACCTTATTTTCGTTAGACTTGTGTATGGCGGTTTGTGCCTACTGGGCATCAGACCGACCACTTTTGGATGATGGATATGTTAGTAGGTCCATCACGTGTTGTATAGACTAGTATCAGATGGGTAGGTGTATGTATGTACTAGACGGGAAAAACTGTTGTTAGAATGGGTATATGTATAGGAAAACCCATTGACTTTTGTATAGCGCTAACCGCTGATGGGGCGTATTAGGGATCCCATCTTGTTTTGTATAAAACTGTTGTATCAGCGCTACACCTTTTGATATAATATAACTTATGTTTAGTTGTATTTTGTATTCATTACATTCAACAACGACTTTAGTATCATATCTACATTTACATACGTGTGTTAGAAACGGTAGCCAATCAATAACATTTGATCATTTCTTGAAAACCATGAAACATACCACACCTTGATTATTGAGTCCTATCTTGAATTTTCTTTGAACTCGATTGTGTTGAATGATGATGAAAAGAAATATGTATTTAGCATTATATAATGACGCCTGGCCAACGTGATTATATTGTACTAACTACATATGGGCGTTTCAAAGTCGTGCGACATGTGATACAAAATCTTGTCCTTCAATCCTTCATACTGTTCCTTTGATAAACAATGTGAAATCTTGTTCATCACATTCATTATCTTGGCATTGACTTCTGCATTTTTATTTCATCGCAGAACGGAATCATGCCACCAAAACGACGAATGACTAAGAACAGTCGACGAACGATTCCTTCTTCCATTCCTGAAACCGTTCCCCCACCCAACAACAATGAAACTACTGAACAAATGATAGCACGGCGAATAGCTGAAGGTATTGCTGAGTACGAAGCAAGCCGAAATCGCGAGAATGGAATGAATAATAGCGGGTCTACCCCTGTTAACACTAAAGCACCTGCGAATACTCGCTGGGGGTGTTCATACAAGACATTCCAGGCTTGTAAGCCAGTTACTTTTCGTGGCACCGAGGGTGCTATTGGGATTATACACTGGATAGAAAAGACAGTCGGTATTGGACATTAGTGACTGTTCACCAGACTGTATGGTGAAATATGCCACCTGCACTCTTGCTGACAAGGCTCTTACTTGGTGGAACAGTCAAGTCCAATCACTGGGACGACCAGCTGCCTACTCCATGTCATGGGAAGTACTGAAAAACATGATGTTGGAGGAGTTCTGTCCCCGTAGTGAAATGCAGAAAGTCGAAACTGAGCTGTGGAACATCACTATGATTGGTGCCGATGTCACTGGTTATACAACCAAGTTTCAGGAACTAGAACGTCTAGTGCCACATATGGTGACACCTGAGTATAAGCGCATCGAGCGTTATGTATATAGTCTGGCACCGCAAATCAGGAGTTTGGTTACATCTTCCAAACCTGACACATTCAGGAGCGCTATTGTTTTAGCGCAAAGTCTGACCGATGAGGCAGTTAGGATGGGAACACTGACCAAGAAAACTGTATCGGGCAAGGTTGAACCGAGCAATACTGAAACTGGCAGTTCTGGAGGTGCAAAGCGTAAATGGAATGATAGAGGAAGTGACCGTCAGGGTCAAACAAATAAGAAGGGATCTGGGAACCCAAAGTCCTATGCTGCCACCACTATGGAATCAAAGCCATACTTAGGTAACAAACCTAAGTGTGACAAATGTGGCAAACACCACGAGGGTGAATGTTGGTATTGCAACAACTGTAGAGGTTGGGGTGTCAAAACCCAAAACTGCAACGCTAACGCTACCCCTAGGGAAAACACAGAATGCCGAAACCAAGGGTGTTTTGAATGTGGCGACACGAGGCACTATCGGAACCGTTGCCCTCGACTCAACAACCAAAACCCCAACAACAACAACCAGAACAACCAAAACCGCAACAACAACAACCGTGGTAACAACAACCGAGCCAACAACATCATCAATCAGCCGGCTCAAGGAAGAGCATTTCTGATTGGAGCACAGGAGGCACGCCAGGACCCTAACACCGTCACTGGTACGTTTCTTGTAAACAACTATTATGCCTCTGTGTTAATCGATTCAGGTGCCGATTTAAGTTTTGTGTCTAATGAGTTTAGACCACTATTAGAACTTGAATCACGTAAGTTAGATAACAAATATACTATTGAACTAGCCGATGGTGAGTTAATCGAGTCAGGAGAAATAATACCGGGATGTACCTTGGAATTAGAAGGTCATCTCTTCGAAATAGACTTACTACAGGTTAAGTTGGGAAGTTTCGACCTTGTAGTCGGCATGGACTAGTTGTGTAAGAACCGCGCCGAAATCATATGTCATGATAAGCTGGTACGCTTACCACTACCGACAGGAGAAACTCTCATGGTCAAAGGTGAGAAACGAAAAAGTGCCACAAAAATGATTACATGCTTGAAAGCCCGTAAATACCTCCGAAAGGGATACCAAGCATTCTTGGCACACGTTGTAGAAAAGAAATCCGAGGAGCGATGTATAGACGACGTACCTATCGTACGTGACTACCCGAGAGTGTTTCCTAATGAGTTACCAGGATTACCACCCCCACAACAGGTTGAATTTCATATCGACCTAGTTCCTGGAGCAGCACCAATTGCTCGTGCACCTTACCGTCTTGCTCCATCAGAAATGCAAGAGCTGTCTGCACAACTGCAGGAACTCTTAGACCTAGGATTCATCCGACCGAGCTTTTCACCCTAGGGAGCTCCGGTTTTGTTCGTCAAGAAAAAGGATGGATCAATGCGAATGTGTATCGATTATCGGGAACTGAACAAAGTAACTATAAAGAATCGATATCCACTACCTCGCATCGATGACTTATTTGACCAGCTACAAGGGTCAAGTTACTATTCGAAGATCGACTTGCAATCTGGTTACCATCAACTGAAGGTTCGGGATGAGGATATTCCTAAGACTGCATTTAGGACTCGGTACGGTCATTACGAGTTCCTAGTCATGCCATTCGGACTGACAAACGCACCAGCAGTGTTCATGGACCTCATGAATAGAGTATGCAAACCTTATCTTGACAAGTTCGTGATTGTGTTTATCGATGACATATTGATATACTCCCGAACCAAGGAGGATCACGAGAAACATCTGAGAATGATTCTTGAATTACTGGAGAAAGAGAAGCTTTACGCAAAGTTCTCTAAGTGTGAATTTTGGATGCGCGAGGTTCATTTCCTTGGTCATGTGATCAATAACAAGGGAATTCATGTGGACCCATCCAAAATCGAGGCAATTAAGTACTGGGAAGCCCCGAAAACACCATCCGAGATACGACAATTTCTTGGGCTAGCCGGCTATTACGGATGATTCATCGAGAACTTCTCGAAAATAGCCCAACCACTTACCTCTCTAACTCAAAAAGATAAGAAATTTGATTGGGGAGAGAAGCAAGAGATTGCTTTCCAATTGTTGAAACAGAAACTAAGTACCGCACCAATCCTATCACTACCCGAGGGAGTAGAAAACTTTGTTGTCTACTGTGATGCTTCACATCAGGGATTGGGTTGCGTGTTGATGCAAAACGAAAAAGTCATTGCTTATGCGTCTCGACAATTGAAAGTTCACGAAAAGAACTATACGACGCATGACTTGGAGCTAGGAGCCGTCGTTTTTGCACTTAAGATTTGGAGACACTACCTATACGGTACAAAGTGCACTATCTTCACGGATCACAAAAGTCTCCAACATATATTCGACCAGAAAGAACTCAACATGAGACAACGTCGTTGGGTCGAATTACTGAACGATTACGACTGTGAAATCAAGTATCATCTGGGCAAAGCTAATGTAGTAGCGGATGCCTTGAGTCGTAAGGAAAGAGTCAAAGCTCGAAGAGTTCGAGCTTTAGGTTTGACAATCCACTCGAATCTCATTACTCAAATTCGTGATGCTCAAGAACTAGCATTTATTCCCGAACGCCTTAAGGAAGAATCCTTGAAGGGAATGGAAAAACAACTTGAAACCAAAGACAACGGAGTGTTGTACTTTATGAACCGAATTTGGGTACCATGCGTAGATGAATTGCGCCGATTGATTTTGGACGAAGCACATAAGTCCAACTACTCGATACATCCGGGTGCAGATAAGATGTATCACGACTTGAAAGTATTTTACTGGTGGCCTGACATGAAACGAGACATTGCCACATACGTTAGTAAGTGTTTGACTTGTGCAAAAGTCAAAGTCGAATACCAAAAGCCGTCTGGACTTTTGCAACAACCCGAAATGCCCAAATGGAAATGGGAACACATCACAATGGACTTCATCACGAAGTTACCGAAAACAACATCCGGAGTTGACACCATATGGGTGATTGTCGATCGATTAACGAAATCAGCCCACTTCCTTGCTATCAAAGAAACAGACAAAATGGAGAAGCTGACTAGAATCTATTTGAAAGAGGTCATTTCTCGACATGGGGTGCCATTATCCATCATCTCTGATAGAGATGCACGATTCACTTCTCGCTTCTGGCAAACACTTCAACATGCATTGGGTACTAGACTCGACATGAGTACTGCCTACCACCCACAAACTGACGGCCAGAGCGAGCGAACGATACAAACACTCGAAGACCTATTGAGAGCATGTGTGATAGACTTTGGAGGTAATTGGGATACACACCTACCTCTAGCAGAATTTTCATATAATAACAGCTATCACACCAACATACAGATGGCACCATTTGAGGCATTGTATAGACGCAAATGCCGATCGCCACTCTGTTGGGCAGAGTTGGGAGACAGACAATTATCGGGTCCTGAGATAGTCCAAGAAACTACGGACAAGATATCTCAAGTGTTTAACCGATTGAAAACAGCACGTGACCGACAAAAGAATTATGCCGATAACAGACGGAAACCTTTGGAATTTCAAGTAGGTGACAAAGTCCTACTCAAAGTTGCACCCTGGAAAGGGGTCGTACGATTTGGTAAACGAGGTAAACTGAACCCATGATACATCAGACCATTCGAAATCCTTGCAAAGATTGGTCATGTCGCCTACAAGCTCAAACTACCACAAGAGCTTAGTAGTATCCATGACACCTTTCATATATCTAACTTGAAAAAGTGTCTTTCTGATGAAACACATATCATCCCTCCGGACGAAGTCTTCATTGACTCAAAACTAAACTTTGTGGAGGAACCTATCGAAGTTATGGACACGAAAACACAGAAACTTCGACATAAACGAATCAAGCTAGTTAAAGTTCGTTGGAACTCGAAACATGGCCTAGAGTTCACCTGGGAGCGTGAGGATGAAATGCGCAAGAAGTATCCTTGACTATATGAAACCGTGACCGCGACTCACGACACGAATTAAATCTCGGGACGAGATTTCCCTAACGGGGGAGAATGTGACAACTCTTCAAATTAGGTACTGATTAACAATTAAGCATGTGCATTCTTACGCTAATTTCCTGAATTAAGTTTAAAACAAAACTTTTGATGAGATGTAAGCCTAGCAGCCAGTTACTTTCAAACAAAAAGTATTACTAATACGTAAGTGTTTAAAGTTACGTACAATTGTATCGGGACGAACCCGACAGATAAATACCGCAAAAGTTGATGACAGAATATAATTAATAATTCAATTATTAATTACGAGTACTATTGTATCTATAACCTATAGATAAAACGAGTTAAATATACGTTTAACATAAAACGTATTATAAAACGAACAGAAACAATTTTAAAATGCATTCAAAGATCAAGATGAGGAAAATTCAAATTTTCTCATTCATTCGGAAACATTTGTAACATTACCTCAAAATATGGACCCGAAATTCGACTGAAATTTGGCACCCAACTAAATGTTAGCAGTCCAATGTACAAATTTGTACAACAGTCAAAAATAATGAAAATATCATTATTCCGAATTTAAATAACGAACCAGGAGAGCATCTACAAAATAAAAATATAAAATGTTTACTTTTATATTGCTAAAATTATACCCGTACCCGAAATTAACGGGCTAAATATCCCACCAACCTCAAATAATTGAGGAGACAGTATGATTATACTGCAACTCTCGTTTGATTTTATACATTCCCACATACTATTAGGAAGAACGAATCCTACAACTGTTAAACACCATTAAACATACCAGTAACTTATTTTTACACTGGTAAACAACCAGTAACATATTTTGAGACGACATCCCACGTATAACAATACTTTAGGGTGACAACCCTACGTAACTTGTATTTTTATAAATGAATAACAAATCATTTATACAAACTTGGTTTAACTAATCACATACTTATACAAACCTGTAAATTCACTCAACATATTTGTTGACGACTTTCTCTATGTTTTTCAGGAAATTAGCTGGGTAAGTAATCGCATGCATTCAGGATGGACAATCCTGGACTACTTAGGATGCCACATACTCATGGGACCGCTTTTGAAGGATTTCCTCTGTATAACTGCAAATACTGCAGTCATACTTATGAAATCTTATCTTTAACTTATGTATTATTGTAAAACTAAAATATTTTAAACTCTACAACTACTGTTACGACTCACATAGTCGTACTACTTTTGTAACAAATGTTTGAACTGGCATCCTTATCTATTATGTTGTGCGATAACCATATGCTCTGATTATGTATGCATTTGTTGGTTGGAATACTGTTCGCAGCCCCGCCACGTCATTAAAGCTTCCGTAAACTAAACATAACTAATTGTAATTACCGTTTGGCGGGGTGTGACACGTAATATCTCGCGCAGATCAGTAGCAGAGAAAACAATTGGACGTCCACCTACAGTTGTACGAATAACCGGTGGATTAACTGAAGGATCATAAACAATTTCCGTCCAAAAATCCATCAGATGAGTCATAGAGAGTGGCGGAGAGGATGAAATAGAATGTCTAATACGAGACCGTGCTATGAAAGTGAGAATATCCGCAACTCTCTGAGCTCCTGGCCTCGTCAAATCTAAATCCACAAGAATATTGTGGGAACGAACGAAAACCCTATTTGCCATATTTGTAAATACATACACAAATGACAATTGAAATGATAATTTATCTAACATAATTAAACAATTAAATACAAAGTACTTAATTATTTACCATATTCTATAATCATAAGTAATACGCTTTGTAACTTGTTATATATGTATCTCAAGTTCCAAACGTATTAAAACAAATTAACTTATTAATATAGAATTCGCAAGTTAAACAAAGTAAGTTATATTAGAAAATTTGACCGCCGATACAAATCGGGACACGGCGCTCGACTACTCAATGAGTCGGAAGACTTTCGACCAAATAATCTACTTAACTTCTAAAATATGTTTATTACTTAAAAAGATTCTACAAAAATATAACTTGTTATTGTAAAAATCTCAAGTCAAAAATTTTCGTAAATAATTTAAGTCATAAAAATAACGTGTATTTAATAACTTGTAAAACTTTATCGCAAGTCGAAAACGATACACATTTTTATGTTTATTTTAAAATTTCAGTTCGCAATTTGCAAAGTTCGCAACTCAGCTCGCAAGTAGCTAAGTTCGCAACTCAGTTCGCAAAACATCTCAACTCGCAAGGCAAGTCGAACTTCGCTTCGTAACCTTTGAGTCAACGAAAGTCAAATTCGCATACTCATCTTGCAAAGTCAACAAATCAACAATCTTCACTTCGCATCAGCGAGTTGCGAAGTGAGATTGAACTCACTTCGCATACGCTCCTGCGGAGTGAAATTCGATTCAAATCGAATTTCGTTAAGTTTCAACACAATCCATTGGTATAAACATGCTCGACGTTATTCAAATAAGTTAAACCTAGATTTCTATGGCTTTTAATCCATTAAATCCTAGTTTAATCGTTTGAATATCAAGTCGAGGGTTTATAAACATATAAACATCAATTACTCATTAAATACACGGTGAAAAAGAGTGTATTATACCTCAAACAATGCGTAATCAAAAAGTATATAATATCCACGGAGTAAATATCGTTCCTCGTGTGTATGTAATCGAAAATAATGAAAAAATCACTCGGTTCGCTTCGCACGTTCGTCTCGCTTCGCAAAGTATGTGTGGAAAGTGAGTGGGTTCGCAACTCACTGTTCCCTTTTATACCCCAGTCTCAATTCGCAAGTTTGACCAGTCAAACTTCGCAATTTTGGCCAAAAATGAAAATTGTGCACTTAGTATAAATCAAAACACAAAATATTATTTGCAACTTATTTTTATAAAGATTTAAATGATTAATATCAGTTTAACTTAATTCCAAGGGGTAATATTAAAATAAACATAAAACACAACACATAAAAATTAATAGTGCTATCATGTACCATTTTATTAATCACCATAAGAATATACAAAGAAAATCTAATCAAGTACCGATATATGAAAATTAAAATTTTATTTGCTAAGGGATCATATTAGTAAAAAATAACCTCTAAAATCCTAATATTTTAAAGTCTAAGATGATTGTTAGTATACTTACCTTAAGAAGTTCATATAAATACCACTTATTTTACCATTTACATACTTATATTTATAATATTATATCTTAGTTACCTTTATCCACACAGTACCGATAACCATCTATTCACATTTGTGAATCATTTATTAGATAACGATCTATTTATATTTGTGAATTATTTATTAGATAGTTCTAGACAATTACCGGTATTATGATCCACATAAATAATTTATACTCAAATTTCTAAGCATACTTTATTATTACTAGTATGAGTATAACCTAGTGTTTTCCATTATATGATATACTGTGAATTCAAGTAAAATACATAACACTGAATTTATAACTAACATACATTAAGTACACTTATATTATTTATATTTAGACAAATATCAAACTTATAGTGAAGATACTAGTGGTTCCAGGTCTGTACTGACATACAACAGAGGATCCCTTAGTATATCCACTACATATTTGAGATTATTGACCTAGCTAATAGCTTCAGGTCTGTACTCACGTACAATAGAGAAATCATTAGCTAAGTTAATAACCATATATTTTTCATACCATTTATCATTTTCTTCATATTCACAGTGCATGGAAATACTATCCTTCAACAATTAAGACAATTGTCATACATCACATAATAGTCATACCAGATAACACCCATGTATCTTAAGACTTCTTAAAAGCTTTAGAAATTGTATATAAATTGCCTACCAGTATATTGTATGAAGAAGCTATCTAAATTTTAAGAAACAAAAACCATATCAAGTGGAAAAAGGTATAATAAAATAAATATAAATATATACTTAGTAAAATAGCCATAACCTTAAATGAACCTACTAACATATCAATCTTAAGTACTCAAACTTATTATAGTCAAGCTTATTCTTCTAATGTACTATCATTTCCCTTATGCAAACAAAAACTTAAACTTTTGTTTATGTATTTTTGTTAGGCGGCGATTCCCCTCAGGTAACAAGCAAATAAATGCCATACGCCAACCCCCCCCCCCTTTTATTTATTTTTTTTAATATAGAAATACTACTAACTATTACAATTACTGAAATACCCCTGGAAGACTAGTTACTCTGCATTCTTCATTCCATTAAGCTGAACCAAGGTCTCGAACCGTGCTCTATCAAAAGCCTTCGTATACAGGTTTGCTAAGTTATCCGCAGTTGGAACCTTAACTAACAGTATCATCTTTTTCTCAGCACAATCACGAATGAAATGATGTCTAATATCAATATGCTTCGTCTTACTGTGCTTGACCGGATTATTAGTGATGGATATCGTTGATTCATTGTCTATCATCATAGGAGTGTTCTTCAAATTTAAACCATAGTCTCGCAGTTGCTTTTGTATCCAAAGAATTTGAGAACAACAGTTGCCAGTTGCAACATACTCAGCTTCACATGTAGAAATGGCTACTGAGGTTTGCTTCTTGCACTGCCACGACACCAATCTTCCTCCTAAGAACTGACATCCACCAGTTGTTGATTTTCGATTTAGATTGCATCCTCCATAATCGGAATCTGTGTAAGCAACAAGATCTAAGTTTCCATCAGAAGGATACCAAAGTCCCAGCTTAGGCTTCCCCTTAAGATAACGAAAATTCCGTTTTACAGCTTGCATGTGAGATTCTTTAGGAGTGACTTGATATCTTGCTCATATACACACTGCAAACATTATATCAGGCCTAGATGCAGTAAGATACATTAGTGATCCAATCATAGCCCTATAAAGAGTAGGATCCACATCCTGATCACTCGATGTACCTGGACCAAGTCCATGATTGACTGGTATGGGAGTATAATAGATTATACTTTCATCCATCTTGAATTTCTCTAACAACTCTGCAGTATATTTAAATTGATGAATAAAGAATCCATCCTTCTTTTGATCAACTTGCAATCCTAAGAAAATATTCAACTCTCCCATTGCAGACATCTCAAAACATTTTCTCATGACTTTCTCAAATTCTTGACACATCTTTTCATCAGACGATCCAAAGATAATGTCATCAACATATACTTGTACAAGTAGAAAGTCATTCTTCTTCCATTTGACAAAAAGTGTACTATCAATTGATCCCCTTGTAAATCCATTCTCAAGTAGATACGATGATAGTGTTTCATACCACATCCTGGGTGCTTGATGTAATCCATATAGAGCCTTATCTAAACGATATACTCTATCAAGATATGATGGATCAGTAAAACCAGGTGGTTGAGAAACATACACCTTCTCTCTAATCTTGCCATACAAAAAGCCACTTTTAACATCCAATTGATAAACTTTAATTTCTTTGAATGTTCAAAAGTTAAGAATAGCCTAATTGCCTCAAGTCTAGCAACAGGTGCAAACACTTCATTATAATTAATGCCTTCTTTTTGGTTAAAACCTTGAACCACTAGACGAGCTTTATTGCGAGTCACAATTCCCTGATCGTCTCTCTTACACTTAAATACCTATCTAGTACCCAAACTTCAAGTTTCTTGAATTGGGATAGTTCTTCTTGCATGGCTTCTACCCATGAGTTATCTTTTAAGGCCATTTGTACAATCTTTGGTTCTTCTTGTGAGATAAAGCAAGAGTACATACACTGATGATATTCTCCAGCTTCAACTATAGAAGTAAACAAACTAGTACTTCTAGATAACTCATTTCTCGTTTTTACACCTAAATCTAGATCACCAATAATCTAACTCGTTGGATGATCCTTATTTATACGTGATGTAGAAACGGGTTCAACTACTATCTCATCTTCCAGATTAGTATTGATTTCCTCCAGAGGCGGTATCTCACTATTCTCATCAACATTTTCATCAATATGCTGATCCGAATTTTGAGGAATATCCTCTGTTTCAGTGTCAACAGTAGTCTCTTCATTAATAGTGATAGGAATATTCGACCTAGGAATATGGCCGATTTCTTCATCCACATAACTTGTGTCATCACATTGATTACTTCGTCACTGAAAGGAATGTAAAAGGATTTGAATAGATCTGAGTAATTAAACTGCCAATCCAGTCCCTTATGAGTATCGTAGGAATAGCTAGTAACTTCAATGTTATAAGCTATCTCAAGACATCCAGTGACGATATTAAAGACACGCTTATTTGGAGAAATAGCAACATAACCTAGGAAGTATCCTTCGTCAGCTTTTTCACCAAACTTTGGTTGAGTTTGTGTTTTCAATATCATGCACTTAACTCCAAAGGGTTCAAATCCTTTCAAGTTAGGTTTCTTATTGTTCAAAAGCTCATAACATGTTTTATTAAGCCTTTTTTACCGTAAGAACCCTATTTAAAATGTGACATGCTGTATTCACTGCTTCAGCCCAAAAAATGACTGGAAGCCTTGAATCTGCAAGCATTGTTCTACTAGCTTCGATCAATGTTCTATTTTTCCTTTCAGCAACACCATTTTATTGTGGCTTATATGGTGCACTGAATTGATGATTAATTCCTTTGCTCAAACAATAGACATTGAGAGTTGAGTTTTTAAACTAAGTTCCGTTGTCACTACGAATACTCTTCACCAGTGTTCTATAAGTATTCTCTACTAGATCTAAGAATTCCATAAGTATTCTTGGAGTTTCATCCTTATATCCCAAAAAGAATACCCAAGAGAATCTAGAGTAATCATCGGTAACAACTAAACAGTACCACTTGCCACCTATGCTTCTCTTGCTTATTGGGCCAAAGAGATCCATATGTAGCAGTTCAAATGGCGAGGATATAAAATTTTCTGTTTTAGACTTGTGTGCTTTCTTGTGCTGATTTCCTTTCTTACAAGGAACACACCTGTCTTCAAACTCAAAATATTTTTGTGGAACACCTAGAACTAAACCATTTTTGGTTATATAATTCATTTTGCGAAAGTTTAGGTGTGCCATCCTCTTATGCCATAATAATGAGTTTGTTCCTGAATCTTTGGATAACAAACATGTCGACTCCATTGAAGTGTTAGGAACACCCATGTTTATTGCATAAATGTCCTTCTTCCTTGGTGCCCTCATTAGTATGCAATCTTCAGGAATTTTAAATCCTGGCTTCAGAACTAAAGCCTCATTTTCATTAAAATGAACTGGATGACCTTTATCACAGACTTGGGACACACTCACTAGGTTGTGAACCAGTTTTTCAACAGAGTTCACATCCTCAAGATTCAAAGTTCCGTTAGAAACTTTTCCTTTCCTAGTTATTACACCTCCTTTTTCACCAGCGAAATTAACACGCTGTTTTAATCCTCCTTTGAAGTCTTTTAGAAGACTTCTTTCACCTGTCATGTGTCTTGAGCATCCACTCTCCACATACCACCAGCTATCTATGTTCACAGCCTGCTCCTGCACATGACAGTTACCTAAGATCAGTTATCAAGAGGGACCCAAGCCATAACGGTCTTGGTGTGTCCCTCATCATCAACAATCTTAACTTCTTTAAAATAACCATAACTATTTTCATCAGGAGTCTTGGTTACTTTCAAAGATGTCTGAGGTTGTTGATGATCAGCAGTTCTATGCATATGAGGAGATTGAGTAGACAATCTCTTAGGCACATAACCTTGGGAATTTTTCCCAAAATTCTGAATTTTATTACTCCCATGTGAAAATGAAGAAGAACAATTTTCATAATGAATATGGTTTCTTTTGGGGGTCCTAAACCTTGACGGTGTTTTATCTCTTGGTTTAATGAAAGATTTTCATTTTGTCCATAAGGCCGTTTAGGTTTAGGAGGGGAAACACTATGTGATCCCTCACGTTTCAAAATGTTTACAGGTTTAGTAGCTGGTTTACTTGTCAAACCCGGTCTAGGATTTACCCTGTCTACATTCACATTTGGAGCAGCAACTAACTTTTCTTTACTCACGGACTTATGCAATGCTTCAGACTTCTTATTTGGACAACAAGAAGCCACATGCCCTTTTTGATGACATTTAAAGCATGACATCTGTTTACGATAACTAGACTCTTTTTGCTTTCCCTAAGTCAGATTGCTTTTTAGACACTAAAGGAATTTGTTCTTTAATATCCTTATCATCTGATACCATATCATGGTCTTCAGATCGTAAGTCATTAATAATAGGCTTCTCTATCTGTGGAGCCTCTGACTTATCAGTTAATATGTTTTCAGAATCTTTGGACACATCAGGCGTATCTAAATCAACTGTTTTAGTGTAATTAGCATTAAATGGAGGAGCTACATGATTATAACCTATTCCATTACTATCAGTTACTCTTCTTGCAGAGCTAATCATTGAGTCTAAATTAAGCTTAGAAGTAGCATAACTTTCTAACTTACGATTAAGCTCTAAGACTTGTAACTTGAAAACAGCTAATTCACTATCTCTACTAGCTAAGTCTGTCTTTATGTCTACTATAACCTGATAAAGACCATCTATTTTAACAATTTGCTCATTTATTGTATCTTTTAATGTGGTCTTATCTTCTACATCAGACTTAATCTTAGCTTTTAGAGCTAGTTTGTCCTCATTAAGAATTCGGACATCACCTTTTAATGTGTCTATTTCAGATTTCATAGATAAATTAGATTCTGAAAATACATTAACCTAGGACTGCAAATTAGTGACTAAGTAACAAACATCAGCAAGAGTAAGAGTATCAAGACATATCCTCTTTTTATCAGTGTTGATTTCATCCATTTAAGCAACAAAGTCTTCTGGACTCAAATGCTCAGTTGAATCCATGTAGAGCACACTTTCTTCAATAGACTTCTCTTGCATGTCTGGTACTTGAAATTTAGAATCTTCAGCTTCAGGCATATAAGATGCTGATTCAGCAGTCTTTTCATCATCAATAATCTCAGCCATTAGTGCTTCTTCAGACAAAGCTTTCCAATCATATGACCCATCCAACTATTGAACTACCAAAGCCTTGGAAGCTAGACTCTCACCCGAGCTTTGGTTATTCCCACCATTTTGATCGGCTTTTTGTCTTTGACATTCCCTAGCAAAATGTCCATAACCTTGGCAGTTAAAACATTTTACTTTGGATTTGTCAAACCCAACTTTATTACCAACTAGTTTTCTACCAGTTCGATTTAGAAATTTCTTGACTTTCCTTGACACCATAGCAAGTTGCCACTGGAGATCCATTTCTTCTAAATCATCATCATCAATTTGATCATAATCAACATCAAAAGTGGCTGGATCATTAATCTTTCCCTTGATGTAATTTTCATATGAAGCAAGAACAGACAGTTATTGTTCAGCAGATTTCACACTCATAGGCATCTTTTGATGCTCTTGAGTGGACTTCTCAGTCGCTTTGCTTTGTTTTTCACTTCCAGCAGCAATATAGCACAAATCTTCAGAGACAAGTTCAGCATTGTTTTCAGTAATATCACCAACTAACAATGCAGTAGTGGAACTTGTAGATGCATCAGATGTACTAGCCTTACCAAAGTATAGCTTAGGATCTTGAACCTGATCATTATCAGCATCCCTACTTTTCTTAGTGAATGCATATCTTCTGAGTTTGTCTATTGCATCTTCCAGTGTCATAGATGCATAGCGATCCTCATCGTCTTTGATCATCACTCCATACATTTCCCATCTTTGCGGTAAACCTTCAAGAAACTTGTTTATTTTCTCTCGATCATTTACTGCAATTTTATGGTTATCTAGCTCACTCAGAAAATGATAATATCTAGTGATATAAGCATCAAGTTCCTCTCCTTTGAAAGCCTTAAAGATGACAAATTGTTTCTTCAACAAATCCTTTTTGCCTTCCTTCATCTGAGGACTTCCATCGCACCTCTTCTCTAGAGCTAACCCTAACTCTTTAGCAGTGTGAAAGGATTTAAACAGATTATTGACTTCCTTAGGTAGACACATTTTAATGCATGAATGTGCTCTGTTTTCATTTTTGTAACTTTCCTTCTATTCTTCATTCATACGATTATATTGAAGAACCACAGATTTGGAAGTTCCCTGTACCTGTTGAGTTGGAGCGGTGTATCCATGAGTCATACACTCCCATATCATAAGGTCATGAAAACGACAATAGGAATCAAAACGGTCTCTCTACCCATGATAGTCATCGAGGGTTAGTAACTTAGGTGGAACATTTGATTTTCCAACCTCATGGTCCATCTCTATCATTCGGCTAAGATTAGACATCTTAAATTTGGTCAAAAAGATGAAAAATCAGTCGAAATTGCGAACTCAGAAACTTCAGTTCGCAAACCACAGCTCAGTTCGCAACTCTAAGTTCACTTCGCAGAAATCTCAGTTCGCAAGTCTAACTCAGTTCGCAAATGCAATTCAGTTCGCAAAACCAATTCAATTCGCAAGCTCAGCTCACTTCGCAAATCTCAGTTCGCAAAGTTCAGTTCGGCTCGCAATATGAGTTTCAGTTCGCAAATACGGCTGTTAACCCTAAAAACAAAAATTATAAGTGTTTTTACGTTTAAATCTAAAGATTTCGAACGTAAATTAACCTAAAAATGTCCAGAAACAACTTTTGGTCGTAAAACTTATGTAAAACAACCCGCAATTGTTAGTTATTTAATCCAAATAACCTCGAACCACAACGTATTAAGCCCGAAATCTCTGATACCAATTGTAAGTCCCTAGTTCTGTGGATCGATAACGAGGTTATCTTGATATTGAGCTGCGGAATCCCTCAATATCCTAGTTATACGGATATAACTTTGGTATCACGATTTGTTCGTGATTAGGAATAATATCTAGCTTTAATCTTGATTGTTAATAATGTTAACCTATCAAGAACCAAGCACAATATACTTAGAATTTCGTAGGGTTCGTTTGCAGAAGCTAAAATTCGCAGATTGTAAAGTGTTAGGGTTTTTCTAAACCGAAAACGTATATATTCTCGTTTCAGTTCGCAAGTCTGGGCCTTGCGAACTGACTCAGTTCGCAGCCCATGACTCCTGCGAACTGACTCATCTCGCTAACCACCTTGCGAACTGAACTCAGTTCGCATCGCAGTCTTCATTTCGCAATCTATATATTTATCGTATACTTATATGTAATAAATATATTAACCACAAAACTAATAACATTTATCATATTAGCTTAATTCTATATTTGTCTAACACTTTAATCACAATAATATGTTTAACAAATATTAATATCAAACTAATATATATATTTAAGTAAAGTCAATATACAAAACTTAATTACAAACTGATCACTATTACAAACTAGAACTGTTGTCACACAAACATGTTTCAACATTGCCTATCCAAAAGTTTTGTACTTTGATAATTCTTATCATAATTAGATAAAAAAAAATATAGTATATTTTTTTGGATCAATACAGATCGCATAAAACTATTATCAAGTTAAGTTAAATTCTTTAATCAGATTTACGTAATTAAATATTCAGAAATGACTAGATAGCCCATAAACGTAAAGTTTTTCAAATTAACACACAAGCTAATTTAATCATATTGTCACATTAATTTATGGTCAAATACTTACAATATACAATACTCATTGACAAAGGATTTAGCTAAGTATACTTATAATAGATACGAATATAATATGATGTTTGGTCAACAAAAATGTAGATAGTTGTATAATGACTAAAATGATACGAATTTAAATACTAAGATACCACTATATATTCATACCCTATCATATGCGGAGTTCTGCAACGTAGCGTGACTTTAATACCTAGTTATTATCATATTAATTTTGGAAACTCAAAATTAACATAATGAATAAATAATCAAATTGACATGAGCATAGAGTTACTTATGATGATTCATATATCTTCAAGTGCCCTAACTTTACTACTAACTTGCTCCATCACACTATTTGAAACCCATAAATCGAACCGCCGATTATCGGTAACGATGTTAGTTTTGTGTCTAGTGGCAAGACGGAGGGGAGAGGGAAAAGGCCAATGACAACAATGCGTACAACAGTTTCGGTGTCTGCGTCTGCTGATAAGTTGGTGATAGTGACGACGCTCGTAAGAAAAATAATTCATGTTAGAAAATAATTAATCTTGTGTTGTGATATATGATAAGATGTATAGTAGGTCGATTAGGTCCTACGTACGTTACTAGCGAGTTTTAAAATGTAACACCCGGTCAAAAAAGGCCAAATTCCGCGCCCAATTTAAACTTTCATACACGTATTATATACGCTTAATACCAAAGTATTCAAGTACTATTATATATATAATTATATATATACCACATAAAACGATTATGTAATAACCGTATAAATGGATCTGAAAGCACTCAAAACTACAAAAATAGACGTTAGTGCAAACATTTCTAAATAAAGTATTATTGTTAAAAATAATATTTATTTACTCGGATAAAATTTAAATACATTTCGTTTCATTTAAAAATGTGTTTCTATTTAGTTGAGACTACGCGAGACAAAGTTATATTTTATAACTCGAATAAGGTATTTTTATAAAATATTTCGATTAAAAATATATACGATTTCATATTGATAAAATTTACGATTTAAAAATATTATTTTATTTCACGATCGGGTGCACAAACAGGGGCATTTTATACTGCGAATTGGGGACAAGAAAAACCCCAAACATGCCTTCTCTACTTCTTCCCCCACGTTTTTATTTCACCAACCCACATCCCCCTCAATTATTTGAGTTACCTTTTTCATCAAACTCACATACAATCTCCTATATCTATCCTATTCATCTCTCTCGGTTGATATCATCAAGTGGAAACAACAAACCACAACATACAACAACAACATATAACATCGAACAGCAGCTAGCATTCTGCTTCATCGTCATCGATCATCACTATCAACTTCTTTATTCTCATCATCATCTATCTATCTCTCGGCATACACTCAAACCACAACCACCGAGCACCCATCACCACCGATCATCAAACCACAATAACAGTAACAACATCATCATCACCATCGGGTATCATCAATCTTGGTTCCACTCCATCCGTGAGCACACTTTTTGTGTTGATATTTCTTCTTGATTTTAGCTTATAATTACGTATTGTTGCTAATATAACATGATTATGTCCGAAAAATGAAGTTAGAAACTTGTTTTGTAAATAAATTTCGTGATTTGAAGCTGAATATAGCCGATCGGCTGGAAAAAATATAGCCGAATGAGTAGTTAATTTGTCACCCGAATGGATGATTTTGTTATCTTTAAATTCACATAGTGGTAATTTACTATATATATTTGTCAGTGCAAACTATCATATAATGTAATTGTAGTCAAGTGGTTCGAGCCCATGATTGTTTGGCGATACGTCTAATGTTCAAATCTCTTCCATGACCTTTTCTCATTTTTATTTCTTTTAGTTAACATAAATGGTTTCAATCACTTATCCTCATAAGTATTATATATTAAATTAAATCTTTATTCATGACAAATTAAGTATCACTATGATTTCAATTAACTTTATATATATATATATATATATATATATATATATATATATATATATATATATATATATATACTTTCAAAGTATACAACGAAACGGGTATAAAAATAATAATCTTTGAATTATTATTACAAAATCGTCACCAACGGGCCGTACTCAAATTATAAACTCAAACAATTATTGAATATTTCGGACATAATTTAATCAGATGAACATTAATATGGATGATATATTTAAACATCCATTTACTCATTATAATCTCGCATGTTTAGAACACTAGGAGATTCCGACTTGGATCGTAAGCTTGCTTAGGATTGCTAACTGCTCAGGTGAGTTTATAGCCCCACTCTTTTGAACTGCTTTTAACTGTTTTTGGGGGAGAATGCATGCACACTATTTTTCATAAGTTTTGATTTATGAGACAACTATTGTAATTATTTACAACTAATTAGTTGTATGTGTTACATGAGTATTAAGAACTCTTGCTAAACCTATAATTGAATAGGTTTCACATTCAAGGATTATCAAAAGTATGAGAAGACTCGTAGGCTCTTACTTAGAACAATAAGAACTCTAGGTTGCTCTAGACTATGGTAGAAGAATATAAGAAAATAATAAATTTCCTTTTAAGAATACCGGAATACTCGAGGTCAGAATACAAGAATACTGTGAATAAGAATACAAGAAACGCATTAAGATGCAAGACACTGAATGGAAAGAATTTAGATTACAAGAACTCAAGAAACGAGATTTCAATAATTCAAGAAACAAGATTTTCAAGAAACAAGATCTCTTATATGCAAGAACAAGAACTTATGTGCAAGATCAAGAACTCAAGAAACTTAAGATGCAAGAAACTTTATGTGTTTTATTATATGTGATTTGTTGTTTGCTAGTACTGTTGTGTGTACTCTCTAGATCTAGAAACTAGAATTTAAGAACTCAAGAAATTAGAATCTAGAACTCAAGAACTCAAGGAACTAGAAACTAGGATACAAGAACTCAAGAAACAAGGAACTAGAAACTAGAATTCAAGAACTCAAGGAACTAGAACCCAGAAATCAAGAACTCAAGAAACTAGAACACTAGAATTAAGAACTCAAGAAGCTATAAAACAAGAAAACTATTTTGGTTTATACCATTAAACAAGATTTTGCTAACTCTCTCACAGGTTTTACAAACGTATGGCTTTCATACGTTACAACTTATCTTGTGACTTATGTCACACAATATACTGTTTACTTATCAAAACCTATGAACTCACCAGTTTTATAGCTGACTGTTTTAGTGTGCATTCTCAGGTACAAGAAGACAGTAGGATTGGCCCACAGGATCCTAGCTCGAGTCGCATACTTTCAACTAATGAATTTTCATTGCATTGCTTTTGTACTACTAAATATGTAATGAAACCGTTTTACGAACTCGAAATATTGTAAACACTTTATTTTGGTTATGCAATAACTATTTTTAAACGTCTCATTTAGAGGTCGTTTGCTTGTAATTATGTGTTGTGATTACCGGATTGGTCACGCCCCGGCCTGAGTCGCTTCCGCAACAGTGAAGTTGGGGTTGTGACATAAAAATTCGCTACTTATAATATAATGCTATATATGTCTAGGTAATAAAGTAATTGGTGTGTTTAGAAACATACTTGACAAAAGTAATTGGTGTGTTTAGAAACATACATTGATGGTGTTTGGGTTAGTTATTTAAGAGAACTTTTTAACTTTTTTATATTTTTTTTTGTTGTGAGAAGCTCCATTTCTTTTTTGTCTTAATTACTTTTTGAAGTAAAAAAAAGTTAGTTTTTAAAAGTCAAAGGATCGGATATTTAGCTTCTAGCTCAAAAGTTAAAATGTTAAAAGCTCCAACTGAAAGTCCCAACTGAAAGCCAAACACCATCTTAAACTATTCATCAAATAACATATGTTAGTTTTTTTTTCCTCTCTTTTTACACTTTTAGTTTAGCAAGTGTCTCAATTTCTTAAATAGGGAAATTATATTGTAGTAAAGAGTTTTGTGCAAATCAAGATTTTGTTGTTGTTGTTATTAGATGCATTTTTTGTCAACTTAGCTTATTAGAGCTTACGAGAATTTAAACTTATTTTTTTAATAAGCCTAAGGTAATAACATTATTTCGGTGGTAACAATCCGGAGCTTATATAAAAGATAAACTCTAGCTCATAACTTATTAAATGATTAATTACATAAATATATTTTATATAATGTTTTATAATCTAATTTTTTTTCCTTTTTAAGTAAATTGACACTATATGCTTCTAAATACATCAACTTTGTCAAATAGATATAAAAAATAGTAATAAACTTCAATTTGCGACTTCCAAAAATAAGCTATAGCTAAAAGTCTAGTAGTTGGTAGCTTGAAAGCTTGAGCTACCAACTACAAGCAAGTTTCCTCAACATGTATACCCAGATTACTTATTGATTTTTCTTGTACATAAAAAATAATACAGAAATACTAAAAAAGTATTTGTCTCACTTTGCTACCTTGCAAATTTGACTAGACTAACATGGGTTTGTGGTATTTCTATGCGAAGGGACAGAGTTTTATAGAAACCTTCAAAACAATTAATGGAAATATATAAAGAATTCGAACGTGCATACTTGAAGACTTGAATTTGAGCCTCGAACCTCTTCATCACTCGTGCGTTCTTGGAAACATATATATAAATTATAATTGTTTTGGGAATCGAGAGGGTGAAGTTTTTGGTCAAAAGGATGACCAATTAATTAATTTTTGAAATAGTAATACGTACATCATCACTTTTTACCAATATATCACTTTTGAGTTTTAATTTGTTATACGATAAAAACTATAAAACATTTTTGATGGTGGATGAATAAAAAGTGATGGTGTACGATTCACCATCTCAGTTTTTTGACAATTAACTCTATCTCATATAACTAGCTTAGTATCGACTAATGAAAATATTCACCGTTCTGATTAGCTTTTTTTATTTATAAGTTACAATAGTATGGCATATAGCCTATTATACTTATTTTGTTGACTTTGGTAGTACACTACTAGCAATATGATTATTTGGTCACACACGTAGATTGTTTAGTGGAACTTTAGATGACTACCTTCTATAGTCTAGTGGTGGATACTTTTAGTCTCCGGTGCAGGAAGGATAAAGTTCTTCTCACGGGTTAAAGTAATTATCTTTTATAAGGTGATCATGAGAGTTCAAGCATAATTTAGTTGGTTTTGGAGGAAGAATTTAATTTATTACAAGAAAATGATCACATTTCTCATCGTGGACTACAATTTCATCTCATTAGTTATAAGCTTCTAAGTCAGCTTGAACGCTATCTTTCACTTAATATCTTTATAGCGGGACGTGTGGATTGAATAGCGTTTGTTAGTTATCGACATATTCCCATAATTTTAATGAAACTTAATCACCAAGGACATCGCCACAGTCCAAACATAAATGCCATGTGTGCAAGTATATATATGTTTACATGTTTGTATATATCATCACTAAATGTTTTACCCACAATGACAAATCCCACCTTGTTCAAAGACTGCTTACCTTTCATTTCTCACCACCCATACTACTACTGTTGCCATTCCTCTAATAATCATTCTTCTTCTCTATTCCCTTATCATAACATGCCACCGCCATCATCATCATCAACATCATCACCTCCTTTGATAGAAGCTCTACCGCTTCTTAGCAAATTAAGCCACAAAACAGACCTATATATAACAAGCACAACTACTAATGCAGCAGTTAATGTAACCCTAAATATAGGACTCCCTACTACCAGCTGCAGTACTAATTGCTCAGATTATCAAAAGGGTATGATCAGTGAGGATGAAATGCTATTAGGGTTTCCATGTTGTCCTAAAAAGAAAGGTATCAATGGAGATGAAATGCTTATAGGGTATCCTCTAAACAGGTTGAAGAGGAACAATCAGTACTGGACTCCAAGCCCTAGTCAGATTCTTACTGGTCCAAATAAGTTTTCATGTCCAGTTTGCTCCAAGAATTTCACCAGATATAATAATCTTCAGGTATAAAGTATGCAACTAGCTATTACTAGAAAACATATCTTACTATATATGGTAAGTAATAAATTTCAAATTTCACTGTAGAACCTGGTGCTAATAATTTAATAAAATGTCTATTTATGAGTGTCAAAATTTTCACAAATAGATACATATATGTACAGGGGTCATTTATAACTGCTAAAAAATTAAATTTCAATGAATTTAGTTGAGTTTAAAATGAAAATCAACCCGTCCGGCCGTCCCTTAGTTATATACTTTCTCGGTCTCACTCCAAGTGTTTTCTTTACTATTTTTGATTATCTCAAATAATTAAGTGTCCATTATCATATTTAAGCCAATAGAAACAAACTTCAGTGCGTATATGTTATTTGATTGATGAAAAGGGTTGTTAGTAGAGTACCTTAAAATTGTGTTGGGACGTAGAGAGTATAATAATTAGTTTGAAAATCTCACTCAATCCTTAATTTATCACATTGTTCTTAGCAATATGTATCTACTTTTTGGTAGTTCCATTTTCAGAACTTCAAAGCGGTTAATGTATAACTATTGAATAGATTGTGAAAAATGATATAAACTTGTTGAGCTTCCATCAAAGGAGGTGATATAAATCATCATCATATATCAACATTAATTAATATCACCTCCTTTGATACAAGCTCTACCAATTCTTAGATTATGCAAAATGATATAAACCTGCGGATTTAATATGTGTGCAGCGCTTTTAATTTATATAATTGTAATGGTAACATGTTTATATGCAAGGAATCACTTTAGCTAGATTGTTACAATACTTAGTTAATAATTCATTCTAAAGTACTAATTAATACATAATATAAGAGCTAGCTAGCCATATACAGTAATTAATTTGGAAAATTAATAACCAAGTGTTTGGTTATTTAGATTTCTGGTTGATCCGACCATGAAGCTTTTGACATAATCATTAGCATATATATGCATGTCTTATATAGACATCCTTTTTCCTTAATGTATGTACTATATATCAAAACATTATAATATGTCTGATATGTTTGCATCTTCAAAACAATTAGTAACTTGCCTAGATCCTATCACATGTTACAAGTAAATCAGTCATTGCAACTTTTGTTAAATATTTAAAAGCATACTTATTCTTTATTTGGTTCATAGCATATACAAAATTTCAGTTTTGATAAGACCCTGCATACCAGCATTTGTTTGTTGATGCTGTTCAGATATTCCCATGTAAAAACTGCCTAATTAACTGAGAACTTCAGTGCAGTGATACTGTAGATATGTATCAGAGGGTAAAAATCAATAAGATAAAAGTATGATCATCATGAGATTCATAGTAAAACATCATGTTTGCAGGGTCGGTAAAAATCCAAAAACTTTGCATGTGAAATTTAATACTGTTGCATGTATGCTTTAATTTGTGTGTCAGTGGATTTTTCAGTCCACAGCACCTGATTGTCTTCCATGCATGCTGACCATTTCATTGTTCTTTTATAAAAGGTAACTTTATAGCTAATAATAAGCACCATCTGCCAAAAGACCCTGTGTTAAAGAAAACCACTTTAGGTTTAAAATTATGTTGTATATATCAAACTTTAAAAGTGTGCATGTAGCATGTAAACAAGTGATGTGGCTGGCCGCTTTTCATGATGTGGAGATAACATGTCAACTTATACGGTTGTCAGCAAAAAGAATGTTGATTACGGCCTAATCGGATACATATAATAGAAGGATTAGCAGTTTGATACATAAAATATAGTATAAATTTCAGGTGCTAAGTGTATGGAAATGTATCAAACTTTGTTAAATTATCTATTGTATATATCAACTTTCAAAACCTCTATTGTATTTATCCAACATTCGATTTATGTTAATTGTATATAATATTTTTACGTGGCGCTTTGTGTGAATGTCACGTGGGTGTTATATATGGATGACACATCAGTCAAATTACATAAAATTAGTAATAATCGAAAGTTGGATACATACAATAGAGGTTTTGAATGTTGATACATACAATAGAGATTTTGACAAAGTTTGATACATTTTCAGAAACTTACCCAAATTTCAATGTTGCCTGCATACTATTTCTAGTACATTTCAGAATATTAACCCTAATTAATATTTGTCTATAAATCTCAGATGCATATGTGGGGACATGGATCACAATATAGAAAGGGACCAGAGTCTTTAAGAGGATCTCAACCCTTAACAATGCTAAAGATGCCATGCTACTGTTGTGTAGTTGGTTGCAGGCACCACATTGACCATCTAAGGTCTAGACCCCTCAAAGACTTTAGAACCCTTCAAACGCATTACAAGAGAAAGCATGGAACCAAGGCATTTGAGTGCACTAAATGTGGCAAGGCAATTGCAGTTAAAGGTGATTGGAGAACACATGAAAAGAATTGTGGGAGGATTTGGTATTGTAATTGTGGTTCTGATTTCAAGCACAAACGGTCACTTAAAGATCATGTTAAGGCATTTGGTCATGGACATTGTGGCGTTTCTAGGATAGATTCCAATCAAGAATACAAAGATGAGGATGAAGCCATGCACTCCGAGATCGAACACATGTAACTTAATGTCGACTACTCTGTTAGATCCTATGAACTTTGGTGAATGTTTTAAAGGTGTTTTTTTATTGTATGTTGTCACTTGTATTTAGATCTCGGATTTGCTAGCTCATACGTAACTTGTAAATTGTGTGACTTTTTAATTAGATTATCAACTCTATCTTTATGGGCGAATGGTCTCTTTTAAAAGCAAAGAACTTAGATGTTTCAATTTGGCATCCGGGTTGAAAGTGAATTTGGTGAAAAGTAAGTTGATCGGCATTGGTATATCTTCTAATGAAGTTGATAAAATGGCAAGTAATCTATTTTTTCAATCAACTTCGTTGCCTTTTACTTATCTGGGTCTCCCAGTTGGTGCCAATATGTCGAGATATCAAAATTGGATTCCAATCATTGATAAATTTTAATCCAAACTTTCCATTTGAAAAGCTAAATCTCTTTCTTATGAGGTCGGTTGACTTTAATAAAAGCGGTTCTTGAAAGTTTTCCCTTATACTACTTCTCCTTATACAAAGCTCCGTTAAAAGTCCTCAAAGCCTTAGAAAGGATTCGTAGCTGTTTTTTTGGGGAGGATCGACGGATGATAGGAAAATTTCATGGATTGCTTGAAATAGAGTTATATCTTCTTGTAAACTTGGTGGTTTAAATATTGGAAGTCTACATACTAGAAACCTTTCTTTGTTGGCTAGATGGTGGTGGAGATTCTTATTAGAAGAAAAATCTCTTTGGAAAAGTGTAATTGTTTCGTTGCATGGTCTGACTGACTTTATTAATTTTGAAAGTAGCTACAACAAAGTTAGCGGGTCAAGAGTTTGGAAGTCAGTTATGAAGGTTAGATGGGAACTTAAACTCCCAAATCTATTTTCTATGTTCAAAAGATCTATTGGGAATGGTCAATCAACTCGTTTTTGGTTAGATTGTTGGGTTGGTACATCTCCAATGTATCTAAAATATCCAAGACTCTTTGCGCTAGAACTCAATCATGACGTTTTCTGAATCAACGGCTTCCCATTTCGTTGGAAGGTTCTTCTAAATGGTCTTAGAGGCGTGATATTAGAAATGGCAGGGAACTTGATGAGATGAATGATTTGCTTCTAGACATTCAAGGAAAATTCTTAGTAGATGGCAATGATCGTTGGGGTGATCTTTGGAAACCTCAAGTGCTTTTACTGTCAAGTCCCTTAGGGTTTTGGTGGACTCGAAATTTCTCCCAATTGATGGGCAACGGCACCCGTGGAATAAATTGGTTCCAATAAAAGTGAACATCCTTATATGGCGGGTTTGGAATGAAAGAATTCCAACACTTGTTAATCTTGACAAAAGGGGTGTAGATTTGCATTCATTGTTGTGTCCTCTATGTGATAACTCAATTGAAACACATCATCATATTTTAGTGGACTATACGGTTACTAAAGAACTTTGGATCAATCTTATGTGATGGCGGAGCCTAGACTCTCAATTGATGTATGTTTCAAGGTGTCGTTCTCTGTTGTTGGTACCACATCAGCTTTATTTATCAGACATAGTGTCCAGAATATTTGAAGCAGTTGTTATGGTAGCTATTTGGTGCATCTGGAAGTCGAGAAAAGATAAAGTCTTTAAGGGAGTGGTAAGTTTAGCAGCTAAAATCTTGGACGAGATTCAAGTGTTATCTTTTCTTTGGGTGTCTAGTAGATGCAAGAATCAAACAATTACATGGGTCGATTGGAGTTGTAACCCTCTAAGTATTACTATATAGGTGTAGGTGGTGTTTTTTTTCCTTTGCATGTCCTACCTATTGTTTCTCTTTTTTTTGGCTAAGTTATCTCTAGCCTGTGAAATATATATATATATATATATATATAATCTTCAGCTGTACAAAAAAAATAGATTATCAACTATTGCACTTGTCATAACATCCCAACACAATATATTATTGAAGTTTTGTAAGCTTTTAGTCAAAATGCACGATATTGCAAATTTTTGTGCAACCTTATGTTGGGAAATGTTGAGACAGACTTTGTGACAACAGATTTAGCTTGAAAATAGGACTAGTGTAATTATAATCATGTTCGTACATTGGTTTAGATTTGTAAATAAAAGATATTAGTTTGTTATTTATATTTGTTAAATATATTAATCTTGTTAAAGTGTTAGATAAATATCGAAACAAACTAAAGTCTGACATGCGAGTCGAGATCTCAAGTCGCAAGGCTTGGCAATGCGAGATGAGATCTGAGTTCGCGAGTCTGCTAGCGAGCTGAGTCGAGTTGGGCTTAGTTGCGAGATGAGTCAACTCGTAGGCTCATGAGCTGCGAGTTGAACCGAAGTATATATATTTATGATTTCGGTGAAATTCATAACTTAGAAAAAATGAGAACTTTTGCATTCAATACTAAAACCTGCGAATTCAATCCAGAGAGAAAAACCTAAAGACTAACGGCTAGGCTTTGACGATTGATCATTTAAAGCAAAGTATATTAGTTAATATAAACGTGAACTTATTCGTTATAGTAAGATAACGCGTATTGAGAAATTCCGCACCTTAATACTACAGATAACGAAGTTATCGATCCTAGAACTAGGGACTTACAATTGGTATCAGAGCTTTCGGGCTAAATACGAGTAAGTTCGAGTTATTCAGGTTAATAACGTGATTTAGGATTGTTTTGACGTCCATTAGTGTGTAAAAACAATCAAAATCATTCTCTGGACACTTTTAAGATAGTTTACGGCTGAAATCTACTGATTTTAACGTAAAAATACCTAAAATTTTCGTTTTCGGGTTTTTCAGCCGTTTCGCGAATTGAGATTAGGGTTTCAGCGCTGTCTGCGAACCGAGTTGAACTTGCGAACCGAGTTGAAGTTCTGCGAGTCGAACTGAGATCTCTTGTGAACCGAGATCACTTGCGAACTGACATCTACTGCGATCCGAACTGAGTTTTGCGAATCGAGCTGAGATTGCGAGTTGAACTGGTTTTTGTGAATCGAGATTTTTTTTTTTAATTTGCTAGACTATTTGACTTATCACGATGTCTGACATTAGCAGAATGATCGAGATGGAACACGAGGTTGGAAAATCTAATGTTCCAACTAAATTGTTAAGAATTGAAGAATACTATAGCTGGAAGGATAGGTTTGAATCTTACTATAAATTTCATGATCTGTCTATCTGGATGTGTATCAAAAATGGACGCACCTACTGCCGCCATTGAAAGTGCAGTTGTGGTTGTTGCCTATCACCAAATGAATGATGAGCAAAAGAGAGCATTTGAGATTGAAAATAAGGCTCATTCTTCAATCAAGATGAGTTTACCAAAGGAGCTCACTCATCAGCTGAAATCTTTTCATACTGCGAGAGCGCTCTGGGCAGCACTTGAGAAAAGATGTGAGGGCAGTCCACAAGTGAAAGCTGGCAAGAAGAATCTTCTCAAAAAGTAGTTTACTTTATTTAAAGCTTTGAAGGGAGAAGATCTTGATGCATATACTACTAGATTCTACCATTTACTAAGTGAGTTAGATGACTATGAGATTGTCACTACTGAGATAGAGAAAACCGACAAGTTTATTGAAGGTTTACCATCTAAGTGGGAAATGCATGGCGTGATGATTAAGGACAATGATGAGAGGTATGCAGCTATGACCTTAGAGCAGGCTATTGATAAGCTCAGAGGTTATGATTTCACCAAGAAGACTAGAGATATTGATTCTGATCAGGTTCAGGATCCGGGACTATACCATGGAAAATCTACTATCTCTACTTCTTCATCAAATTCGACCACTGCTTTGTTAGTCGGTATTGCTGATGGAAATGGTGAAATGATTAATGATGAACTGTGTCTCCTTACATCATCTGGTAGTGAAGCAAAGGGGAAATCATCTGAAATCACCTCAGGAGCATCAAAAGATGCCTATGAGTGTGATATCTCCTGAACAACAACTGTTTGTTCTTGCTTTTTTTGTTGCTTCATATGAAAACTACATTGAGGGTAAAATCAATGATCCGATTATGTTTGATGAAGACTATGATCAGATAGACCCTGATTATCTTGAAGAAATAGAGCTCCAGGATCAACTTGTTATGTTGTCTAGGAGAGTTAAAAGTTTCTTGAAGAAAACTGACAGAAAGGTAATTGGCAATCGATCGGGGTTTGATAAGACCAAGATCAAGTGTTTTAACTATCAAGGTTATGGACACTTCGCTCATGAATGTCAAAGACCTAAGGTTGAAACTGGCAATGGGAAACAAGGATCGGAAAGTTCTCTAGCTTCTAAAGCCTTAGTGGTAAAGCAGTTAGATGGATCTTATGATTGGAAGGCTCGGTCAGAGGAAGCTTTCATGGCTGAGATCGATGATCAAGATAAAACTGCTGAGTCCACATCCTATATGCCTACTGCTGCTGATTTTCAAATAGAGGTGCCGGAACTTCAAGTGAAAGCAAGTGATGAAGATGTGATGTACATGGATTCAACAGTAAACATGAGTCCAGAAGACTTTGCAGCACGCATGGCTGAAATTCAAATAGACAACAAAAGGGTATGTATTGATATTCTTACTCTTGCTGATGTCTGTTACTTAGTTACTGATTTGCAGCCACAGGTTAGTGTTTTATCTGTAGCAAACAAAAACCTGTCTTCTCAAGTTAGCATATTGACGTAATCTAGTAAGACTGTAGTATCCGACCTTGAACTGGCTAAGATTGATGTACGTAGGTTAGGGGAGGATAAACAGGCCTTAAAAGATAAGATTAAGTCTGATATTTCTGATAAAACTGCACTTTGAGATACCATTAATGAAAATCTATAATCATAGATGGTCTCTATTTGAATCTAAAGGACTTAAATCAAACAATTGCTAATAAATATAAGGAGTTAGTTGAGTATAAGTTAAAACTAGTTGAGCAAAATCGTAAGATAGAAAACTATAGAAATCTGAGATGGACAAAATGCTTGATGCTCAACGTAGTGTAAAGGATAAGACTGGTTAAGGTTACAATGATGTACCTCCTCCTTGCAATTCAAATTACACTAAAACTCCTGTAGATATTGAGATGACTGAAGCAAATCCTGAAATTGAGGTAACTAATAAGTCTGAACAGTCAGAGGTACAAAAAGATGTTATTAAGAATCCTACATCTGATGATGGTAAGAAGACTCAATTCACTAAATTACATTTTGTATCAAGTGGAATGATGAATGATACCAAGACAGATTCTGAGATTAATAAGGAACAATATAGTGATCCTTTAGTGCCTAAGACTCCGACTGCGAATGCAAAAGTTGGTAAACCACGGAAACAGATGTCCTGCTTCAAATGTCACCAAAAGGGACATGTGGCTTCTTGTTGTTCAAATAAGAAGTTGGAAGCATCACATAAGTTTGTGACTACTGAAAAGACACCGACCAGTTCTAGTTCAATTGTAGACAGGTTAGGCTCCAAACCGGGATTAGGGAGCAAACCTGTAAACATTCTGAAGAGAGATGGTAATCATAGTGTCTCCCCACCTAAGCCTAAAAGGTCTTATACTCTGAATGAAAATACTGTCAATAAGCCTAGAGATAAGACACCTTCAAGGTTTAGGACCCCTAGTAGAAACCATAGTCAATTTGAAAGTGGTTCTACTTCAAGTACACAAGGATCTAAGTATGTACCTAGGAGGTTTTCTACTCACTCTCCTCATAGGCCTAAGACTACAGATCATCAACAATCTCAAACTCCTGTGAAAGTTACCAAGACTCCCGATGGGAATAGTTATGGTTACTTTAAAGAGGTTAAGATTGTTGATCATAAGGGACAAACCAAGACCGTAATGGCTTGGGTCCCTCTTGAAAACTAATTATGTACAAACTGTCATGTGCAGGAGCAGACTGTGAACAAGGATAGCTGGTGGTATGTAGACAGTGGATGCTCAAGGCACATGACAGGAGAACGAAGTCTACTAAAGGACTTCAAGGATGGTCTCAAGCAAAAAGTAAACTTTGCAGTAGATAAAGGAGGAGTAATTACGGGAAAAGGAAAAGTTTCAAATGGAACTTTGACTCTAGAGGATGTGAATTGTGTTGAAGAAATGACTCACAACCTAGTGAGTGTTTCCTAAGTCTGCGATAAAGGTCATCCAGTTCATTTCAATGAAAAGGAGGCTTTAGTTCTGAAGCCAGGCTTCACAATTCCTGAAGAATGGATATTGATGAGGGCACCAAGGAAAAAGGACATATATGCTATCAACATGGGTGTTCCTAACTCTTCAATGGTGTCTACATGTAACACCCTCAAATTTCGGGTTGCGGAAGCGGTCGGGTCGGGTGTTACCAAATCAAATATCACAGCGTAAGATACATAATGAACGACTCTAAATGAGACATTTGAAAATAATTATACATTTTCCAAAGTAGAACGTTTACAACGTTGCGAGTTTAATAGAAGTTTCAATTACATAATTTGAAAATGCAAAAGTAAATGCAGAGTGGTCCCCATTGTTTGAAAATATGCGACTCGAGCTAGCTTATCTCGTAGCAATCCTAATCCTGCTGGGCACCTGAGAACACATGCTAAAATGAGTCAGCTATAAGGCTGGTGAGTTCATAGGTTTGTTAGTTAAAACATAAAGTATAAACCTTTTATGTTTTTGAAAAGTAGTTCAGAATCTACGATTCTGATATGTATTGTATTAAAGTTGTAACACCAATGTGTATACATCCTACAAGGTATCTCATACCTAAATCGGTTTAGTTGTACACCTAAGTACATAATGAAATGTGGCAATCCATGCCTAGATACCTATCAGGTAATAGTGAATCCATAAACGTGAGGCAGTACATGCCTAATAGCTATAGAGTAATGGTATGACCACGTCATATGATAACAAATAATTGTAGTTACGCAGAACTATGATTGAGTATATATAGTGTGTTGCATCCAACAACAATTGATTGTAGACCCGCAGATCTATGGTTGATTGTTTAGTGTGTCCGTTTGACCAGTTAGTGTTACCTAACCCGGACTTATTGCAAATAATTGTAGTTCCATAGAACTATGATTGAAAATGTTTTGTGTGTCCGTTTGACCAGTTAGCATAAGCTAACCCGGACATGATTGAAAATGGTTTGTGTGTCCGTTTAACCGGTTAGTATAAACTAACCCGGACATGATTGAGCTAACGGCCTCGCGTGGAAACTCCACTGACCCGTTAACTTGTTGCGGATCACGAGCATAAGCTCGCCCATCGGTGAATGTGTGTGGATCACGAGCATAAGCTCGCCCATCCATCGATTTGTATCGCTTTACCGCGATATCGTACTTGTGCCCACTGCAATACCGTGGCATCGTTTTGTGCCCACTTTACCGTGGCATCGTTGTGTGCCCAACTGGCATCGACCGAATTGCTCGCAAGCAAAGTATGTAATTAAGCCGGCAGTACTACGACATGCCCGACTTGAGTAATTGAGCCAGCAGTACTACAACATGCCTGAATTGAGTGATTGTATTCATATGCGTGTATGTATACCTATATACATAACTAAATTGTAGATGGCACCAAGTGCTCAAGATGAAGTACAAGCATGTATGTATATATATATAAGTCGAATTAACAAATACCTCAGATAGAGTATCATGTAGCACCTGAAATTGATTTATTGTAGCTAAGTATGTATATATAGTACTTAACTATTTTGTTGTGTTGCAATAAGCCTAGGTATGATTAATCATCACCTAGTTGTTTTGGTATTAGTATATGAAATACATACTAACGTATATTTCTAAGGTATACTCCTAGCCTCGGCCTAGCAAGTATATTGAGATCCTCGGTTGTTGTTTACTTGAGTTCAATTCCAATTTGAAAGTCCTGGAATATATATGAGCAGTTTTAGTTCCTAAAAGGAAAACTAATCCTGTAAAAATCTAGATGTTGTCCAATGTGGGTAGAACTAACTAGTTCTAATGTATTCCATGATATTGTCTCGCGACAATATGACCAAAGTATAATTATAACCTAACTAGGTTAAGTAGTGGTTTTGTTCAATAGTATTATTATGGGTGTAATTTCTAAGTATTACACGTTTGTATTACATAACAGTAATATGATTAAGTGTGAATTATAAAGGTTTATTATTATTATTCGAAAACAATAATTGAGCATGCGTCTCACCCCGAAAACAATAAAACAGTTGAAAGAGTGGGGCTATGAAACTCACCTGTGAGTTGTTGGCGATCCTGAGATACGCGCGTCTGCTGTATGGTAACCTCCTAGTGTCCTAAACACGTAAGGTTATTTAAGTAATAGACAAATCAGTATGTCTAAGTTGGTTGTTCGAGTATTCGCTTGTTGCTTAAGTTTAGAAATCGTGTACGGGGGTCCGGGGGCAGCGCCCCTGGTAGCGGGGTCCAAGGGGTGGCAACCCCTGGCGGGGTCCAAGGGGCAGAGCCCCTAGTTGGGTCGAGCTGCCAAGTCAGCTTGGAAAATTTTTATTTCTACTCTATTGCTTTAGTGAAAACGCTCCGAAATTTCATTTCGGAGTAATATTAGGCGGTAAAATTTGGGTTTCGACACTTAGTGAAAAATGTGTATTTTCTGTTTTGGGCGACACTAGGCAAGTGTCGCTATAGGCGACACTTAAGATTGGCGTCACTTGAGAAGTGACGCTACAGGCGTCACTAAGGGGCGTCACTGGGTAAGTGACGCTACGGGCGTCACTCAAGGGTGACACTTAAAGGCGTCACTAGGATGCGTCACTTACATGCGACACTTACATGCGTCACTTAGGTAAGTGACGCTATACTGCAGGTCTGTGGGCGACACTTGCAACTGTTCGACGGGTTTTCACCTAAAAACGCAATCTAACCCATTTTTAGGCCGAATCTTATTGTTATAAAGTTAATACATGATATATTAAGTGTTTTTAACAAGAAATCTTAAGAAAAAGTGAAGAAATCCTTACAATTTGAAGATCGAGGGTTTGAAGATGGTGATGATGAATCTTGAAGATGAAGGAGATGAAGATGATGATGGTAGATGTTTGTTGTTTCTCTTGTTGATGATGATTCCGAAAATACAAGTGATGATGATGATGTTGTTGTTAGTTATTGTTTGTTGCTGTTGGTGGTGGTGAAGAATTGAAAGAGAGAAAAGAGATGGAGATGTGTGGGTGTTTGGATGAAAAGGAGATAAGAATGGGGGGGGTAGGGTGTGTTTGGGGCGGCTGACCAAAGGAAAAGGGAGGGGGTTTTCCCCCACTTCGTCTCCAATTCACAGTATAAAATACCCGTATATTCATACCCGATTATTATACAAATTTAATATGTTAAAGTTATAATTGTGTTCAAACTATTTCGTAAATATTTTAAACGAAAACATTTCACTTGAATTACAAAAATGTAATTTGGTCTCAGCTCGTTTCAATTGTGATTATTAAATAATCCTTGTCTATTATATAAAAATATATGAAGTTTTCGATCAATTGGTTGTAATTGCATATAATAATACAATTATTTAAAGTTTAAATTTGGCGCAAAAATTTGACTTTTTGACCGGGTGTTACACTACATGTTTATTATCCAAGGCTTCTGAAGCAGACGTCTTATTATGGCATAAGAGAATGGCTCGCCTGAACTTTAGATAGATGAATTATATAACCAAAAATGGGTTAGTTCTGGGTGTACCACAAAAACGTTTCGAGTCTGAAGATAAGTTTGTTCCTTGCATGAAAGGAAAGCAGCATAAGAAACGACACAGATCTAAGACTGAAAACTCAATCTCTACACCATTTGAATTGCTACACATGGACCTCTTCGGCCCTATAAGCAAGAGAAGTCTAGGTGGCAAATGGTACTGTTTAGTTGTCACAGATGACTACTCTAGATTCTCTTGGGTATTCTTTTTAGGATCTAAGGATGAGACTCCGGGAATTCTTATGGAATTCTTAGATTTAATAGAGAATGTCTATAGAACACGAGTTAAGAGAATTCGTAGTGATAACGGAACAGAATTCAAGAATTCAACGTTAAGTATCTATTGCTTAAGCAAAGGGATACAACATCAATTCAGTGCACCGTATGAACCTCAACAGAATGGTGCTGCTGAAAGGAAAAATCGAACGTTGATTAAAGCTGCTAGAACAATGCTTGCAGATTCAAAGCTTTCGGTCATTTTTTGGGCAGAAGCAGTGAATACAGCATGTCATGTTCTAAATCGAGTTCTTACAGTTAAGAGACATAACAAGACATGTTATGAGCTCTTGAACAATAAGAAACCTAACTTGAAAGGTTTTGAGCCTTTTGGAGTTTCATGCACAATATTGAAGACTGGTCATCAAGCTAAATTTGGTGAGAAGGCTGACGAAGGATTTTTCCTAGGTTATATGCCCAATTCGCCAAATGAAAGAGTCTTTAATAAAGTCACGGGACGTTTGGAAGTAGTTTATAACATTGAAGTTACGAGCTACTCACCTGATGTTCACAAGGGATTTGATTGGCAATTTGATTATTCTGATCTTTTTACATCATTCAAGGTTCCTATCAGTGACTATGTCAATGATTCAGAGATACTTGAACATTTATTGTCTAGAGATGAGGATATTGATCCTGCTTCGACATCGAATGTTCAAAATTCTGGAGTCAAGACAACTGTTGATCCAAATGAAGCCTCCTCAAGTGGATCACAAAAATCATCTATGGAAACAACTCAAGAAGAAGATAGTCCCATTAGTTTTGTTGGTTTTTCATTGATTTCTTTTTGGTGAAGTTGGAATTTTTGGGAGGATTGACGCCCTTTTCTTTTGGTGTTTGCAGAAGGAGTCTTTTTCTCCAATTGATTTTCTTTTCTTCGAATTTTCTTTCTTGAGTTTTCTTCTTTGACGTCATATCCTTGTAGCTTCTTTTCTTTCATTTTTGGGACTTACTATGAAGTTTGAGGGAAGCTTTCGAGAAGGTAGGGATAACGTGTTTATTTATGGGTATATGCATGGGTTTAAGAATGAAGTGATTTGATCTCCTCTTTACTCACCAATCCGGATTTGAAATGCATAACAGGAGCAAGTTCTGATTCTAAACGCATACATCGCCACACACAAGAATCGAAAAAGTGAAGCATTAAAAGTGAATGCTTTTTATATAGCTCAAGATACCTCACAAATCGAAAGTTGATTTGTTGTGTGCCTAGTCATGCGATGCTCTTTATGGGATTACTAAACTAATTTTTCAAAGGAATTTGTATTTTATTTATCCTTCTTCCCCGAAGTAAATCATTCTTTGTCTAAAATTTTTCATTTTCAACATATTTTTAACTCAATTTTAAAAAAATTTGTTTACTTATTGGAGAAGGATGGTCTAAAGAGCAACGAGTTTAGAATTAAGCATATACCATTATCCATTTTACAGTAGTGGACACTACTGCTATCCCACACTTAAAGGAACATCGTCCTCGATGTTATTCTAAGCTCTGACTGGGGTAAAATCCCACACATAAGAATTGAAACATCTAAGACGTATTCTTTCAGCAGTGTGTGTTGGGTTTGGATCCCACACTTAGTGATAAGCATAGTGGATATGGTATATTTATAATGAAAAAGAGCTTAGAACAGAAGTACTCCCCATTTATATATATGGCTTGTTGGTGATGATGAGGAGTGCTCCGAAGCACATGATTGCTGACTTTTCCGTAGAGTCCCTTCGTTGCTGTTGTGTGCTCCGATTTCTTCAAGTCTTTTGTGATTTGTCTTATAGGTGTGAACACGTTGGATATACTTTTCTTAATTCCGGTGCTAAAAACTTTATGTTTGATGCGGCGCCAAAAACTTGATGTGTCGGTCTTCTTCTATATCCAAGTGTGAAAGATAGTCGGAGACTTCATCACTTTTTGGAATGTAAAATTGCATAAATGTAAACACAGGTTGCCTCCTGAGAAGCGCTCTTTTAAAGTCGAGAGCTCGACTTCTTCTCTCCTAGCTAGATGGAGATGGATGCATCCATGGGATTCCCGTTGATGTTGTGGGCCCTAGGTTGCGGAAAAGTGTATCGAGGTGGATAGATTCTCATGAATTGGTTGATAATTGTCGTAATCAATTCAAGTGGACTATCTCTCGATGATGCCTTGTAGTCCAGAAGATGCTCTGAAGTTGTCCTCGCAAGTCCGTGAAGTCCGAAGGTGATGTAGTCAACTGCTTTAGTGACAGGTCCACTAGGGTCGGTCATGGTGGTTATGTCTGTCATAACAACCTCTCTGGGCGGCGGGTTTTGCCAGAGAGAGCATACAAATGCCAAGAATTAAAGTTTTATGTCTTCATAATTCTCGGTCTTGGCGTCTCCGTTGAATCTTCTGATGGACGTGCACAGGTCCTCTATTTGCCGGTGTTGATGGTTGTTGAATGGAAAGTCAGATTTTGAGAAAACTAGAATAAGCTGACGAAGTATCTCCTTGCATCCTGAATGGAATATGAACTTTCTTCTGGAGTTACTTTTCCGTTATTGAATCTCCCGTAGATGGATCGTAACAAAAGTAGTGATATCAAGTAGTGATTCATGTGTGGCCCTAAAAGGTCGTTCACGCCTTGATTCCTCCCAAACTAGATCACTAAGTTCTTCAATCAATAACTCAAATTGATTTTCAATAGTGGAGTTGATAACCATAGATCCGCTTTCTTTGGAACTAAGGTGATCTTCTCTGTTTAGCAAGTCAAGCAATGTGTGAGGTCATTCATTGTCAAGATGTTGGCACGATTGCTCGGATGTCCAGTAGTCTCTTTCATATGCGCTCTAATGGATCCTAACATCTCCCATTGCGTTGAGTTGAATGAGATGTTAGATATTTTAAGGGCATTGTAGACCCTAGCGTAAGTCCGTTTCTGTTGCTGACAGAATTGTAGTTCATCGGGGGAAAGAACCAACATGTTGACTACGCCACTTATTCCTCCTACTACTTTGTCAAATCTTTGGATCAATTCTTTGTGCACTTTGTGATCTATGATGGTTTTCGGTTGGTATCTTGTGCGTTTGGAATATTCCTCCAGTGTTTATCTTCTCGTAGGATGGTCGTGGTTACTTCCTGCAATTTCTTCAGGGGTAAATAGATTAGTTGGCGGTATGCTTCTTTTGTTTTCTTCTTCCATCTTCCTCTTTCCGATTATTTCTTCCATCGTTGGTTTGTTTGATGGAGATGCTTTTTTCATCTCTTGTCCTATTCGTCAGAGGTCAATCGGGAAATATGGCATGATTGCCATTTCCTTACTAGATTTACTTTCACTTGTTGACCTTGCAGTTTCTTTGTCCTCTGTGGTCTTGTTCATGGAGATCATGTACATATCGGCTTGCTCTCCAGCGTTAGGATTGTCGATATGGAAGGTGATGGTTTCTCCCTGAGACTGCAAGCTGATGGTTTGTGCGAAGACGTTGATGATTGCCTTGGCCGTATTCATGAAAGGTCTTCCTAGTATGATTGGGATGTGTACGTCTTCCTGCCTATCCATTACTACAAAATCTGTTGGGTAAAGAAATTTGTCAATCCTTACTAAAACATTTTCAGCTATTCCCTTAGGGTATTTGACCGAGTGGTCAGCAAGCTGTATGGTCATTTTGGTAGGTCGAAGTTTTTCTAACTCAAGCCTCTTGAAAAGCGAGTATGGCATAAGGTTAACACTAGCTCCTAAATCGGCAAGAGAACAGATGATGCCTGAATTGTAGATAGAACAGGGGAGAGTAAAACGTCCGGTGTCTCCGAGTTTTTCTGGAATGGTATTTTTCAAGATAGCTGAACATTCCTTGTTCAGCAGGACATTGGGTACTTCGGGTACCTTATCCTTGGTTGTAAGAAGTCTTCTGAAGTACTTTTTGGAGGGAACTTCAGATACGGTATCTAGGAATTTCCTATCAAGCTTAAAAGACTTAAGCTTGTCGGGTCATTGTTTAAGACGAGCCGGAAATGGAATGTTCACTTTCCTATTTAGTGTAGACTCTAAATCTTTGTCGATTGGACAATAGGTGGTTCCTTCACCGGAGAAGAAATCGTAGGTGGGCTATGTGCTACCTGAGAGTCTTGAATGTGGGAAGCCTTCTTATGGCAACTAGTTGGACTATCCTGAGGTTTAGCGTTAATACGTTCTGCTAAATGTCCTAATTGGGATTCGAAAGCTTTTAACAAAGTTAGTTGATCTCTTAAGATGAGATCAGCTTGGTCTTGTCTAGCTGAGATTCCTTGAATGACTTGTATCAGGGTGTTGTCAAAACTAGAGGTTTGTGAGGAAGAGAGTTCGGAAGTTTGGAATTGGTAAGCTGGTGGGCTATTCCTAGGTGGGTTAAGAGAAGGGTTAGTATTGGGTGAAGTTAGATGAGACTGAGGAATTTGGGCTGAATGGTTCAGATTAGCACAATTAAGGCAGGTTTGAACTTGACAGACTTGTGGTTGTTGACTTTTCAATTCCTTAATCTCCTTGGTTAGGTCTGTCACTTGCTGAGTGAGAGTTTTGATAGCTTCATTTCCGAGTGTAGTAGGAAATTTACTAGTGAGGGGTGATTTTCATTGTTCCAGTCATGGTTGTAATTTGTCATTTTCTCAATAAGGCTCCAAGCGTCATCGGCCGTACAGTTCATAAAACTGCCTTGAGAGGCGGTATCAAGTAAAGGACGATGATGTGGGAAGAGACCATTGTAGAAAATGCGCAACTGGTCTGAGCGCTCAAATCGATGATTTGAACATTTCTTAAGCAATCCCTTAAATCGTTCCCATGCATCATAGATTGATTCATCATGCACTTGACGGAAGTTTATGATGTTGGACCTAAACGTGGCTTGTTTTGATGGGGGGAAATATTTGGCAAAAAATTTGGTTGTTAATTCTACCCAAGAGGTTATAGAGTTAATCTTTAGTTCCTCAAACCAGGTTTGTGCATTGAGAGTGAGTGAATAGGGAAATATGTATAGATAGACTATGTCTTGATTAACCCCAATTGCTTTAAAGGAGTTGGATAAGGAAATGAATTTGTCAAGGTGGGAGTTGGGATCATCATTTGGTAGGCCACGGAATTGACAGAGGTTTTGAACTAATTGAACAATGTGGGGCAATAATTCAAATAAAGTTCTATCGGTTTCCGGATAGACGATTGGTCCTCCTCGACCTTCAATCAGAGGTTTAGAGTCATCAGCCAAAGTGATACGTGCGGTTGTCATAGTCTCATCGGCAGGTGGTTGACTAGTTGAATGGATAGGGGTGGTCATTTCTAAAAGTGGTAAAAGGAAGGAAAAATAAAGAAAGACGTAGGGGTCTAAGAAATCCTAAAGGTTCACTAGTAAGTAAGTTTATCTTAACGCCTAAGGATCGTACAGTTGGTTCCCCGGCAGCGGCGCCAAAAACTTGATGCGTCACCAGCGGTCAGTAAGGATTTTACCCTTGTCGTTGCACCGGCTACTGGCGACGGGCATCAGTGGGTGTTTTAAATTTGTAATTGCGGGGCCTAAGTTTTCCCTAACAATGATAATCCTAAGGGTGAGCAAGTGGTAGGTATGACCTAGAGTTGTTCTTCAAACCGACTGAATTGAAACTAAGGCGTGGCAGATGGGGGCTTTCAAACTAGTGAAGGGTTTATGAAATAGTGGAGGAGTTTTGGTTTTTCTATTAACTAACTTAGGCAAGTAAATAAATAAAAGCGAAATTAAAATAAAACATAAAGCAGATAAATAAAGATAGTGTTTGCTGAGACTTCGTTAATTAAGTTATGGGATGATGTTTGGAGAAACTATTTTGAAAGATATTAGTTAATTATCATTCTTGAATACTTGTATGTAAACACTAGATTTCCTACTAATTAAAATTCCATTAGCATGTCACACCGGGAGCTAGGTTAAGGTAACATTACAAAGTATTTAGAATAAAAAGAAAAATCTTAATTATGGTTTAATGATACTTTCATATGAACGGGAACAAAATCTTAAGGTACTAGACATAACTGAATCATATAACGATTCCTCGTCATCCTAACAGATTCGTATATTTAAAAAGTTCATTTATGACTTTAAACTAACCCTTGCTTAAGACTACCCAATAAATCCCCTAATTATCCACAACGTTCCTCACTTAAAATGGTTCCGCCGCTTCAAACCTTGGCCATGTCTTGTCCTACGATAATCCCTCAGTTAGCCTTGCGGTTCCATACTTTCATACCTTTGACAATTTATATTGACATAGATGACTGACTACCTTTCAATTGGACGTCGTTAAAAAGGTGTTGTAATTACGTTTATTGGTGGAAAGACGATTAGATTAATTTGAAGTTTAAAAGTCTATTTAGAAAGGTTAATTAAACTAGGTTTCTCATTTTATATGTTAGTCCGTAATATAACTACCTTCGGTCGTTACTCGACTTCCATACATTTGTACTCCACCTTGAAGTGTTTCCAGTACTTTATCGAATAACAGTCGAATAGGGGCCATCATATTACTTTGTAATATTGTACCGTCTCGTAATATGACTACCTTCGGTTGTTCCTCGACTTCCATACATTTATACTCCACCTTGAAGTGTTTTCAGTACTATATCGAGTAACAGTCGAATAGGGGTCATCATATTATTTTACGATAATTAAGACCGTTTATATTTTACCACTTTGATGATCCTAAGGCAACAATCAAACAAGAACATGCAATAAGACGATCAAAGCAATACTACTGATCTTTAATATTTAATTATAAATCATCTCATAATTAATTAACTACATCGCAAGCAAACACAACAAGTATACTACACTCTAGTCATGGCAATAACTAAATCTAGCATAATCAATATAAATGTAATTAATGAAGATAGATAAGGATTAGAAAGCATTAGGATTAAATGCGGGAGAAAGTAGACTTGAATTAATTGACACAATTCCAAGCTTACACCGAAGATTTAAAATGCGTTCCGTACTTTCCCTCTATTCTAAACAAGCTCCTAAACTAGCCTAAAACTAATTTTTAGTAAGAAAATAGAAAGAAAGTAGAAGCAATATCTTAAGAGAAGTATACTGTTCTAAGAATGGTGTGTGTTGAAATGAAGCCTCATGCCTCCTATTTATAGGTAAAATTCAGCTCACGTTAGCAACTTGAGGAGCACTTTAGCAAAAAGTGGTGCACCAGGTACGTACAATCGCGTAAAGGTGTGGCACCGGGTACGTACAATCGCCTAAAGGTGTGGCACCGGGTACATGCAAGGACCAAAAAGCGGAAATGGGACAGGGGAGAGGTGGCCGGCACCGCCACCATGGTGGCCGGCACCGCCACCATGGTGGCCAGCGGCGGTGTGGTGGTGGCCGGCGGTGGCAGGCTTCCACCCGTCCCGGTTCGCCGTCTTTTGCTCTGTTTCTTAGTTTGTGCATGTTTTCTTCATTATACGTCCGTTTGCATTGATTCTTTTTGCATTGGCTTCGTAATTCAAAAACAAAGATTTTGATATAAAGAAATCCCCGAGATGAGTTTCCTATCTCCAGATATTGCGTACGAATCATTTGAATCTTCCGGCGGGCGTAGAATCTTCATTCTTTATCCGTTTTTGTTGATTCTTCTTTTCTTAGACTCGTATTTTGAAAACGAACATCTTGGAAAAGATGGATGTTGATGATGGGCACTTTTGTCTTTAAATCTCGTTTTGACGTCTTGAATCTTCAAACGTGCGTGAAATCTTCATTTCTCGTCCGTTTTGCTTGATTTTTATCGTGCAACCTTGTTTTGACCATCTCAGTATAATATCACTTATTTGAACCGTATTTGAGGTCAATATGCCAAGAATTGTTCCAGAATGAGAGAGATATCGGTAGTAAAAACGTGACTTTTTACGCGATATCAGTCTTCCAAGGGTATAATTATAATAGTTAGGTACTATATAAAAAATATAAAAAAAATCGAGTGGGCGTATGACATTCATTTGCTTGTTACCTAAAGGGAATCACCTTCTTTAAAGAATATATAAATAATATTCTTTGAAACTGTTTAAGTTTTTGTCTGCAAAAACTAAGGGAAATGATAGTACATTAGGAAAATAAGTTTATTAACAATAACCTTAAGTTCTAAATATGATGTGTTAGTAGATTCTCGTAAGCATCATTCACATTATGATTCCTTTGCCAGGTATGTACCTATATTTATATTATTATACACCTCTTTCCACAAGGTATAATTTGCTATTTTTATTGATGTATAGATAAATTCATTATATGTTATACCGGTAGGCAAATTATGCAACAATTTCTAAAGCATTTAAGAAGTAATAATATGCTTGAGTGTTAATCTATGTGCCTATTATGTGATATATGACATAAGTCTGAAGTGTTGAAGGATGGTATTTTCATAGACTGTTAATATGTAGCAAAAATGACAAATGGTATGAAAATTATATGGTTATTAACTTAGATAATGATTTCTCTATTGTACGTGAGTATAGACCTGAAGCTATTAGCTAGGTCAATAATCTCAAGCCTATAGTGTTCATACTAAGGGATCCTTTGTTGTATGTCAGTACAGACCTGGAACCACTAGTATCTTCACTATAAGTTTGATATTTGTCTAAATTTAAAATAACATAAGTGTACTTGTGTACCTTAGTTATAAATTCAGTGTTATGTGTTTTACTTGATTTCACAGTATATCATGTTATGGAAAACATAAGTTAATACTCATACTAACAATAAAATGTTTGCTTAGAAATTTGAGTATAATTTGTTTATGTGGATCATAATATCGGTAATCATCTTGAAATGTCTATCTAAAAGTTTCAAATTTGTGACTAATTATTAAATAATTATGCTTTGTGGATGAAGGTTGATAAAGTTATAATTTTATAAATATGAGTTAATAAATGGTAAAGTGAGTAGTAGTGTGTCTGCCACTTATTAGAATTTCGTGAGGTATGTATACTAACAATCTGTTTAGAATTTTAATAAAATCTAAGAGATCTTATTCTTCCTAATATGATTCCTTAGCAGATAAATTCTTATTCAGTTCAATAACTTATTTGTTTAGTTATGTACTTTATTTCAAGTGTTTAATAAAAGGGTACTTGATACCACTGTTTGTTTATCTAATTGTATTCTTTACTTCATTATACTTTACTTTATTCTTACCCTTATGTTTTAAGTAAGGTTTTTATTCACATAAGTTATTACCCTTTGGAATTAAATTATACAGAATATTCTCATCTATGTTGAACAATCGTAACAAATACAAGTGAAAAATAATTCATTTATTTTAGACTTGTGTACAGATTTAAGATCGTAAGGTATAACAAGTAAAATTTGTCAATCACATAATTTTAGCTCGAGATTTTCTTTATACAAGATTAACTGTATCACGGGTTTAGTCAGTTAATATGTAAGAAGATTATCATTGAGGAAAAATTAAGCAAAAACATTTTATTTAAAATGTTTAGGCTAAATAGTTACAGAGATAACTATAAACGTAAATGGGTTTTTATTTTATACTTAGTGTTGATTTTGCATTTTAATTTAATTTTGCGAGTTTGACCAAGTCAAACCCTTCGAATTGAGTTCCAATATGCGAATCGAGTTCCAATATGCGAATCGAGTATATGGTATAAAGGGGAAGAGTCAAACAAGTCAAACCTTCACCGAACCCACTTCCTTTGCGAGCTCACTTATACTTGCGAGACGACTGTGTGCGAAACGAAGCGAAATAATATTTTCGTTTGATTTCAGTTTTTACGAGTACGAGAATGAGCTTTTCGATCCATAGCTTTTATACACCTTTGTATTGCGCTCATTTTGAGATATGACGAGACAGTTTGATAAAGGTCACAATATACTTGTTGATCTTGATCTTTCGGCACGCGGAGCTAATAAAGTAGCTCAAGTGTTAACATTCTTTGCACGTTCTCGCATTCATTATGCGATTACGGAGTCTCCACCAATCTCTCAAGGTATACTGAATGATTTTTGGACAATTATTCAGTATGATGAGACGGTCAATCCACCGGTCATTCGTGCAACGGTTAATCAGGAACCGATTGTCTTTTCTGCATCTGACCTTCGTGAGATTTTACGGATGGGGACAGTAGACCAGGAAGATGGTCAGACTGAGTAACCAAGTGATTTTATTGAGGGTGCTTTGAGCCGTATGGGCTACACGGATGAGCAAAAATGAAGTCAGTTTCTCAAGGCTCTTGTTATTGGCCAGTGGAGATTCTTGTGGCATGTTATAGTCACAGTGTTTGGACTGAAGAAGGGCGGTTTTGATGAGTTGAGCCATGCTCTTATATCGGCTGTACTGTCACTGGTTTATAATAAACCATACAGTTTTTGTGATTATATTTTTGGAGAGCTGGTACGCCAGATATCGGGTACTATGAGATCTCGATTTTTAATCTACCCGAGGTTTTGCATGCTAATCATCCGTTCTCGGATTGCTGGTCTTGTTATCCCTGAGCCACACTTACGTGTAGATACTGTTGCGCTTAGAGGATACAACGCGATGTTCTAGCAGACTATTCGTCGTGAAGAATATGCCAAGCCTGAGATGCGTGATCTTTTTGGATATATTCTTGATGCGAATTATGTGACGCCACCAAATAATGGTTGGCTAGATGTCGATGTTGCTGCTGTTGCTGATGCTGGATCGATTCCTGAGCCTATAGCTGATGTGGTTCAACCTGAAGATCCACATGAGCTACTTGAAGAGGTTCTAGAACAAGCTGATAGGACTGGGGAACAGGTGAACCCAAATATTGCTGCACAGCTGGTACAGGATGTGCTAGGTCAAAATGACTTTGCACGAGATCATGTTTTGAGAGAAATAGATCAGTTTATTGCTCCTACTCAGGTATGTATTCTTTATAGTTAATAAACTAATGATATAGAAACTTAGATGATAGAGCTTTAAGCTAATCATAAAGTTTTAATATTATTGTAATTAGGAACCGATGGATACAGATTCAGAGGTTGATAGACCTACAGGTTCTACGTCTGTGGTCATACCTTCTAAGGTATTATATATTATTGACATATTGAACGTGTATGATAGAGCGTTATGCTAATCATTAATGTTTAATATATAGGATACTGAGGCTGGTCCGTCAGGTGGACGTGATGGTGAAACTACATCAGATTCTGATTCTGATGATGTTCGACCTATTTCACCGCCTGCTGGTATGATTCCTTATAGATCTGGATATATAAAGGATCCAAGTTTAAAAGGAAAACGCACAGCTGACGATTTAGATCCTGATTTTAACGTGTTAGATGAGGATCTTGATGAGGAAGAAGAGTTTTTGGAAACTCGAAGCCGTAAAAGGCCTAGAGCTTCTACTAGACAACTGACTATTGGTCTAGGTTAGTTTATAAATAGTTAGACATTGATTATCTTGTTAGTTAATCAAGAGTTATAACTAAGATAGATTTATCTATAATAGTTGCTCGGGATAGACCACAGGATGAGCAGGTGTCACAACAGGTGGTTACTGAACCGATATCTGTACCTACTGAGGTAACGGATATAAGTTTAGTTCTACATGTGTTATATAATTGATTAGAGATTGAGACAGAGTAATCTGTAACAATTACTTATTTAATTTTATATAACTTGACAGGCTGAGATTGTTGATTTAGTACCTATGGTACAGTTTTCGACTACTAAAGCAAGCATATTTGCTGCTAGCCAGCTCACGGCAGCGTTATCTCAACCTACCCCACCACTTACCACTGCATCTCATATTTCTTCACTCACACCACCTAGACCATCAAATATCTATGTTACTCCTACAACTGATGCTGAAAAAATTACATCCTTAGAGTTGCGAGTTAAGGAGTTAGAGAAAGTTACTTCAAATATTCCAGAGTTGGTGGCACAAAACCTTCTTTTTGCACAGCAGATTACTCAACAGAGTACATCTTACAAGACACTGTTGGAGACTCATACCACTTTGCTTCAAGATTTTACTACCCAACGACTGAAGCTTGATTCCTTAGAATGTTTAGTGTTGAGAGTGAATTCAGGACAGTCAGCTCAGGGGGAGATATTGGTATATTTAGAGTCTTACAAACAAGATGAGTTAAGGAAGAAAAGAGATGATGACAAAGACGATGATCACAGTGCACCGAAAGATGGTGAGCTAACTGGTCCTTCAAAGACTAGTGAGCAAACTATGAGTCACGGGGAGTCTGCGGGTGCAAGTGGTGATGGTGCTGGTACAAGTGTTGCGGTTACAAGTGAAGCTGGTAAGACAGCTTAGACTTGTGTAGTTATTTGTACTTAGGATTTAGTTGAATTATGATTTTAAATTATAATTGTAACTTAATAATTTTTTTGGTAATATATTCGGCTTAAGATTATTATTACAAGTTAAATATATTAGAAATTATTTGAGTTATATATGTTAAGTAGAATAGTGATCGAAAGTCTTCCGACTCATTGAGTAGTCGAGCGACGTGTCCCAATTAGTTTTGGCGGTCAAATTTCTATGATAACATACATATTTTAGACTTGATATCTTTAACTAGACAAATATATATAATTTAAAGATATAATTGAAAGTTAAGTTTTTGAAAAATAATCGCTCAATTAAGTCTTGGAGTTATATAAGTTAATTAATTGTAAACTTAAATGTTTGGTGATTATTCACAATATATTAGATTTTAAGTTTAATTAATATTTGTTAAGTGTTTTATAAAAGACTTAAGAAATTTTAGATTGATTCAGGGTAATCAATAAAATATTTATAAGTTATTTATTGCGTTTATATTATAGACTAATTACACAAAAGGATTAATAAAGAAATTCCTAGATTGATTCAGGGAAATCAATGAAATAATTTAGATTATTAATATTTGTGTTTGTGTTTTCTAGGGATTGAAATGCTTGATCTATCAGATTCAGAAGATGATTTTCTTGATGAGATAGATGAAGATATTAATTATGATTTAGAAGAATGAGAGTTTCAACCACCTGAAGATTAGACTGCTATTTCGGAGATAGAGCTAGACATGGGTGTAGATCCAAATGCAAATATAGATGAACACCATGTAAGCCCATCTAGAACAGAGATTGTATTTGAAGATGAAGAAGGTCCTAAAGTTGTTGATGTAGATGAAGATATTGATGACTCAACCGATTATGAAGAAGAGATTCCTGATAAGCATAAAGACAATCCGATGTTTAGACCTTTAGAGAAAAAGAAGAAAAAAAGGGTTGGAGTTTCGGAGGTTGATATTACAGGAAAACGCGAAGCACGTAGAGGGATTATCGGTTGGTATTTTGATTCTGATCTGAAGCTTTTCACGATTAAAAGGTTTGACGGAGTTCAATATTTTGAGCGAAAGCTTGCAGTGTTCAGTTCTCTACCTAAATATGAGATTCGAGACTTAGCTAGATTACCTTTGAAGAATCCAGATAATGATTTTGTTGGTGGATATGTAGAACATGTAATCAAGACTGAGGTTCGATCAGGGAAGTTTGAGAAGATTAAGCCAAGGAATGGAAAAATGATAAAGTTAAAGGAGAGAAGTCAAAGGACTGAAAGAAGAAGAAAGAAAGTGTATCCAGCTGTCAAGTGTGTTCAGCAGATTCCACTGAAAACAATGCCACAGGATATTCTGGGAAATATGAAAAGTTGGCATGTGGATTCAGAGACTAAAGAGGTTGTCATGGTTGAAGCTGATGATAAAGTTGAAGGTGGTGAACGTGAGATTTTCAAAGTTTATGACCATCGTCACCTTATGAACATGTCAAAAAAAGATTTATTGAAGTTGAATGAGAATAGAATCTTTTGTACTGAAGGATGGGGTGATTTAGCACGAGATTATCAAATGATGGTTAAAACTAGCATCAAAATGAAGATATATGCAGGAAGCAAAATTTACAAATGAAGACTAAAGACAAGCGTGAAGATAAAGATACTAGAGCTATTGTCAAGGGGGGGGGGTCTGTTGAGACATAGTTTGTGACAACAGATCTAGCTTGAAAATAGGACTGGTGTAATTATAATCATGTTCGTACATTGTTTTAGATTTGTAAATAAAAGATATTAGTTTGTTATTAATATTTGTTAAATATATTAATGTTGTTAAAGTGTTAGATAAATATTGAAACAAACTAAAGTCTGACATACGAGTCGAGATCTCAAGTCGCAAGGCTTGGCAATGTGAGATGAGATCTGAGTTCGCGAGTCTGCTAGCGAGCCGAGTCGAGTTGGACTTGGGCTTGGTTGCGAGATGAGTCAACTCGCATGCCCATGAGCTTCGAATTGAACCGAAGTATATATATTTATAATTTCGGTGAAATTCATAACTTAGAAAAAACGAGAACTTTTGCATTCAATACTAAAACCTTCGAATTCAATCCAGAGAGAAAAACCTAAAGACTAACGGCTAGGCTTTGACGATTGATCGTTTAAGACAAAGTATATTAGTTAATATAAACGCGAACTTATTCGTTATAGTAAGATAACGCGTATTGAGGAATTCCGCACCTTAATATTACAGAAGTTATCGATCCTAGAACTAGGGACTTACAGGAAATAGTTGGTCACGCTACGAGCAATTTTCCTTGTTACTAAACTTGCGTCGTCACAAAGTAATACTCACAACTGGTTTTAGTTTGTTCAGTTTTTCGATTCTTTCGATAATTGGTTTGCTTAAGTTGAGAAAGATGCATGGACGTTTCAGACATAAAACACATATTTTGCGAATATTTTGCAATTACATAAAACTCAAAGGGCCCGTTTTATAAATATTTACAATTTAATTTTAGCCACTAAAAAATGAACTGAAAACAGAATTAATATGTTCTTGAACTCAACAATGGCGTTGGCATTCAATGTTTCACAAAATCATATTTTTTTATGCGATCAGAACACACGATTCAGATCATCATGCATCAATCCAAGATACCCACGAAGATTACGTATCATCAATTCGAAGAAAATGTGTTTGAGGTGCAAAACTTTGTATCAAGATAAAGATAATTCCCCAACTGCTTGCTCTTTCCATGGCCACACCAATGGTAAATTTGTTAAAACTAAAGTAAAAATGATCTATATGTAATTAACAATTTATATAACTATACGTCTATAGGTATATATAGTCGCTTTGAATTTATATGTTTTAGTTAATGATGCACAATTTAATTGCACGTGTAGTGTTTGATAAAATGCTTCAATGGGTCATCTTCTCGTAGTGTTTGAACTATAAGTGTCAGAGGTTCCTAAATCTCATTTTTATAATGAAATTTTGAGCCTTAAACAGGAAAACAAGGTTGTTTAGTTGACTATCAATTGCTTGTAATTTGAAGGTGAAGTTTATGAATAGATGCATTCTCCATCCAACATTATGTATCATATGCTTTATTATTATAATATGTGAATCATTACTAGTAGTTGCAGGAATGAAAATTTAATCCTTGTTGCTATGTTAGATTAGGGTGATTGTGATTATTTAAGGAGGATGCTACTCGTCTTGTTATTGCTTAGTATTGACATAACTGAAGGTGTACTTGATGGCGGAATCAATGGAAATTTATAGAATTCTGATGGAGTAGTTTTATTTGGCTTTCTAGCTGATTAAATAAAATATTAATTTCATCAAGTGTGTTTAGGCTTTGAACTTCAAACCCTGCTTCTTGGTGAGAATCAGATACCTTCATCATCTACAGTTGCATAAAAGATATCGCATCTACTAATGGGATTATGTACTACAGAGTAAGAAATTTGTTATACACATTTGATGGATTATGCACCCTACTTTTTTAAGGCGCTAAACCTCAATTACTGTTTCATGCATTAAGATGTTCATTTTTGAATTTGTAATCATGAGTACCTGAACTTATATGATTTGGCCTTCTTATGTCATCTTATATTTCATTAGCAAAAACAATGAATGTGACTTTGCAATGTACTTGATTAACGTGTAGGTGATAAAGGATTATTGTCACTGGCTCCACCCCACCAAGGTATCGATGGTGAATGGAGTGATGGGTCCGGGGTCATTGTATATAAATGGAACGAGAAGACTGATCGACCAAATACTGGTAGGGCCAACTGGAAAAAAAGATGGAGCTGTTGTGCTGAGTATGATGAACATGCACCACCTTGCCGCCAAGGTTGGCATGTCTCCTATGATGATGGTGCTACTTTATACTGATGAAACTTAATTAGATCATATAAAATTGCATGATTTAGTTTCTTATGTGTATATTGTGCTGATAAAGTATTTATGTACAGTTCTTTTGGCACTACCCTTTGATATGGCATTAAATGGTTTGCTACACATTAGAAGCAGAAGTGAAAATTTCATGTGTTCTGATACTTCTTCATAAGCTATATGTAAAAGTTATGCAAGTCTAAATAAGCTATTTTGCATGTCTAGATCAGCTTCGTAGGCAGTTAGGCTACAAATGTCACAAGAATGTAGATTATGAAGTAGTGGTAGCAAGATAGGTCGGTCAACAGATTGGGTCACAGATCTAAATGGCTTCGGGTTAGTGCAGTCGAGACCCCGATGACTCACAAACAACACTTTATTTCATTTTTTATAAGTTGTATAATTAGTCAATCCGTTAAATGGGATTATGGATAACTGGATTTGTTATTACAATCATCATATAAATATTTAATAAAAAGAATCTGAAATTGTATGCAATAAAAATACACTTGGGGACTTTTAAACCGTTTGACCCGTTCTTGTTTTGCTCATAATTATAGTGTGATCCGTTTAACATAAAACAGAACCTAATTGGAACTAATCATAAGTGTGGGTCAAAATTGCTACCTACATTGTGAATAATGAAACATATGATTTCAGTTCAAGTCTCCATTCATGTCAAACAAAGAATGCACAATGCATGGAATATATCAGTAGTATTACGTTGTAATGCATAAGATCTAGTACAGTAACGATGTATGGTAGAGCAGCTTGATGCATTGAAAGCCAAAATTTACATACGGGTATGCAATTATGCGTTTTTTTTATTCACAGGAACCTCCATTCATATCAAAATTTAACTCTTTTCTATCCAACAGTTTTAAATGACTCATGAATATGCTTCAATGTCTCTTGGTCCTTCTTCCACTCTGCTGCTGGTGCCATAACAAAATGCGCATACAACTTGTTCCTGGCACACGTAACTGAGATTAAACTGTGTGCACTCGCACTATCAATCTCGTACACATAATACACCTGCCCTTTATCGTCTTTCGTCTCTTCAGAACTCACGCTATCTGCACTCGCAATCAAGTCTTGCAAATTCACATCTGAAAGTGCCAGGTTGTTCAAAACTGCTTCTTTTGGAGCTAACTGTCGAAGCCCACCAAGAAAAGTAAGGTACTCTTTTTCAGTTCTCTTTTTTGGATTGTAGAATTCGCTATCGGTTCCATTAGTTCCCTTTTCAACTTTTGATACTAGTCTTTCTTTCCATCCTTCTGGGATGTCATAAATGTATTCAGCAGAGGCTTTCTTGTCTGAATTTCCACCGTAGCCACCGTAGTTGGCCGCACTAGCTGCAGTGCCGTAGTACGTGGCGTACGATTCAGCGGATAAGGCAGGAGGAATGGCGGTAGTGGTAGTGGCTATGATGGTGGCTGCAGCTAGTGCAGTTGCAGTTAGTGCAGTGGTAGTTAAGTTTGGTAATTGTAGTTTGGTGGTGGATCTGATGGGGAGGTGAGGTTTGGTTAGTGGTAGAGCTGTGGTGGTGGTGGTGGTGCTGCTGGTGGTGCTGCTGGTGGTGGATGTGGTGGTGAAGAGGGCTGAAGGTGAAAAAATGGTGGCCATGAAATTGGGATTTGGTTTTTGCTTAAAGTTGTTTGTGTGTGTTTGTTTGTCCAAGTGGATTGAGGTGTGATTTTGTGATGGTCTTATAGAGTCTATTATTGGATTTTTCGTTATCCATAAGTTGGGCAAATAGCAAAAATGGTCCCTTACAAAAAAATTTCTGATTTTTTATGTTTGATTTTTGTGTGATGAGCTATTAATGTATTCAAACATAACAATAAATGTATTCCATCATCCACAAAAGATTTTTCATATTCATGCGATGCGAATCTAGCTACCGATGACTCTTTAATAGATTTTTACGAAGAATTAGTCATTATATATTGTTGAAACTCGAAACATGTCATTCAATTTGTAATCTCTATTATGGGTCTGTTTGATGGCATGTACAAAGATAGGATCTCATAAATCCAATCTAAGTTTCTTATTGTTCAAGTGATCATAGTTTATTTGTTCATTTGAAAGTTTATTTCGATTTACTTAAGATGGTACGCTTTTCATCATATTCATATCTCGAACTCAAATAACTTGCCGTAACAGCATAGTAACATATGTGTACTACTAGAAACACATGTTTTAATTGCTCTCAGAATATATATACACATAAACTTTCACATTTTTTTATTCTTAAACTTTTTGTCCTTTTCCCATATACAAAATCAAGTAATCAATGTGTGATCTTAGTAACATCATCGAAAATAAATGTCATTAACTCCACTCAACGATATTTTTTATAATTAAAAGATGTCACAATAATTTCAAATGAAGATCAAACCAACATTTTACCGTTTATATATTGTTAATTGTTATACTAATAATTATATTATTATTATATTATTAATTATAAATTATAAATTCTATTTAGATAGAAATAGAATACATTTTGACACATTTCTTTTATTTTTCTAACCAAAGAGTAAAGATTATAAAAAGTCAAACAAGGTGCAACTTACACATTGACATATAGTCAAAGGTTAAGTTTGTAATTTTACCCATAATCATCCCCAAAGGTTGCCTTTGAGGGCAGGTTAACATCTTCATACAAATACAACAACTTGTTATCTTTATTTAGCCCTAATTTTAAATCAACATAATATCGGCTGATTATGATTTTAAAAACCTGAAAACTAATCGATCATGTCGTTGCCGGGTAATCGAACCAGGTATTTACATGTTTTCCGATTGCGATTTCAATGTTAATTTCAATCTCAATTAATTTCTTGCTTCGAAAAATGTGATGAATTGCACCGTTTCTGCTAATTCCCTACATAGCTCGTTTATGTTTTTTTACCCTTGATTAGGTTAATTTTGGTTGAGTAAGTTTGAATTTATGTTGTATATGTATATTATTATGTTATCATGATGATCAATAATCAGAAATTTGATGTGTGTTATTATTTAGTTTGATTTTATTTATATAAACCCTAGATTTAATGATATCATTGATGGATGATTAATCGCTAGCAAAGAAATGTATATTAAGATATGATGATTGAACTTTTGCTTTTAAATAGGGTGCTCTGCAAGTTTTTTGCTCATGGGGCATGTTTGAAAGGGGAGCATTGTGAGTTTTCGCATGACTGGAAGGACCCGGCTAATAATGTAAGGTTTCTGCTACTTGTTTTTTATTGTGAAACAGAATGTGTTGCTGGTTAGTTAGTTGTGATTGTGATTGTGATTGTTGGTTTTTTGGTATAACAGGTGTGTACGTTTTATCAAAAAGGAGCTTGTGCGTATGGTAGTCGTTGCAGATATGACCATGTGAAACCTCCTCAACGCCAAGCTTCTGGATCTTCGTCTGCGTACCCTTACCAATTTGGTGTTTCAGAATCTGTATCTGCTACTTCAATGCCAGGTGTTATTGGGGAGCTATCTGTGTCAAGTACCCCGTATGTGTCGGCTACAGATTCTGCATGGGGTGAAGGTTCTGGGGAGAGTGGTGTGTTAGATGATGTTATTGGTAAGGCAAGGAGTACTAATCCAGCTGATATTGTGATGTGTTCATTTGCTGCTGCTGGTAGTTGTCCTCGGGGAGAAAATTGCCCTCATGTTCATGGAGATTTATGTCCTATATGCAGAAAAGAATGCCTGCATCCTTTTAGACCGGATGAGAGGGATGAACATAAAAAAAGTTGTGAGAAGAAACATAAGCATCTTGAAGCGTTAAAGCATAGTCAAGAAATAGAATGCAGTGTTTGTCTTGAACGTGTACTTTCAAAGCCAACAGCAGCTGAGCGGAAATTTGGGTTGCTATCAGAATGTGATCATCCGTTTTGTATATCATGCATCAGAAATTGGCGAAGTAGTTCACCGACATCTGGAATGGATGTGAATTCTGCTTTGAGGTCTTGCCCCATATGTAGGAAGCTTTCATACTTCGTTGTTCCTAGTGTGATTTGGTATGCAACGAAGGAGGAAAAGCAGGAAATTGTAGATAGCTACAAATCAAGACTCAGGTATAGTTTTTTAACCAGCACTATTTGTGTATTTTGAATTATGTTTGTTTATAAAGAATTATCTTAGGACAGATGTTGATTTAGAGAATAAATCAAGTGTCAAGGGAGTGATGTGGCAGGCTTTTGACGAGAGCAGAATATATATGAATGTGATTATAGATAACTATGATGATACAAGTAAGAAACATGAAAGCACGTGGTTGTGAGTATAGGATAACATCAAGGGTAAGTATCTAGTGCTTGTAAACTTGCTATAGTTCATATGATGGACATATGGTGTACATGGTGTATGCATTTCACTATTGGTGTCATGTTGATTAGTTGGCAAGGTTAGCAGATGCGTATATGACTATATGCATAGTTGAAGTACAGGGAACACTTCAATCTGTAAACATCTCATATCAAGTGAAAATGAAAAATTTGGTATAAATGACGGCATCACCTGTGTCAATTAAAAGGTAGACATCGGTCCCTTTTCAAAAAGGACAACCCCTATCTCATATCTGAACTGCATAAGTTGATAAGGAAGGAAATATGTGTAGTACGTTGAGGAAGGTTGGGGTGGGGAATGTTCGAGGAGAAGTTTACCAATCACCACTTTAGATGGTTTGGTCATCCCGAAATATGTTGACGAGTAATTGTGGCTTAAATCAGTGATTTATTAGGAGAGGTAGACACTCTCATATGTGGATGTATTATATCGAAGTAGCTGGCTCTGGATAGGAGCATGTGGAAGGATGCATTAGTTTCCCAAGATCCTAGGTTCACTCTTTTGCCTAATATAATTTGTGCAAGTGCTCAATAGTTCCTTTTGGTTCTTTAACTCTGTCAAACTCATCGGGATAAGAGCCTTTTTTTATTGATTTCTTGTGAACCCTGAAGGGCACATATTGTAACACCCCTCATTTCGGATCAAAATTGTTACCCAACATAGGAAATGGGATGGAGTTTCAGTTCTAACTTAATTGCATGACTAGTGAATAATATAAAACAATACGAAATCACATAACAGTATTTACCCGAGAGAGATTACACCAACAAGTAACTATGGTCTATGCATGAGGGTGCATGTAGATATGTAAGATTGGTTTGGAAATATTGCTAAAAGAAGATCATCATTAGTAGAGCAGCCAATGCAATAAGTATGTGCTATAATGCCAATCATCCTAGTAACAAAATCATCATTCTTTTCTTTGTAAGCATATGGTTGTTTCTGACTTTCTGGACTTGACATTTACTTAGAAGAGCCTGTTATTGTGTCTTACTAAAGACTCAATATTTTTTACCATCTGGGAACAATCGTTTAGAAGAACCTTTGGTCACCACCCCTGTATTTCATAGAAACTATATTATCATTAGAATACCTATAATATTTGATCGACTCCTGTACTACACTTAGGCCAGGCAGTGATAGAACTTAAGTGCATGCATTATTAAAGATAATGATATTTGATAAGTCAGCTGCTATGCACACGAACTTAAGTTCTTAGGCTGTCCCGAAATTGGTCCACGAAAGTGCCACTCCAGCCCATTATCCACCTGATGTATTTCAGCTCGAATTTCATGCCGCTTGCTCGTCTCCAATACATGTTCTTCCAAAACAGCGACATTGGCTCTCATAGAAACTATAATATCATTAGAATACATATAATATTTGATCGATTCCTGTACTACACTTAGGCCAGGCAGTGATAGAACTTAAGTGCATGCATGATTAAAGATAATGATAATTGATAAGTCAGCTGCTATGCACAAGAACTTAAGTTCTTAGGCTGTCCCGAAATTGGTCCACGAAAGTGCCACTCCAGCCCATTATCCACCTGATGTATTTCAGCTCGAATTTCATGCCGCTTGCTCGTCTCCAATACATGTTCTTCCAAAACAGCGACATTGGCTCTCTCACCTAAGATTTCAATATATCTATGCCCTAAATCTTCTGACACCACAAAGATTGGTGCGGTAAGAGTGGCCTCCTTGACACGTGGCTCAAACATTAACTCGTTTATATTACTACCATCTTCATCACTTTTTTCCATCGTCGTAGGGTCCTCAAAAACTGAGTTTCTGAGATGTTATATTCTTGGTCACTCTTATTTTCAGACCTCAACTTCATTAATTCCCACATTTCAGCTAGTTGTTCCTTGATCTCCCATAACTCCATCTCAATACTTTGTTGAACTATTGCCATTCTTAGTTCAGATCTCACCACCTCCCTTTGGATCTTGTAGTAAGTCTACATACTGGCTCGATGTTCTTCCATTATTTTGGACCATATGTACGCCATTGACTCAAATAACAATTTTAAATATATTTTTTTTCCAGATGTACAATAGATCCGTGAACAGGGATTCCGGCAATGAATAGTAACATCTGGTGGAAAAGTACTTCCGGCATGAACAGTGTTTTTTTGTTTTTGAAACACGAGAATCGTACAGCTCTGATACCAATTGATACGAACCAACTAATAATAAACGAATTAAATAATAAAAGCAGATAGGTAATCGATATTCGAGAGATTGATCAACTCTTCCTTTTGGTTTACTTCCGAGAGGTAAACCAACTATCCAGTTAGGTCAAAACCACCTTCATAATATTCAGCGTAATATGGATTACAACCATAAGACCCTATATATAGATGATACGTAACTTGCTGCCTAAGACTATCCTTAATCAACTAATTTCATTAATATTCTTCTAATAATAATAAAGCTTATTTAATAAAATAACCACAATTAATATATAAATAATAAACCTAACACTAATAATATTTTGGATCGTATCAGAACGTTGCTAGACCACACGTACTCTCATGCAAGAAACTGTAAGGTGATCAAGGTCCAGTGAAAGAAAGGAACAATAGGCTCGCTAGAAGTTCAGATGAATAGGCAGGTACCATAGTTTAGAAACGAACAGCTAGCCATTGAAGGTGGATATGAGGCCCTTGGTTGGAAGTTTGTAAGAGTAAGAACCTTCATTGCAATATCACAGCTCACTTACACCATTTACTATTGTAATTATTTTTAGTTTTGTGAAATTAGATACCTCTATGTATATTAAGGTTCGTACTTCATAGTGTTAAAGCAGGAGAGAGGATGGATATAGAATTTTCAAGGCATCAACATTTGAAATTTAGTTGACTATGGAAATTGTGTGTTGTTTTAATCACTAATGCGGCAGCAGACTTACACAGTACAAAATACTGCACATAGATTACTATTATAGCAGGACACAGTACAAAATACTCACCATTTCTCACCTTGTTATTTCGCTGTCTTATCTGCTCCTGTCCAAATAACAGTTATGACACATGACATGAGAACAACAACTTTTCTTTCGCATAGTTATTGAGAAATTTTGATGCAAACACGTACTGTGGATGTTTCACTCTAGAATGATACGACACTGATCATAAGTACTCTATTTCCTCAAGTTTTTTCTATATATACTTGTCTTCAAGCCTTGGATACCCCATATATACATAGCACATACTTGCACATAATATAGGTGTAACTTTCATCTTAGTATCACTAAACCCTACTCACTTTACTATTGAGGCTCTTAAAGAATCTCAGGCTTTTGTATATGTTAAACACTTTTGAAAGCATCCACTTATACCTATATTTATACGGGGCATTACAGTAACTATTTTCGTTGATACTATGACATGATCTGAGGTTTCTTTGCTTCATTTAAAAGGATGCTTTTATTTGGTATTAGTCGAAATTAGTGCTTTAGTTATACTTTGATATGCATGGTTGTATATCCTCACTTTTAGGCTGATTGTGAACTTTTTTTTGTTTTTCTATTTTCTTTTTTATACCAAGAGAGTTATTCGTGTCTTTGTGGAAGAAACACTACCATGACTTTGCTATAAACCTGTCACTATTCATCAATGTGAGTAATAATATATATCTAATTACGTCTTGATTATGCCTTCTTTTGCAGGTCTATTGATTGCAGGCACTTTGACTTTGGGAATGGGGCGTGCCCGTTTGGAACCAGTTGTTTCTATAAGGTAACTGAAAGTATTTGTTACTGATTTACAGTATTTTGTAATATCTTCTGCAATATGAGTCTGATATGTGAGTGTATCGTTATTTTGGAATATATTGGGGTGGATCCAGAGGGAAGCTGGGAATAAATAATCTGTTCCTATAATATTCATTGATGAATATGCTCAACATATTATCCATTGAATGATCAAGTGATCAAGTGAATATTAATGCATATTCATCAATAAAATTAGTATAAAAATATTGCTTCCCTCAAAAAACCTGCTTCCTGGTGGATCCTCTCCTTTATTGGTACTATATATCTAATTTGGCTCTTTATTTAATCCATTATTCCACCTTCTAGGTAAGTTCTTTGATGAGTATTGGAGGATGAGGCTTCCTAATGTCTCATTCCTTACAAGGGACAAAAAAGAAAGAAAAAAAAAGATTGTTTTATGCTCTTGAGCCATAATGTTTAGTTTATGATCTGATTTTTGATATCATATAGCGTATCTTATTGTTACTCCGAGATTAAAGTCTTAGCTATCCTTTTCAACTACAGAAGCCTTTTGAGACGTCATGATTATTGATTAATGATTTAATGAATCTATAGAATAAGTGATTGATGAAAGGCTATGAGTCATGAGCCTTTGGACATCCTTAATGTTCTTGATTAGAATCCTAAAAGGTGGTTAAGAAGGTTTGGCTCATAATGGTTCATTCAATTTTGTATTGTCAGCAGTTGTAACGTTGATTGCATATATAACATAATATACCAGTCTTTTATTTTTCCTTATATGCTTACCTTGAAAAATATGACTTCGCGAATTTCGTGACACCTCTATACCTTTTCTTTTTTAGTTTCTCATAAAAAGCTAAGATATGTACAGACTGATGAGCAGAAATAATTTTTCTGAACCCTCTTTGTTTGCAACCACTGTCTGAATTTCTTCCCCAAAGACATGTGTAACAATAATTAGAAGTCAATAAAAAGTGTAAAATGTTAAAGAAGTTTGTCCCTCAAAAATGAGAAAGAGGGTATGTATGGATGTTCTATAGGTCTTTACTGTGATCCCCTCTTCAGCAATTTACACTATGTATTAATCTTGCTGCTATTCTCTAAATTAACTTAGACAAGGTTATGAGCATCTGTTTTTTAAATCTCTTCGCAGCATGCATACCGTGATGGACGTCTAGAGGAAGTCGTTTTGCGTCATCTTGGGGCTGAAGATGGACAGACTGTGATTGCTAAAGATATTAGGTTCTACAGAATTCCTTTTACATTATCTAATTTAAAGTCAAAAGCATGGATCTCTTCCTTTTTGCTTTAACATCATAAATATGAAAAATCTCTACAGGCTGTCTGACTTCCTCAACCGCATGCGCATAAGGTGAATAATACCATTTTACTTTCAGGTTAGTTTCTTGCAAGTTCTTGTGCTTTTACATTAATGTATTTTACGTGGAGCTGGCAAGGTGGGAGGCGTGGTAATAGGTGGAAGCAGGTTTTTGTTAAAATGGATCATATTTAGTATTGGTTAAATGAATCATTTTTAGTACTAGCTGATATGGATAATTTTTAGTACTGGTAATAACGGACGTGGCCGGTTTAGGTTGACCACCAAATAAGTTTGTCAGTTGTCTGATGATTAGTTTAATTTCAGTTACGAAAACAATAATCATAGTACAATATAGTTATTTAGGAAAAAACCGATTTAGAAGGTTGTATACTTCTAAAATAGATTAACCCCTTCTTTTTAGCAAACTTTTATATTTGTCTCGATTGAGATGAGACAACCTAAAGCAATTTGGTCTTAATGAGTTGAAGTTGCCATCTCTTTCCATATATTGGTTTATTGGTTGCATTTAAGTTGTGCATATTTTATGGTCTGATATATATATGTGTGCACCGTGCAGGATATTTGGTGTAGCTAGGCATGCCCCATTATAAAACGCTTAGATCTTTAGATGTCAGTGTGGCTCTACACAGATACTCTCAAGGTATCAAGTGTTATTTCCCTTTTGTTACCTAAAATCAACATCTTCGTTATTCTAATGCACAGAATTTTGGCCCCTATTTTTCTTCTTTCTGATCATATCAGCTGCGTGATTTCTTGCGTCTGTAGTGCTGGGTATGTGGCATGCTTAAAAAAGGTATCTATGAATAACTTGCACCTGATATGTTTTGAGGATAAAGAAGTGTATGTCGTATTGAGTTGAAATGATCTCAGTGATAAACGATATGTTAAGAAACTTGTATGGAAAACATAAAGTGAAGGGAACCGTACAGGGTTTAAAGTTGACCCTTGTGTTCCTGGGTGCCCGGCCCATTTTGTATGTTTTGGGGACTGTACATGGTTTTGGTTTTGGCTGTGATCTATTTTCTTTTGTTTTTCAAGTTATGTCAATAATGTTGTCATTGGGAATCTTTTGGGTAACTTGTGTATACATATGCTATACTGAATCATCAGTTTTGTAATCTCTAAACCCTTCTATTTTCCGTGTTTCTCTTTGTTTTAAAATACTTGTGCAAGCAAGAAGTGTTTTTGTTTTTTGGGTGCCGAAGCCTTGGTCTGTCCCTATTGTAATTCATTTAGGTATCTTCCACAAAACGAAATCGGTTCAAACCTAATACTTTAGCAGTATCATACATGTGGTGAAATCAGATAGGCCATGATATTGATTGCTGGCACTTGGGTTTCAATACTTCATTTTGATCTAGTTGATAAAATCTACGTAGACATAATGATATGCTTGTTTACGAGAAGCAATGTATTGAAAAACTTGTCCGTTTTAATCTACGACCCACACTCCGGTTCCATACTCCTTGGTACGCTATCGCCTTCTTAAAATGGTATAGGATAAAAGTAGAAAATAAAAGTGCATTTAACATATGTGAATTAGGTTCGAGTTGGAATTGTAAAATTCTATGAAAGTTATGAGGTACTTGTAAGAAATATTAATGCTTTGTGATCTGCTTCTTCCTTCTTAAATTTATTAATTAAAGAATAAAAAAATACGTTGCTTGGATAAAGTAGAAAATAAAAGTGCATTTAACATATGTGAATTAGGTCCTAGTTGGAATTGTAAAATTCTATGCAAGTTATGAGGTACTTATAAGAAATGTTAATGCATTGTGATATGCTCTTTCAATCTTAAGTTTATTGTTTAAAAATAAAAAAATACATAGTTTAAGAATTACTAATTGTTACACGGTAATCTTCTGTAAAATGACAATTTTATCTTACTTTTAATCTTATTTCTTTTAACATTAACTAGGTGAGATCTCGCGACAACGCGGGGCTTCGATATTTGATTTTATAAATTGTGTAATAAAAAAATTTAAGTCAAATGAAATTGTACAATAAATTTGAATTTTATATAATATGATCATCAACTAATAACATCTAGCATATACTCCATCGGTTTGGTACGGTTCGGGTTTTTTTTTGTTTTTTTAATTACGTTATTAATAATATATATGAAAACTATTTTTAATTAAAAAATATTTGTATTAAAATATAGGACATGTCGATTTTAAAGTATATATTATCTACTCCCTCCGTCCCATATTTATTGTCCCATTTTGACTTTTGTAGTTTTTTTTTGACAACTTTTACCTTGAATATTTTTGTTCGTGTTATATAATACTTGATGTAAATTATACCAATGAAAATACATTCAAAACTTAATCCATTCAATTATTTTATATCAAGAATTATATAACGCAAACAAAAATATTATGTAATTTTAAAAATTAAAACATAATGAATCATCAAATGAGCGAAATTATTTAGTTAGTATATCAGATATCACAATTTTCTTCATAAGGTTTTTGAAAACATATTTGCCAACTTGATCTTTGTAAACGTTAATTTTTAACTAATCAATAAAACGCTCAATAGTAGATACATCATCAATTACATTAAAAACTTGTTATAATAAATGCAAAGATTTTAATATGAAAATCTACATGTAATTTAATACCTTATTAGTTAAAATGATACAATATTTTAGTTACGACTTTAAAATATTCATCATATTATGGTTAGATAGCAATATGAATGACCAGTTTTTAGTTTCATGATGTTGATAAAAAAATTCATGTAATCAATCAATATAGATAAACATTTCAAATAAGATTGGTTTAATTATAAATTACCACCTAAAAGGTTATAATATTTAAATTATAAGGACAAAAAAATAGGGAAGTACTGAAAGTGCCAATTTCAATAGTTGTGGGTACACATTTAAAAATTTGCAAAAAAATGTAGGAAATAATTTTAACCGTATGATCTTTATGGATGAAACCAATCTAAGGTCCAGATTGCTCCGTGATATGCTCTTTTAATTATATATAATAGATATAAAAACTTTAATTATTTATACTTACATTCTTTTGAAAATGGAAAATTAAATTGAGATGTCCAAAAGGAAAAAATGAACTATACATATGGGACAAATGAATATACAGTGTAAATATTAATCTTAATCTGATATTTCTTTATAATCATACATGTCTTCGAGGCAATTTGATGGTCGATAAAAATCCTTAAAATGACTTGAAAGCCATTTTTATCTAAATTTTTGTTAGTCTAAGTGAATTTAATCATAAGAGGTTTCTAGGGTGTGGTGAATATTTTTGTCTTCCAAGTTTAGAGTTTAGACTACTTTGGCATGCCTTGTGTGCGAACAATGTGTTTATTTGGTACATCATATTTAATAACGCTACAATAAAGAATTATGCATTTTACTTTGTGATCGATGTTATGGTCTTGAAATCCAAGAGATCAAGACCAAGTGTGTCAAGACCATAACACCTTATAACGAGAGTGCGATGGATGTGGACACCGTCATGCTGTTGACGAGGCCGATCTCATGTGATGAATTTACGGTACTACAAGAAAAATGGTCTATTGCAACGACAAATGTCGATTCAATAAGACCGAATGTCGTTGCAAAAAACTGCATGCAACGACATGTCGTTGCAAAAGGGTCGTGTTAATGTCCTCGTCCTTCAAAATCTTTAGGGACGACAGTTTGCAACGACAACACGGACCCACTCTTTAATTTCCGTACATCTTAAGTAATTCAATAATAAATACCTTTAGGAACGACAACTGTCGTCGCAAAAAGTATTATTAAACAAAATAAAAACGAAAATTAAATACATGTAGCAACGACAACTGTCGTCGCAGAAAGAATTATTGAAAAAACAAAAATAGAAATATAAATAGCTATAGCAACGTGTCGTCGCAGAAAGTGTGAAAGATTAAAAATATATTGACCTTTTGCAATGACATATATATGTCGTCCCAAAATGTTTTTGTCGTTGCAAAAGGAAACTGTAATCTGGATAGTTTTTTGCATTTTTTCGATTTTAACCAGGTGCGCGCTTGTTTCAGATTTGCAGATTTCCTGCAATGTTACAACATATATTTTGCAGTTTTCGCATCCAAAACACACCAAACAAACAATTTTAACATCCAAATAAACCATCAATTGTTCAAACAATACGCAAAAGGTTTCAAACGTGTAACAAGTTTAAAACCAAATAGTTTAAACACTTCAAAGAGTTTTGACAAACATTGTTCCCTCAAGATTTCCTCTAGTTGTTTTTGTGAACTCATTTGTGGTCAATGTGAGTTGAACTTGAACTTGATCCAACACTTGTAACCTTTCTACCGCGTCCCGTATAATGCTCATGACTCTCCCCCAAGACTTTTTTCAATATAGCATTTTCACTCATGGGGTGAAACTCCCATTTTGTTTCTTCTTCAATGCCACAATTTTTCCCTACAAATTACAATACAAATATTATTAGTAGTGACCAACTTGACCTATTTCATTTGTGTGACCCAAACCCAAAGAATACAACTTTAATTCATAATTGGTGTTAAAATTTGTGTTTTATTAGTATATAAAGTAAGTTGTACTATTGAATATATTATCTCGATCATTCAAATGTTCCAACAGGGTTAACGCCTAAACCCATATTGTAAACGCATTAGAGTTTATCTCGATCATTCGAATGTTCGAACAGGGTTAACGTCTAAACCCATAGTGTAAACACCTTAGGGTTTATCCCGATCATTTAAATGTTCGAATACGGTTAACGCCTAATCCCATAGTGTAAACGCATTACGGTTGATCCCGCCTAATCCCTAAACTGAGTAACATATAATTCGGACCGTTTAAAGCGGTAAGATACCGGTTCAGTACGGTACCGGTACGGGATTGGGATTCGGGTACAAATGCTCACCTCTAGTCCTCAAATATATACTTATTTTGACTCATTTGTTTATCAGCTTTCGTATCTTCGTAAAGCTAGCCAATATACTCCTAAACACTTTCGGACAACAAATAGATTACGATAAATATAATATAAACGCCATTTAGGATTTCATGAACTTAAGAGGTGACTAACTACTCAGTTGTTCTATCACACCCCCAAAATTGTTAATTAAGTTAATCAGAAGTTCGCGGAAGCATTAGATCGAGTTGGGGTGCCGACGTATACAAAGTACATGCATACATATCAGAACATATGATTACAACGGAACATATATATTAAGATGCCAAGAGTAATAGTTACAAAGTTTACGATTCATCGAATCGTACAAGTGTAAAAGTTGTTAAGTTTACAAAAGTAGATTTCGTAAATATGACTATAACAGCTTAGTTATATAAAAGAAATCCATCGGTTTCAAAAATGGCATCCTAAACGCTTCGCCTGTCGCCTAGAGTTCAATAAGTGCAGGCGGTTCTTACGTGCAGCTAATTCCCTAAAAAACATAGTAAAAGTCAACAACAAGGTTGAGTAAATTCACAGGTTTTATGTTTGCAATTGTTAAACCAAGTTTGAGTAAGCTTGTTGTCCTCAAAGTCAGATAGTTTCGTGTGACATGTTGTTCAAGTTTAAAAGTAGGGGAATATTACCCAAAATGTAGTAATCGTGGGATGTTACCCAAATTGTAGTTATCGTGGGATGTTACCCAAAATGTAGTTATCGTGGGATGTTACCCAAAAGTGTAGTTTAAAATGTTTATCCAAGAAGTAAGACCTATCAATAACTGCCCAAGAAGTAGGGACTTTTCAGGTTGTGTCCAAGAAGCAGGACTGCCATCCAAGACGTAGAACCCACTGCTCAAGAAGTAGAGCCTTCACCCAAGACGTAGGATGGAACCTTGCCCAAGAAGTAGGGACTTTCTGTATGTTTGCCCAAGACGTAGGGACTTTCTGTATACTTATGAAAATGTTGTTTCATAAAAGTTAGTTTGCGAAAATGTGTAGCTGTTCATCCTCCAACGAGTTTCCAAATTAGTTTTCGTATGAAATACCATTTCGTAAACAAAAGTTGTAACGTGTTGACCGCAGTCATAATCAGTTGGTGTAACTCGCATTCAAAACAGTTATATAAAATTTTGCACATGTAGCAAAAAAGTTGACTATGTTTTCCACCCCTGTTCAAAAGTAGTGAAGCAGTAAAAAGTAGGGGTTGTGAACTCACCTGTTGAGATAAGTAAAGTTGCAAGCGCTAGCAAAGCCTAAAGCCCAAGTGAAATCTCTAAAGTCCTAAAGTAAGAGATTTATAAGTATAATTATGTGGATGTCTTAGTTTGACTATCCATTCTAGTGTTCACACAACTAGATTATAACCCAAGTGTTTGTTTTAATGTTTACCTTCGCAATTTGTAGTTGTGAAAATGTATACGACTTGTTGCTAACGGTTTGTAATAATAATCTCTGAAAGTATTATCATATTGTTTCATTGTATTTCATAAGGTATGAAATTGTGTACGGGGTCTGGGGGCAACTCCCTTGGTAGCGGGGTCCAAGGGGTGGCAACACCTGGCAGGGTCTAAGGGGCAGAGCCCCTGGTTGGGGTCAAGCTGCCAAGTCAGCTTGGAAAAATTTTATTTTTACTATGTTGCTGTAGTAAAAACGCATCCAAAATTTGATTTCGGGTGTCGTTAAGTGATAAAATTATGAGTCTTGACACTTAGTATAATTTTGTGTTTTCCAGATTCTAACTCCTGCGACACTGGGTGCGACATAGGATGTTATGTCGTAGGTCATGACTACGACATAGGTCTTTGTGTCGCATTACGCAACATCCGCAATTTAATGCGACATCAGGTGTTGTGTCGCTATGTGCGACATTGAGTAGTCTGCGACATTGAGTAGTTTGCGACATAATGGCTTGTGTCGCTATGTGCGACGTAGGAAAGATAATGCGATACAAAAGCTTGTGTCGCACTACTGTTTTTGGGCCAAATGCGACACAACCAACTGTTCGATGAAAGTTTGGGAGAAACGAGTTTTAGGTCGATTTTTGGGTATAATTTGTTGTAGAAACACTAATACATGGTATATTACTCATTATAGTCACGAAATAACAAGGAAAAGTGGTGAAATCTTACCAAATTTGAGTGAAACCGAAAGTTAGGTGGGAGATGAAAATGGAGAAGAAAATGGTGGATCTTGAGCTTGGATCTTGAAGATGAGGTTGATGATACATTTTTTTGTTGTTGCGTGTCCGATTTGTTGTTGTTTTTGTTGATTTTTGTGGTTGTTGTTAGTGTTGTTGAAGATGAGAGAAAAGTAGAGAGATGTAGATGGTGATGAGATGAAAATGAAAGAAAGAAATGGGTTTGGGGGGGGGGGGGCGGGTTGGGTAGGCCGGCCAAACAAGGAGGGGAGGGGATTTTTGTCCAACTTTTGTGGTATTTTACCCGTTTTTGCTTACCCGATCGTTAAATATTTTAATATTTTAAATGATAAATTCTTAAATATGTTACCGAATATATTTTTGCCTGAGATATTTTATATAAATAATTTAATTGAGTTATAATATTTTAACTTTGTTTTGTTTCAGTTTACAAAATAAATGAAATAAACGTTTCGCATTACAAAATACTTCGTAAATATTATCAATATAATATTTAATAAACGTTAATGTTATTTAATACTTTCATTTTATTAAACAGTTTTGTTCACCAACAGTCGTATATTTTTGTCGCGTTTGTTCCAACTGTTTTGTACATATTTATACAAGTCTCAAAATATGTAATACTACGCGTATTAACTAGTTGGGCTTTGCTAGACTTATCTCTAAAATGTGTTATGAATTCACTCTAAGTTAGGGAATTAGCCTAAAATGCGTGCAATTAATGTTTATAATTAGGTCGAAATTGCGGGGTGTTACATTCTCCCCTTGTTAGAGAAATCTCGTCCCGAGATTTAATCCAAGTCGTTACATCGGACGTATGTGTTTCCGAAAAGATGTGTTGTCACCAATTGTGACGTTGTAAGTTACCACGTAACTCAAAACAGTTTTCGTATACTCGTTTTATAGTTCAATAAGTCGTGTGTTCGAAAGTGGTTAACATTTACCAAGTCTTAGGTTCGAATCGACATTCGAATAGCGTAACGTTAGAGCGTAATAATAGTTTGTTAAAACGTACCAATGTTGGCGTGGGGATCTGATGCGCCCCGAAGCGTCGTATGAAGATGACGTACGGATCACGATTGGTTTGTTTTTAAATTTATATTTGCTGGGGTCTAAGTATGACTTACTAATACTGAACCAAAGGGCTAGTAGATGGTAAGTATGACATAAAGTCGTTCTTAAAGAGAAACTGAATTGAAACGGAAGTGATCCAATCAATCTTTCTTTTCTAGTAAAGGTTTTAAAAGAGTGTGTTGGGGGTTTTGGTTCAGTTAACTAAGTAAACTAAATAAAGCGAATAAAAGTAATAATAAATCAGATAATAAAAGTAGTATTTGTTGTGAGTTCGTTAGCTAATAATGTGGGATGATGACTGTAACACCCCCAAATTTAATGTTTTGCGGAAGCAAGATTTGGGTGTTACTAATCAATAACAAAGCACACAGATTAATAGTAAACGACTCTATATGCGTCGTTTTGACAAAATATATTAATATTAAAATGTTTACAATAGTCATCCTACACATAGCTCGTGTTCATAGTATGAAGATATTTGAATACATAATTAGTTGTACAAAATCTAATAATGAAGTGAAATCTCTTGAATGCTTGCATGAAGACTCGAGATAATATGCATCCTGTTGGGCAGTCCAGTTCTACTGCTGTGTACCTGTGATACATGCTAAAATGGGTCAGCTAACGCTGCTGAGCTCACAGGTTTAGATATCAAATAAATTTAGGGTGAACCGCAAGATTTAATCGTTGATTTGCATCCAGCAAATGATAATAGTTCTGTATACAGCCATGAGCGCATAGTCTGAGCTTAACTCGATGGTCGGGTCCCATATAGAGAATTCCGAGCGAGGTGCCTCCACGAGTGCCTAATCTACACTTGTCTTCCCAAATATTAGTACGTCCGTTGCAGAGGTTAGCGCGACTAACCCGGACGAGGTGGGTCAATCCTATATGGTACCATATACTAATATTCACTCTACTTTCGTATTACCAGACTATACTAGACGGAGGACTTTGGTTTGATTAGTTGAAAACAACTCATGTAGTATATTGAAATATGTACTCGCGTTCACGTGTTAAAAACAGAGCAATGTATCGCACCCCTAGTAAAACAGTAAAAAGAGGGGCCATGAGACTCACCTGAGCCTGAAGAGTTTATCTAAATAAAATGAGATTGAGTAGCCAAGAATTGAAGTCCAAAGACTTGTAACCTGAGGGTGTCAACGACACGCGATGGTTATAAACATGAGAAGGTATCTAACAAGACTACCTTGTAGTTGTTTGTCCAACTAGAATGTCCAAATGATAACAATTTGGTTGATTGTCTAAGCGTTTGAAAATGTGTACGGCCCGTTGGCGATTGTTTGTAATAATAATACCACATTATTATTTTGATGATTTGGAAGTGTTATGCCTAAAAGTAAGTTCCAATGTGTTTTAGAAGTCATGTCGCATTCGTGTTTGATGTTATACAAGTTTAACACCTTGTGTGAAAGTTTAGATGTAACACTGCTACTCGTGACCCTAGGGTAAGGGCGAAGCCCGTTAATGACGGGGGTCCGGGGGCAGCGCCTCTGGTAGCGGGGTCCAAGGGGCAGAGCCCCTGGCTGGGGTCGTAAAATTTTTATTTCTACTAAATTTCTTTGGTGAAAAACGCATCTGGACTTGAATTTGGGTGAAATCAAGTGATAAAATTTTAGGTCTCGACACTTAGTAAAATTTGTGTTTTCTTGGTTCTGTTTCATGCGACATAGCGTGCGACATATGGCTTTGTGTCGCTAAGTGCGACATAGTCTGTTGTGTCGCAGATCATGTCTGCGACATAAGGGCTTGTGTCGGTAAGTGCGACATCCGCAATTTAATGCGACGTAGGGCGTTATGTCGCTATATGCGACGTTTGTAATTTCTGCGACATAACTATTTATGTCGCTATATGCGACATCCGTGATTAGTGCGACATAGTGGCTTATGTCGCTATATGCGACATAAGGTCTGATTTAGCGACATAAAGGCTTATGTCGCAGGTGGCCTGGAGCCTCTGCGACATAACGCGCTGTTGGCCGGAAAATGAGTCGAAAAAGTGTTTTCCGGCCTCCGTTTGACCTGAGACTTTTACCCAACCCATATTTGGACATTTCAAGCTTAACTAAACAATTATAAGCTGAAAACAATAGAAAACGAGAGGTGTCGGGATTTATCGGAAACTTACAAAGTGGCAAATCGAGAATCCAAAAAGATGAAAACGTAGATCGTGACGCGGTGGTTACTTTTCTTCAAATGAACGAGATGATTCGAGGTGGTTTAGTGGTGTTATTTTGTGATTTTAAGTGATGGTGGTGGTGGTTTTTGATGAGAGAAAGGGAGAGAGAGTTTGGAGATGATGATGATTTTGAAATGAGGGAAAGGGGTGGGTTCTCCCCCCCCCCCCCCGGTGGCTGATTTCGGTGGGGGCCCACCGGAGTGTGGGTCTCCACTTTTTAACTCCGTGTATTCGCGCTCCGTGTGGCGTTCGTTTAAACGTTAAATAATTATTTTATACGTTTAAATATATGTTTTAAAATACAAATGTTTATTCAATATTTTTGTTGAAGTATTTTACCAAATACTTAATAACTTAAATGATTTCGTTTGTTTGTGTGTTAAATGTCTAAGTCGCGTTGACGTTTATTATAAGATATGAAATGTAGTTGAAATATTATCAAAATAATATTTTGGGTATGATATCGTTATTAAATAATTTTATATTATTTAATAAAATTGATCACCAACGTCCGTATTTACTTGAACCGAATTGCATTCGATTTGAAACTTGTACGATTTAATTAAATCGTATATTCATATATATTTAACAATATTAATTAGCCTAAACCAACTAATTACATGTATTAACAGAGAGTTAGGCACTAATTACTAGTCCTAATTTGGCGGGTGTTACAATGACTCTTATGGGGAAACGATTATCTAAATTGGAAATGTTTAGTGGATTCAACGCCCAATGGTATAACCAATAAGTTCCCTATTAGTCGGTTATCAACTAATATGTCACGAGGAACTAAGGTGTCATGATTCTGATCAGACAGACGATGCTCAACTCTCCACACTCTCCAGTGAGGGAGTCAGTGGCCCGTATTATTGAACGTATTCGATCGTGGGCGAAGGAATAGAGTAGCAGGTCATTACAAATCTGACCGTTCTTAATACCATAAAGATTTCAAATCCAATAAACTATTAACTTAGAATTTATGTTTGGACTTATTAACCAATTCCTATTAATGAAACTTAAGAATGATAAACAGGGGAAAACATTCAAGGTTCTTGCGTATCTTACTTTTGGTTTCATATTCTAAGGAATGGATATCAGTGTAACTTAGATTCCAAACTTGCCTTTCTCATTACAATTAACAAATCCCTAGGTTTTCGTAAATGGTTATTTAGCCTGTAGCCTACCTACTCTAATCTAATCTAAATTAACTAATCTAATTAAAATGCTAATTAAAATGCTGACGGCTTTTAGCATAAAGTTAAACCCAGACCATGTCGGAAAATGCTATGGTGATTCACACTGTATTTAATCGTTTACCGATGTTTCCATTGTGAATTTAATTGCTTCGCCATGTTTACATGATAAGTACATTGTGATCGAAAGTGTACAATACTCATGGTAAGTCCACGTAATCATATTGCATTTTATGATGCTCGCATGACGTTACTGTTAAAAACATAGTTTTTACACAGATAACTATTGACCAAGTATCAAGGTTCGCGACTCCTCTTTACAAGGTTACAATCACGTTTGTTAATCCAAAGACGAATATAAGTTTTAGGTTTGAAATCATAGGATAAGTCCGTTCATAAGGTTTCCGTTTTATAATGTCGATCGATAATACAACTACCTTCGGTCGTTACCGGCTTCCATACGTATGTACTTTGCTTAAAAGCATTTCCAGCACTATACCGAGTAAACAGTCGAATAGGGGCCGTCATATTATTTCACGACATATTTAAAGTCATCCCACAATTATATATGCTAACTACATCACAACAAATACAATAGTAATCTACTCGCTAATCATGGCACAAACTAATTCTAGCATAATTAAAGCACACATATTTAATTAAGATAGAATAGGATAGAAAGAACCCGGATTATAATGAGAGAAGGAATAGACTTGAATTAATAAGCTACACTCCAAGCGTACACCAAAGATTACAAAATGTTCCCTAGCTTTCGTTCTACTTTGAACAAGCTCCTTAACTAGCTTAACACTAATTTTGAAGTAAGAAAATAGAATGAGAAAGTAAAGAGAGAAATATGCCTAATGCATATGGGACATCTACAAATGGAGGCTTAGGGGCTGTATTTATAGGCAAAATATGGCTCACATTAGCACCCATAGGCTCATATTAGCAAAAGTAGCGAAAGGTGGTGCACCAGGTACGAAAAAGTAGCGAAATGTGGTGCACCAGGTACGAGCAAGGACGAAAAAGCGAAAGAAAGACGGGGGAGGGGGTGGCGGCGCCGCCTGGCTTCTGGCCGGCGGCGGCCGGCTGCCACCCGCCCCGGTCCATCGTCTTTCGCTGCGTTGCTCGATTTGCGCGTATCTTCGTCGTTATGTGTCCGTTTGCGTTGATTCTTTTTGTGTTGGATTCGTAATTAAAAAATGAAGACTTTGATGTAAAGATATCCCAAAAATATGTCTCCTATCTCCAGATGTTGCGTACGAACCATTTGGATCTTCCGGCGGGCGTAGAATCTTCATTCTTTATCCATTTTTGTTGATTCTTCTTTTCTTGGATTCGTAATTTGAAAACGAACATCTTGGGTGAGATGGATGTTGATGATGGGCAAATTTGTCTTGAAATTTCATTTTGATGCCTTGAATCGTCAAACGTGCGTGGAATCTTCGTTTTTCATCCGTTTTGCCCGATTTTTATCGTGCAACCTTGTTTTGACCATCTTGGCATAATATCATTGATTTGTATTGGTTTTGAGTTTAATATGCCTAGAATCATTCTAGAATGAGAGAGATATCGGTGGTAAAAACATGACTTTGTACGCGATATCAAGTATCCCACACTTAGAACTTTGCTTGTCCTCAAGCAAACTCGAATTTCAAGCATGGTTAAAATAAGCAGAAAATGAAATATTTTAGGGTAGAACTTTTTACTAGGGGGGTTTTGAAAAATAAAATATTCGTTCTTTGAAAAAGCAGGGTTGTAATCTTTGGGAGCATGCTTTTGATCTTTGATCTTGGATACATGACTAGGCGATCCTCTCTAGGTGGTCACTCAAATCACTCAAAGTGTTTAGGGTTTCGTATTCTAATATTATCAATCACTCAGAACGCCAGTCATGTATCGTTTATCGTCATAGGCTTGATCGATAATCAAGTCGTTACCTTTTTGGTGAGTGCGAAGTCGATCTAGCCACAATCATTCTCAGGGAAGTGATGTAGGATTTTTCGAAAGTGGAGTGTTTGTGGAGTGAGAGGGAGTTTTGTTGTGTTTTTGATGGGTTTTCTTTTTGTTGAAGTTGGAATTTTTGGGGGATTGACGCCTTTTTGATATTTGCGGAAGGAGTCTTTTTCTCCTATTGATTTCCTTTTTCTTCCTTGAATTTTCTCTCTCTTTTTTTTTCGACGTCATCTCCTTTCGATTTCTCTTTGTTCATCTTTGAAACTTTGTTTCAAAGTTTGGGGGATGCTTTTAAGAAAGTAGGGGTAACGTATCTATTTTTCTTTGGGAGTATGGGTGTACGGATGAGTTTAAGAATGATGTGATTCAATCTCCTTTTCACTAACCAATCTGGATTCGAAATGCATAACAGGAGCAAGTTCTGATTTTAAACGTGTACATCCGCACACTCAAGAATCGAAAAAGTGAAGCATTAAAAGTGAATGCTTTTTATATGGCTCAAGATACCTCACAAATCGAAAGTTGGGTTATTGTGTGCCTAGTCATGCGATGCTCTTTATGGGATTACTAAACTCATTTTTCAAAAGAATTTGTATTTTATTTATCCTTCTTCCCCAAGGTAAACCATTCTTTGTTTAAAAATTTTCATTTTCAACATATTTTTAACTTAATTTTGAAAAATTTTGTTTACTTATTGGAGAAGCATGGTCTTAAAGAGCAACGACTTAGAATCAAGCATATACCATTATCCATTTTACAGTAGTGTAACTACTGCTATCCCACACTTAAAGGAACATCGTCCTCGATGTTTATAATCTAAGCTCTAACTGGGGTGAAGATCCCACACTTAGGAATTTAAACATCTAAAACGTATTCTTTTAGTGGTGTGTTTTGGGTTTGAATCCCACACTTAGTGATAAGCATAATGGATATGGTATATTTAAACAAATGAAAGAGACGGTATATAACTACTCCCCGGTGGTTGCAGTGTTCCTTAGGTTGCATGTGCCGGATTCCGTCTTCCGTGATGCATTCTTGGTCAAGTCTTCTTGTGATTGGTCTCGTAGGTGTGAACACGTCGGATATACTATTCTTCTGGTGTTGATATTTTGTTGCAGGCTGGAGCATGCTTTGTATGATCCGAGTGTGAAAGATAGTCGGAGATTTCATCACTTCTTGAAAAGTAAAATTGCAGAAATGTAAAAACACGGGTTGCCTCCCGAGAAGCGCTCTTTTAAAGTCGAGAGCTCGACCTAGTCCTTTCTTCTTCAGATGATGCCGGATGTGTCCGTGGTGCTAGAGTGGTCACTGTGGTTCCTAGGTAGGGCGTATCATGGAGGAAAGTATCGCAGAAACTGTTCTATCATGTCAGTAATGAGAGTTGGTGGAGGTGTGGATTCCATTCTGAAGCTTTTGAAGTGATCAGTGGCTAATCTGTCGAGGATTTCCATCCCATAGCTGATGTATCGAACTGCCCTTGTGACTGGTCTGTTAGGGTCGATTCGAGTGCAGGTGTGAGTTTGAACAATTTCGCGTTGTGGGTGGTTTCTGCCTATTGAAGTTATTAAAGCCATGAATTCAGTTTTCACTTCTTCAAAATCGTTGGCCAATGGGTCTCCTCCAAAGGATCTAGTGGCTTGACATACTTGTCTGATGAGTTGATGTTGTTCGCGGTTGAAGGGAAAATCCGAGTCAGTGAAGACGTAGATTAGCTTGCTGAATATTTCGCAGTACCCGTTGCGGTAAGCGTCAATTTCTATGTCTTCTTCCTCATACATTCCACGCAGTCGATCTATTACATAGGATGCTAAGTTGACTTGTGACATGTGCCAATAACGTGTTGGAATGTCACGAGTGTTTTCTTCGAATGCTGCTTGATTCAATTCATCAACTATTAGTTCAACGTGATGACCAATAGTGGAGTGAATGATGATCATGAAGTTTTCTAAAGTTGTGAGATGTTCTCCAGTTTCGATGAGATCTAGAAGGGTTCTAAGATCTCCCACCATTCTTATGTCATCATAATTCTGTGGATTTCTGGTAGCTCTTTCAAGATGGGTTCTCATTGATGCAAGTATAGCCTTCTGACTTGATGAGTAAGGAAAAGCTGATCCGGCTAAGGCACAATATACTTTTTGGTATATTTGCTTTTGGTTGCTGCAGAACTCGACTTCTCCCATTGGGTAGTCTGGTCTCTCTGGCTGTTGAGCTTCTCTGGTGACTTGTTCTTGAAGGGAATCGGAGAACTCTTGGATATGTCTGAGCAAAGTTTGGGGCACTGGTTCTCCATAATTGGCGAGATATGAATCGTATTCTCGTTCAATCTGCCTTATCAGGTGTCTTTAAGCGGTGTTGTAGTCATTGGTGGAGTCATTGATAGCCTCTACAATGATGCGCACATCGGTGTATTCATCAATTAGTTCGATCATGTCTTGGTGAGTATCTATAAGTGGAATCTCTAATCTCTCAGCTGTGATGATGGGGGAATTTGGTGGAGCAAGAGGGGTTTTTGGAATAGAGCGTTCATCGATGGTGACGTCAATAAAATCGCCGTCAAATTTGACACTCTTGTAGTCGGAATCTTCGTCTCATGAATCTGGGAATTGGCGGAATTCTTCATCTGAGGGTGCATTATTGAAAGGTTGAGTATTGTCGACTTCGATGGTTCTGTCTTCCATGATGGTGTTTTGAAGGTTTTCTTCAGCAAAGCTTCCTGGTTGTCGTGCCTTATATGCAGAAATTCTTTGTAGGAGTTTAGCATACAGGTCAGGGTGCTGTGATGTTCGGAGTTCTTCTTCAAAAGTATCTATGTCTCGGAGTCGGGTTCTGGTAAAGGGTTTCGATGGATCGAGACAAGAGTCGAGAATATTTCCCATTCTTTTGAGATGAGTGGATCTAAGCTCTTGGATGATGGCTCCATAATCAAAGGATTCTTCTAATGAAGTGTAGTCTCTGCAGTCTTGTATTCTTTTGACTTCAGCCATCTGTGGTGAATCAGTTTGATCTTCATCTTCCTCCATTTCTTCCTCTTCTTCTTCTTCAATTTCTTCCTCCTCCTCAGTTTCTTCTTCCTCTTCTGCAGGTTCTTCGTTTTCAGATTCAATTTCTTCCTCTGCTTCTTCATATTCTTCCTCTGCTTCTGGTTCATACTCAGAATCAGAGATGAAAACTGATGATTGAGTGAAATGCTGCTCTTCCTCTGGTTCTGATTCGTCATCGGAACAAATTCTGCCTGTTGATATAGCATAGCATTCTTCTTCTTCTGGAGTGCATTCCGGTTGGTCGATCTTGTAAGTAATGATTTCACCATGTGATCGTAATACAATCGTGTGGTTATACACATCAATTACTGCTCTAGCTGTGTTCATGAATGGTCTTCCAAGGATAATCGGGATGTTTATGTCCTCGTGGATATCCATTACCACGAAATCCGTTGGAAAGAAGAATTTGTTAACTTGAACTAGAACGTTCTCAGCTATTCCTTTTGGGTATCTAACAGATTGATCAGCTAGCTGGACGGTCATCTTAGTGGGTTTCAAGTTTTCAAGTTCTAGCCTCTTAAACAGGGAGTAGGGCATAAGGTTAATGCTGGCTCCTAAGTCGGCTAAGGCGCTTATTTCTCCGGATTGGTAAATAAAACAAGGGAGTGTAAATCTACCGGTGTCTCCTAGTTTTTCGGGAAGGCTATTCTTAAGTAGGGCTAAGGTTTCAGAACTAAGGGGAATATTGTTTACTTCGGGCAGTTTATCCTTAGTGGATAGCAATTTCCTAATGTACTTGTTTCGACCGGGAACTCTAGACATGGTATCAAGGAATTTTCCATCTAGCTTAAAGGATGATAATTTCTTGGGTTGAGCTTTAAGTCCAGCGGGGTAAGGGATCCTAACCTCTTTGTTTATGGTCGGAGTGGTTTCCACAGCTGGTATCTTGATCTTTGGTTCTTTCTCTTTTACTGGAACAGCAGCTGGTGGTGTAGTAGATGCTTCCTCGGTGGTAGTAAGTTGCTTTACTTCCTCAACATGTGGGTTGTGAACCGTGTTGCTAGGCAAGTTTCCTCTAGGTCTGTTATCAAGACGTTGTGCCAATTGTCCAATTTGAGCTTCCAAATTCTTTAGCACAACAAATTGATTTCTCATAAAGAGGTCGGCTTGATCTTGTCTGGCGGACGTCTTTTGGTTGAGCAGGTGTTGACCTTGCATGAACTGGGTGAAGGCGTCATCTGAAATTGAAGCTGGGGCATTTGTCTTTGCAGGTTGTTCAGAGGTTTGGTTTGTGTCGGAAGTGGGTGCAAGAAGTGCGAGGGGTTGGTTATAAGAAGGTTGTGATTGTTGTGGGTAAAGTGGGTATCTAGGTGGGTATCGGGGTTAGTATGGTGGTTGGTTATTTCTCGGTTGGAATGGAGGTCCTCTAGGTTGGTTGTTGTTTTGATTGAAACCGGGTGGAAAATTTTGTTGTCGAGCAGGAAACTGAGCATAGTAGACGGTGCCATCTGCTTCTTCGTATTCAACTTGGTATTCACCAGGTGGTTGCGGGTTGGTGCAGTGTTGACAGACTTGTACTTGGTGTACTTGGTGCTGTTGTTTCTTAAGTTCTCCAAACTATTTGACAAGTGAGTCCATTTTCTCCATTAATACCTTAATTGCTTCGACTGGAATTGGATTTGATGCGGCGAGATGTGCTTAAGATGTTGAGTGATCTCCAGAGTTCCAATCGTGGTGATGCATAGTCATGTTTTCTATAAGGTTCCATCTTTCTTCGTCGGTCTTTGCCATGAAGCTTCCTTGTGCGGCAGCGTCGAGGGTGGTTCGGTGGTTAGGGTCTAAACCATTATAGAAGGTACACATTTGTGCGGATTTGTCGAGTCGGTGATGAGGGCATTTCTTCAAGGCTCCTTTGAATCGTTCCCATGCGGTGTATAATGACTCATCAAAAGCTTGGTGGAAATTCATGATGTCATTTCGAAGTTTGGTTTGTTTAGAAGGCGGAAAGTACTTGGTTAGAAACTTTGTCGCCATCACAGTCCATGAAGGGATAGAGCCGGTCTCTAAACCTTCAAACCATGTTTGCGCATGATGTGTGAGCGAATAAGGGAAAAGATACAAATGGATTATGTCTTGACTAATTCCGTTTTGTTTGTAGGAGTTTGAAAGAGATATGAACTTGTCGAGGTGAGAGTTTGGATCATCACTGGGTAATCCATGGAATTGACAATGGTTTTGGATTAGTTGGATGATGTGGTGCTTAAGCTCGAAAGATTGACCAAGGGTTTCAGGGTAGAGGATTGGTCCTCCTCTTCCTTCGATAGAGGGTTTACTGTTGTCAGCGAGAGTGATGCGTTCAGCAATTGCTTGTTTTAGTGCGGATTGTTTCTTTTCTCGTCGGATGGTACGTATTATAAGTTCTGGATTAGGGAAATTAAACAGTGGTGCAGATCTAGGGGAACAGGTCATACACTAAAAAAGAAAGACAAGAAAGTAAATACTTGTTTTTTTTTTTTTTGTTTTTAGAAGGTTTTATCCTAAGGGTTTACTAGAATTGGGATTGGTTGGGCCTCTGTATCGGATAGTTAGTCTCCCCAGCAGCGGCGCCAAAAACTTGATGCGCCCCGAAGCATCGTATGAAGACGACGTACGGATCGCGATCGGTTTGTTTTAAATTTATATTTTCCGGGGTCTAAGTATGACTTACTAATACTGAACCAAAGGGCTAGTAGATGGTAAGTATGACCTAGAGTCGTTCTTAAAGAGAAACTGAATTGAAACGAAGGTGATCCAATCAATCTTTCTTTTCTAGTAAAGGTTTTAAAAAAGTGTGTTGAGGGTTTTGGTTCAATTAACTAAGTAAACTAAATAAAGCGAATAAAAGTAATAATAAATCAGATAATAAAAGTAGTATTTGTTGTGAGTTCGTTAGCTAATAATGTGGGATGATGACTCTTATGGGGAAACGATTATCTAAATTGGAAATGTTTAGTGGATTCAACGCCCAATGGTATAACCAATAAGTTCCCTATTAATCGGTTATCAACTAATATGTCACGAGGAACTAAGGTGTCATGATTCTGATCAGATAGACGGTGCTCAACTCTCCACACTCTCCTGTGAGGGAGTCAGTGGCCCGTATTATTGAGCGTATTCGATCGTGGGCGAAGGAATAGAGTAGCAGGTCATTACAAATCTGACCGTTCTTAATACCATAAAGATTTCAAATCCAATAAACTATTAACTTAATTTATGTTCGGACTTATTAACCAATTCCTATTAATGAAACTTAAGAAAGATAAACAGGGGAAAACATTCAAGGTTCTTGCCTATCTTACTTTTGGTTTCATATTCTAAGGAATGGATATCAGTGTAACTTAGATTCCAAACTTGCCTTTCTCATTACAATTAACAAATCCCTAGGTTTTCGTAAATGGTTATTTAGCCTGTAGCCTACCTACTCTAATCTAATCTAAATTAACTAATCTAATTAAAATGCTAATTAAAATGCTGACGGCTTTTAGCATAAAGTTAAACCCAGACCATGTCGGAAAATGCTATGGTGATTCACACTGTATTTAATCGTTTACCGATGTTTCCATTGTGAATTTAATTGCTTCGCCATGTTTACATGATAAGTACATTGTGATCGAAAGTGTACAATACTCATGGTAAGTCCACGTAATCATATTGCATTTTATGATGCTCGCATGACGTTACTGTTAAAAACATAGTTTTTACACAGATAACTATTGACCAAGTATCAAGGTTCGCGACTCCTCTTTACAAGGTTACAATCACGTTTGTTAATCCAAAGACGAATATAAGTTTTAGGTTTGAAATCATAGGATAAGTCCGTTCATAAGGTTTCCGTTTTATAATGTCGATCGATAATACAACTACCTTCGGTCGTTACCGGCTTCCATACGTATGTACTTTGCTTAAAAGCATTTCCAGCACTATACCGAGTAAACAGTCGAATATGGGCCGTCATATTATTTCACGACATATTTAAAGTCATCCCACAATTATATATGCTAACTACATCACAACAAATACAATAGTAATCTACTCGCTAATCATGGCACAAACTAATTCTAGCATAATTAAAGCACACATATTTAATTAAGATAGAATAGGATAGAAAGAACCCGGATTATAATGAGAGAAGGAATAGACTTGAATTAATAAGCTACACTCCAAGCGTACACCAAAGATTACAAAATGTTCCCTAGCTTTCGTTCTACTTTGAACAAGCTCCTTAACTAGCTTAACACTAATTTTGAAGTAAGAAAATAGAATGAGAAAGTAAAGAGAGAAATATGCCTAATGCATATGGGACATCTACAAATGGAGGCTTAGGGGCTGTATTTATAGGCAAAATATGGCTCACATTAGCACCCATAGGCTCACATTAGCAAAAGTAGTGAAAGGTGGTGCACCAAGTACGAAAAAGTAGCGAAATGTGGTGCACCAGGTACGAGCAAGGATGAAAATGTGAAAGAAAGATGGGGGAGGGGGTGGCAGCGCCGCCTGGCTGTTGGCCGGCGGTGGCTGGCTGTTGGCTGGCGGCGGCCGGCTGCCACCCGTCCCGGTCCGTCGTCTTTCGCTGCGTTGCTCGATTCACGCGTATTTTCGTCGTTATGCATCCGTTTGCGTTGATTCTTTTTGCATTGGATTTGTAATTCAAAAACGAAGACTTTGATGTAAAGATATCCCAAAATATGTCTCTTATCTCCAGATGTTGCGTACGAACCATTTGGATCTTCCGGCGGGCGTAGAATCTTCATTCTTTATTCGTTTTTGTTGATTCTTCTTTTGTTGGATTCGTAACTTAAAAACGAACATCTTGGATGAGATGGATTTTGATGATGGGCACTTTTGTCTTGAAATCTCATTTTGATGCCTTGAATCTTCAAACGTGCGTGGAATCTTCGTTTTTCATCCGTTTTGCCTGATTTTTATCGTGCAATCTTGTTTTGACCATCTTGGCATAATATCATTGATTTGTATTGGTTTTGAGTTTAAAATGCCAAGAATCGTTCTAGAATGAGAGAGATATCGGTGGTAAAAACATGACTTTTTACGCGATATCAGGATCCTCTGGTGCATCCCGTGCACGAATAATGTATGCGTGTCCACGAGCGGGCTCGTTGTTGGCGATGCGGTTGTTGTTGTTCTAATTTTTGTTGGCGTTGTTAAGCTGTGGACACTAATTTCGGTAGTGTCCTGGTTCACCACACTCGAAACAGCCTGTATTTTGCCGCCCAGGGTTTGCTTGAGTGGGAGGGTTGTTTCTACATGTGTGGACTCGGTGTCCCCATTGGCTGCATTTGCCACAAAGGGAACATTCGCCCTCGTGATGTCTTTCGCATTTTCCACATTTTCCACATATAGGCCTCTTGCCTAGGTAAGGTTTCGGTTCAGGGTTGGTAATTGCGGCGTATGCTCTGATGTTTCCCACATTCCTGTTTTGTTGACTCTGGCGGTCAATACTCTCACTGTTCCATTTTCGTTTGTTTTGACCTGAATCACCCGCATCAGTACGGTTGGGTTCACTTTTCCCTGAAGCAACTTTCAAGGTTCCAATTAGGACCGCGTCATCAGTCAAGCTTTGAGCCAGATCCACTGCGCTCCTAAAAGTAGTCGGTTTGGAGGACATCACCATGTCTCTGATTTGTGGTGCTAAACCTCTGGTGTATCGTTTAATGCGTTCGCTCTCAGGAGTCACCATGTGAAGTACGAGGCGTGCAAGCTCTTGGAACCTTATCGTGTATCCGGTAATGTCAGCACCGATCATCTGGATGTTCAAAAGCTCAGTTTCAAGTTTTTGGAGCTCACTAGGAGCGCAAAACTCTTCCATCATCATCTGTTTCAAAGTCTCCCACGAAATGGAGTAAGCAGTTGTGCATCTGAAGATTTGGACTTGGGCGTTCCACCATGTCAAACCCTTTGTTGGCGAGAGTACACGTGGCGTATTTCACCATGTTCTCGGTTGCGCAGTCGTTGATGTCGAGGACCGATTCCATTTTCTCGATCCAGTGGACTAGGCCGATGGCCCCTTCAGTCCCGGTGAAGGTGCTCGGTTTGCAAGCTTGGAAGGTTTTATATGAACACCTCGTTGGGTATTTGCCGGTGTTTCATTGTTGACGGGAGTGGTTCCACTATTGTGCACCACATTATCACGATTGTGGCTTGCCTCATACTGGAAAATTGCTTCTGCCACACGTCATTCGATGATTTGTTCGGTGGTTTCAACGACTGGAGGTGTAGGCGCTCGATGACTGTTTCGGGTCTTTCTTTGTTTAGGCGGCATGATGACGTTCTGCGATGAAGGAAATGCAGAAGTCAATGCCAATGAAAAGAATGTGAAGAATGAAGTTTCACATGTTTTTAGTTATAGAACATTAAAAAGGATTGACAAGATCCCCATCACGTATCTTACGACTATGAAACGCCCATATGTACTTAGTATAATATAATCACGTTGGCCAAACGTCATTATATGATTCTAAATACATACTTCTTTTCATCAATCGCTTAATACGATCTGGTTCGTACGAGATCAAAGTGAGTTTGAATGAATCGGATGTAGCACGGTTCAAATAATGGATCACGTGTATCGATGAGTCGTAACGATAGTTAGACGTATGCAAATGTGTGTATTCATGTGCGTTCTAGCCATGACTATAGTCTAGGTCTCTAAGGTATCTAAGTCACCTAAGAAATCTAGTTCGCTATAACCAGTGGCTCTGATACCAATCTGTCACACCCCCAAAATTGTTAATTAAGTTTATCAGAAGTTTGCAGAAGCATTAGATCGAGTTGGGGGTGCCGACGTATACAAAGTACATGCATACATATCAGAGCATATGATTACAATAGAACATATATATTAAGATGCCAAAAGTAATAGTTACAAAGTTTACGATTCATCGAATCGTACAAGTGTAAAAGTTGTTAAGTTTACAAAAGTAGATTTCGTAAATATGACTAAAACTAATTAGTTATATAAACACTAGAACAAAATTGAGATTTCGTTACACCAAAAAAGTGTGACGATATGTATATAGTCACACTTGGTTTTTTAACGTAGGTGTGACGAAAGGTCGAGCGACCATAGGGTACATACGGTGACATTAGCGAGTTAGTGGCGGTATCCATTTGAAAAGAGTAACCAAAACCATAAAATGTGTGACCATATGCTCTTTAAACTCAAGTAAACGTGTATTTTGTGTGACTACATTTCATCCAATGGCCTGGAATTTTATGTTTATGTGACGTTTTGTAACATTTAGTCACACAACGATTGTTTTATAATGGGATTTGGTCACATAAAATTAAGACAAACGTGGCTAAAAGTGTTAATAAGTGTGACCATGTGCTCTTTAAAGTCAAGTAAACGTGTATTTTGTGTGACTGCTGTTCATCCAATGGCCACTTGAATTTTATGTTTGTGTGACGTTTTGTAACATTTAGTCACACAACTATTGTTTTATATTAGGATTTAGTCACATAAAATTATGACAAAAGTGGCCAAAAATGTTAATAAGTGTGACCATATACCTTTTAAAATCAAGTAAACGTGTATTTTGTGTGACTATTGTTCATCCAATGGCCACTTGAATTTTATGTATGTGTGGCGTTTTGTAACATTTAGTCATACAACGATTGTTTTATATTGGGGTTTGATCACATAAAATTAAGATAAAAGTGGCCAAAAGTGTTAATAAGTGTGACCATATGCTCTTTAAACTCAAGTAAACGTGTATTTTGTGTGACTACTGTTTATCCAATGGCCACTTGAATTTTATGTTTGTGTGACGTTTTGTAATATTTAGTCACACAACGATTGTTTTATATTGGGGTTTGGTCACATAAATTTAAGACAAAAGTGGCCAAAAGTGCTAATAAGTGTGACCATATGCTCATTAAACTCAAGTAAACGTGTATTTTGTGTGACTACTGTTCATCCAGTGGTCACTTAAATTTTATGTTTGTGTGGCGTTTTGTAACATTTAGTCATACAACGATTGTTTTATATTGGGGTTTGGTTACATAAATTTAAGACAAAAGTGGCCAAAAGTGTTAATAAGTGTGACCATATGCACTTTAAAGTCAAGTAAAGGTGTATTTTGTGTGACTACTGTTCATCCAATGGCCACTAAAATTTTATGTGTGTGTGACGTTTTGTAACATTTAGTCACACAACGATTGTTTTATATTGGGGTTTGGTCACATAAAATTAAGAAAAAAGTGGCCGAAAGTGTTAATAAGTGTGACCATATGCTCTTTAAACTCAAGTAAACGTTTATTTTGTATGACTACTGTTCATCCAATGGCCACTGAAATTTTATGTTTGAGTGACGTTTTGTAATTCACTATCCGAAATCCGAAATTTCAGGTATCCGAAATTTCGAATATCCGGTTATCCGAAATAATTCACAATGTCAAAATATTCGATGATAAATCTGGAAAAATAAGTTCACACCACTTAATACCGTTACTTATCAATAACTATTATCAAGATTCAAAAGTTCAAAATGAATATGATAAAACATCAATCCAAAGCAAGAAACACATGGTTACTAAAAGTCTTAGAACCCTAATATATATTACATAGTCTTAATGTTTAAACCCATTACAATCATTTAAAAGTTCAATCCTTAACAAAAAGAAAATCCATCAAACTTGATCATCTTGATCCATACTTCAACACTGCTGCAAATCTGTCCACAGTCCCACAACCCTATTCAAAAAAATAAGACATTGTATTGTAAGATAAGAAATTAAGAACAATGATCACATTAAATACATTAGTAATATAAAAATCAAAACAAAATGTAGAACTCTTAAACTCCCTGTACAACTAACAATCTACTATGGATTTCACTTTCCACAGTCTCAAAAGTCCATGCACTATTCGAATACTAATATGACCTTCACTTTCCTAAATAAAACTCCCTGTACAACAAAACCAAGAATTGCTAAACCCCAAAACTATGTATCGTTATTATTATTATCATCAAAGTTGCAATCTGTCATCCCAAAACCATGTAGTATTATTATTATCATCAAAACCAAGCATTGCTAAACCTCAACATATACATCAAGCGCAGCGAATGATGAATGGACAGTAAAGCATGCTAAATAAAAAGAAAAAAGAACTCACCTTGTTTCATTTAAATATCTTCTAACACCTCTATGTCTTCACCATCTACTGTTTCATCAATAACGATCACAGGTTGATCAGATGTTAGCTCTTTCACTGTTGCATAAGATACAACATATACATTAGAAGCAGCGAATGAAGAATGGACACAAGTATTAATGGAACGATATATGAGGCCACATCATTATCATCAACAATCTTGCCTTTATCCATTTAGTTTTTTCTTCCCTTTAGTACATGTCTACCTTAATTCCATCTGTTCAGCCTGTGAAACATTAAAATTATATGCAAAGACTTCCAATAAACGCCAACACGAATCAACAACCGTATAGTCCATAAGCAATCATTTATTTGTACTCAATTACACTTTAACTATAGTTTAGAGCAATCAACTTTTAACTATAATGTGGGTTCAAAGGTATTTGTTAGACGTATTGATGGATATGGCACTAAGGATATTTAGACATAAAGAAGAAATAACCTGGAGGTAGTTGGTCTCTTCTTCCCTGTTAAATAAGGACTTTAAGTCGAGCAATTCTCAATTGAATAAAAAAACAAACTGAATATATGTAGCAGAATATGAACTTATATTCACAAGCTGTTACAGTGGCATTGCGCACTCAATAAAAGAATAACAGCTAGATGTGGCAAGATGGGTGAGTTTGTCTCGTTAGTAAAAACCATGACTCCAATTAGATATTTAAAAAGAGAATAACTTATACCTGGTACAATGGTTGAGATGGTTGTTGGGCCATGTTAGTAAGAGGTCCTGAACCTAACTACAACATTCAACTTAAAAAAAAAAAAAAAAAAAAAAAAAATGAAAAGGAAATCAGCAAGTACCAATTTGTTAGCGGGATGGAATTGGGTAATGGGACAACAAGATAATGCAATGGATCATTAAAGTACCTTAAAATGATTCCATGGTTACCCCATTGAGAACATCTATCCACTTGTACGTTACAACTTTTTAACCAAGCTATGAGTTTAGTAGTTGAACTACAATATTTATCGATAACAAGGTCAGATAATTTTATCTTGAGTTTAATAATGTCATATGTGATATTCGTAATGTCATATATCATATATTTCATTATTAAACTTAAGATAATGTCATATAATGAATAAATTTTATCCTAAGTTTAATAGTGGCTTATGTGATATTGGTAATGTCATATATCATATATTCCATTATTAAACTTAGGATAATGTCATATATTCAAAAATTCTGAATTAATTATATTTTAAGTTTAATAGTGACATATGTGATATTGATAATGTCATATATCATATATTCCATTATTAAACTTAGGATTATGTCATATATGCTCAAATGATGAATTAATATTATCTTAAGTTTAATAGTGGCATATGTGATATTGGTAATATATTTCATTATTAAACTTAGGATAATGTCATATATTTCAAATGATGAATTAATTTTATCCCAAGTTTAATAGTGGCATATGTGATATTGGTAATGTCATATATCATATATTCCATTATTAAACTTAGAATAATGTCATCTATTCCAAAATGATGAATTAATTTAATTCTAGGTTTAATAGTGGCATATGTGATATTAGTAATGTCATACACGATAAATGTATGGAGTCACACTTAGTTCTATTATAATATGGTATGCTTTTTGTAAATGTTAATTTAAAACAATAATCTTTCAAAATATAATTTCATAATAATAACATGGGTTAATAGACAATTTCGTTACTGTACTTTCCGGAAAAGTTCAATTTAGTTACCAAACTTTATTTTGTTCAATTGAATTACTTAATATTTAAATAATTGATCAAATTGTTACTTAAGTTTCTAAACATACACATATTAGTTACTGTAGTTTACGAAAATGTTCAATTTCGTTACCGAACTTTCATTTTTCTGGAATAAAAAACGAGGATATCACATTTGTAACCTGGTTTTGTAAGTTGAGTAATTCAATTGAACAAAATAAAAGTTCGGTAACTAAATTGAACTTTTCTGGAAAATACGTTAACGAAATTGTCTATTAACCCTAATAACATTGAATATAATAACAGTGTAAATTTGAGTGAGATGCTGTAAAAAATTTGTAACATAAAACAGAGAAGTAGGGACTCGAACCATTGATCAAGAAATTTGGTGAAATAAACTTAACCAACTACTATAAACAACGATAATTGAACTATAAACAACGATAATTGAATTATATTTGCTCTCAAATTATTTATATATCATAGTAAGTATATGGAAACAATGGTTCTTTTAACTTGGCGCCTACCCCAAATATTTCAAACATTTTCTCTGTTCTTTTTAACTTGGCGCCAGCCCGCCACTTACCCCAAAATCATTTTCTCTTTAACCCTAATATTATTACCGCCATTGCAGCCCGCCACCCACCACACCACCACCTCTCTTTCGATCTCTTTCTCCATTGCAGAACGACCACCACTGTGGCACCACCACCACACAATTTTGTGTAAAATTTGTGTGCTTCTACAAAGAAGAAAGTTGGGCTGTTAACTTGGTAATTCCTTTTCATTTGGTGATTATAATATTGTGTACATTTAAAAGTCTATGAATCTTAAGATGTGTGAAATATGGAAATTGAATATTCCTTCGAAATTAATTGCTACTCCTTCGTCTCAATTTAATTATCCCCAGACAAAAAATACGCAGTTTAAGAAAACATAAATTCTCTCTTACTTTTTGATAAGATGACTATTTTACCCTTTACTTTATACCAACTTTTTTGTCTTACATATATAAATTAGGGGTATAAAAGGATTTCATCTCATTTTTATCTATTTATGGAAGTGAACAATTAATTTAGGATAACTCAAAATGGAATAGTGAACTATAAATATAAGACGGAGGGAATATAAGTTAATTGATTGTTGTGTAGGTATTGGGAGACATTAATTAAGCATGTGTTAAATTTTATTTCGGCAGGAGTTTTAACTGCAAATGAATCGATCGATACTATTTCCAAACTGGAAATTTGCTGCCTCGATTCAATTGGTGTATATGTATTTAGTATTTACTATTTAGCGGTTACTTTGGAAAAAAAGAGAGGAGGAAAGTACACACAATTCGACCTCCTGAGTCCTGACTGGTATGAATTATGTTTGATGAAAATTAAATACGTGTGTTAATATTAATATATTATATATAATTAAAGTTTGTCAATTGCTTCAAGCTACAAGTGCATATGCTGTGAAGAATTGAAGATGAATAATTATTTGTATAAATAAATGTTATTGGTGGGTTTTTTTATAGGTATCAAGTGGTAACAGTTGTTGTTTGATCTTGTTATTGTCGACAAGAAAAGTTAACTCGCGTACAGGTTATTTTAAAGCTCTGTCATTTTATTATGTTGAGAACTCGAGGCTTCTTTTTTGACTGATGAGTGGCTTCACTTGATTAATAACATACTCTATAGATGTCAAGCTACTGAAGTAGGATTTGTGATCATTTGTATTTTATGTATATGCAGTTTTGGTGAAAAAAAATTCGAAGTGGAGTGTTCAAGCGTAAAAACACTTGATTACAATGATGATGGTGTATGAGGAATCGAGCTTGTCACACTCTGATTAACGTGTAAACCCAGTATCGAGACCTGGTCAATCGAGGGTGGTGAAAGCTTAATTCTATGTGAGCAATTGTTGGATGATTACTCTTGTGATTTTATGAGGTGTTGGTTTGAAATGGAAACCAAACACTAGTATTTATAGCCAAACCCTAATCCGACGTGGAAGGTTTGGTCGTGAGGGAAAGCGACATTCTCCCCGTCCGTTGCTGACGTGGATGAATGGTCGTGGGCGAGCATGGCAACCACTGTGCACGAGGTGACGTGGACCAATCGAGTGAACCGACCAGGTTAATGGCCAAGCCATGTTAACTACCTGAATATAACGATCACATATTGTACTTTTGTCAGAGAATGTTGGGCTTACGTGGTGCGCATCATAGCTTTGCCGCCGCACCATTGTTAAATGCCTATGATAGCGAACTCCTAGGTCCGGGTGTGGAACGTATCCGGGCTCACGTTTGACTCGGACAGTGACCTCCGCATCGAGAGCTGCAAGAGTTGGGCACGGATACCGTCCGGGTCAAGGCTCGACACGAAACCGGGTCCGGTTATCTGGGGCAACCCAAAGTACGAGATGGGATGTACATCATTATGAAGGTTCACGAGCTTGTATTTTTATTTGTAATAGGTAAGGTCTATTATTGAACATATCAAATGAGTATGGTTTCATAAAATTGGCATTGGATTGGAGAAGTTTTCATACCTTTGTAATAAACGTATGCTTCACCTTTAAATTGTGAATTAGCAAGAACTCATAAAATATACTTCCTCCGTCTCAATTTTATTATCCCCAGACAAAAAACATGCAGTTTAAGAAAAACATCACTATCTTTCTTACCTTTTGGTAACAAGACAATTTTACCATTTACTTTTTACCTACCTTTTTATCTTACATATGTAAATTAGGGGCAAAAATGAACTTTATCTTATTATTCTTTTCTATTTATGGAAGTGGACAATTAAATTGGGATATCCCAAAAAGGAATAGTGGAAAATAGATATGGGACGGAGGGAGTATATGGTTGAAACTTGGTAGTCCTAGGCATATGTCATTTATTTACCAAGTAATATATCATACAAGTGAATGGGTTGAAAATGCCACTTTTATAACAGATTATTAGATTGAACGAATGATGTCTTTAATTTTAGCGATCTGATTAGGCATTCAAGAAACTTATATAATAGTCAAACTTGCGGCTTGATTTATCTTCACTGAAAGTAAATTAAAGGGATACATGCCATTTGATAAGGTAGAGCTAACAACATTATACAAACGTGGGAACGTATATATGATCTAGATATTACAGAGAACGTCTGGACATGCTATTACAGTGAACCAAGGGTAAGCTTTTTCAACCCATTTGTTCACAAGTATGCTTTTCTTTTTTTTATATATATAGTTCAGTTTATTAATAGTAACATACATGCTATTATGAATATATACATGCTGAGGATTCATTTATTTTATCTTTTATTTTTCCAGCCTGAATCAAGACCATGAATACTTCTTCAACATGATGTTCAGAAGTGAGCAAGAAATGGACTGATAGTCATTTAGTTGATTTCTAGAGTCGTTGATAGGAGCTCAGACTTCACTACTCAAAATCTTTTTGCTTTATTTGAAAGAAAATTGTACCCTAACACCTCTGATATAAGGAGGTTTGGATATTATTAAATGTATTTCGCATTCTTGATGAATAAAACTATGATTTCATTGTATGAATATAAGTATAGTATTTTGTTGTATTTGTTGGCAAATTAGGTAGGCTAGTAGATTTTCCAGTTTATAGCAGGTTTGAAATTTTAGAAATACGGGGTTTGCAAAAAATAAAATAAAAATAATAATAAATAAAAAGAAAAAGGAAAAAGGAAGAGAGACATGTTGGTTATTAGCAAACTGGTCTGTTTGTGTTTAATTTGAACTTGGATCCCAATCGATCCATCTACAAAGAAACGTGTTAACCAAGTGAGCTAAATGTTAGGTCTGTTTACAAACCCAATACTTTTTATATATCTATACATACTAGCTTTTGACAATCTAACACACGCACATAATAAGTTATGTGACCATTTGTATTGGATTTTGGCTACACTGAACTCATGTGTGACAAACTCGACTATATGATTTAGTCACATAAACAATTACTTCATCTGACATATAAAGTCTCGTGATTTAGACACACAAACTAACACTCAATGTGACTAATATCAAATTTAATGATAATTGTTTTTGCCCATTTTTGCTCTAAATAATAGCCACATGAATATTTCATAACGTGACTGTTGTGAATATATTGGTCATATATAATCATCTCAAATGTGGCCATAAACATCATATAGATACACATTTGTGATATGTTGTGGCTATTATAAAGCCATATAATCACATGACCATGCTAGAAATTAATGTGACATACACATTAGCTTTTGGCATTCTAACACACACTAAACTTTAGACATACATATTAAGTTATGTGACCATATGTACCGAATTAGGCTGTTCTCTAGCCATCGAGAACAGTCGTCTCAGGAATCGTTTGAAGTATCTTCTCTTCTCCGGTTCTAGCTTACGTTTGAGTTTCCTCTTACTACTATAAGATCGTGATTGGATCCGCATATGTGGGGTCTGCAGCTCAAATTAAAGCTATGAAACAAGTAGCCGGTAAATTAAAATTGGAACTGGCACAATTCGCGGAATTAGAAGCTTTTGCACAATTTGCTTCAACGACGATCCTATCCTAAAGGAGAAGAAGGAGTAGGAGGAGTCAGTTTTCTTTGAAGATCGAGGATCGACTTGGTCTTGGTGAAGTGTTCCAGAACAAGACCAGTCAAGTAGTACAACAGCTGTATCTTATCTTATAGCCCGGCGCGGTGGGTGACCATTTAATTGAGTCGGTATCTATATATCCACCTAAGGATATATCTTTCATTAAATTTGTTTTCTTGTGTGATTTATTTTCATGATCATATTTTTGGTAGGTGGGAAACATGTGAATAGTGCAAAAGTACTAAGAGTTCATGTTAAAAGTGAAAAAAGTGAATTTAAATGTAACATGCAACCATATTGTTGTTGCATCACAAATTTAAAACATTGATCTTGAATGGTGCAGTTATCATATCTCTTAGGAGGCACTACCTCCAGATCTGCCCGACTTCCTCAACCAATTTTGGCTACACTAAAATCATGTGTGACAAATTCGACTATATAATTTAGTCACATAAACAATTACTTCATCTGACATATAAAGTCTCGTGATTTAGACACAGAAACTAACACTCAATGTGACTAATATCAAATTTAATGATAATCGTTTTTGCCCATTTTTGCTCTAAATAATAGCCACAAGAATATTTCACAATGGGACTGTTGTGCATAAATTGGTCACATATAATCACCTAAAATGTGGCTATAAACATCATTTAGATACACATTTATGATATGGTGTGACTATTATAAAGCCATATAGTCACATGATGGTGCTAGAAATTAATGTGACTATACACATTAGCTTTTGGCATTCTAACACACACTAAACTTTAAACACACATAATAAGTCATGTGATCATATGTACCGGATTTTCGCTACACTGAAATCATGTGTGACAAACTCGACTATATAATTTAGTCACATAAACAATTACTTCATACGACCATATAGTGGCATTTGGTCACAGTGTTCAAGTGTGTGACATAGATTTGTCACGTTTTATGTGTTTAACGTGACTAATGCTTCGAACTTACTCTTCATTTGTCACGCGTTCCAAATTCACATGTGACTAAATAATCAGCCAAAAAATAGCAGTACCCTTTAGCCACATAAATGTTCGAAGGTGTAGCAATACCTTTCAGAATGGTCACACGATTGGAGTTCAGATATGGCGAACTAATAACAGGAATTTTATTTTTGTATCTTTAGTCACATAAATATTTGAGTGTGTGACCGTTTCATTTCGATTATGTGTGACCAAATTGCAAATTTGTACTAGTGAAAAGAAATCCATGGGTTTCAAAAATGGCATCCTAAACGCTTCGCGGGTCGCCTAGAGTTCCATAAGTGCAAGCGGTTCTTACGTGCAGCTAATTCCCTGAAAAACATAGTAAAAGTCAACAACGAGGTTGAGTGAATTCAGAGGTTTTATGTTTGCAATTGTTAAACCAAGTTTGAGTAAGCTTGTTGTCCTCAAAGTCAGATAGTTTCGTTTGAAATGTTGTTCAAGTGTAAAAGTAGGGGAATATTACCCAAAATGTAGTAATCATGGGATGTTACCCAAATTGTAGTTATCGTGGGATGTTACCCAAAATGTAGTTATCGTTGGATGTTACCCAAAACTGTAGTTTAAAATGTTTGTCCAAGAAGTAGGACCTATCAATAACTGTAACACCCTCAAATTTCAGGTTGCAGAAGCGGTCGGGTCGGGTGTTACCAAATCAAATATAACAAGCACAAAGGTACATAATGAACGACTCTAAATGAGACGTTTGAAAATAGTTATACATTTCCAAAATAAAAGTGTATACAAGTTGCGAGTTCGCAAAATAATTTCAATACATAATTTGTAATACAAAAGTTATGCAGAGAAATCTGGATGTTTGAAAACATGCGACTCAAGCTAGCATATCTTGTAGTAATCATAATCCTGGCCTGAGAACACATGCTAAAATAAGTCAGCTATAAAGCTGGTGAGTTCATAGGATTGTTAGTTGAAAACATAAGATATAAATCTTATATGTTTTGAAAATTTGATTCAACTCCACGATTTTGATTTGTATTGTTATAGTATTGTAAAATCCATGTGTAATACACCTACCGAGGTATCTCGTACCTAAGTGATTTAGTAGTGTACATAAGTACATCGAGGAAAACGGCAATCCATGCCTTGTTACCTATCAGGTAATGGTATGTCTATGATGATGTCAGGGAATACATGCCTAGATACTTACAAGTGTGTGTATGACATAGTCATATCGAGGGTGTGGCAATCCATGCCTAAGTACAATTTGAGTATGTGTATGACCACGTCATATGGTAACAAGTATTAATATTACTTATTCAGTAGTAAGGTGTTAGTGTGCCCCCTGGCATATTATGTTGCCTCCAGCAACATGAAATTGTAGTCCCACAGAACTATGATTGAGTATTTAAATCAAATACTGAGTTAACGACCTCGCGTGAAAGCTCACTGATCCGTTAACTAATGCGAATCTCGAGTGTAAACTCGCCGATCAGTGAATGAGTGCGGATCACGAGCATAAGCTCGCCCATCCGTGTGTTTGTGATTTGTATCGCTTTACCGCGATATCGTTTTGTGCCCACTCTAACCGTGACATCGTTTTGTGCCCACTTTACCGTGGCATCGTTTTGTGCCCACTTGGCATCGACTTGATTTCTCGCAAGCAATGTATGAGAGTCAGCAGTACCACGACATGCCCGACTTGAGTAATTGAGAGCCGACAGTACTACGACATGTCTGACTAGGGTAATTGAGTTTGTATAAGTGTATGTATCCCAATATACATATGTAGTTCGTAGGTAGCACCAAATGCTCGAGATAGAGTACGAGTATGTATATATACATACATATATATATATATATGTATATATATATATATATAAGTCAAATCATAAACACAAGTAACAGAGTATCAGGTAGCGCATGAAAGTAATTTATTGTATCTAAGGATGTATACACACTACTTAGATGGGTTTTTTGCCGAAAAATGCATCAAAAGTTCAGTTTTTTGCATTTTCGGGTATCAATTTTTTTTTTTCCCGAAAAATGAACCACTAATTCAAAATTGATCATTTTCGGGTATAAGTAACCGTTTGAAACTGTAACACCCTCATTTTTCGGGTTGTGGAAGCGGTCGAGTCAGGTGTTACCAAATCAAATATCACAGCGTAAGATACATAATGCACGACTCTAAATGAGACGTTTGAAAATAATTATACATTTTCCAAAGTAGAACGTTTACAACGTTGCGAGTTTAATAGAAGTTTATTTGAAAATACAAAATTAATTGCAGAGTGGTCCCCATTGTTTGAAAATATGCGACTCGAGCTAGCTTATCTCGTAGCAATCCTAATCCTGCTGGGCACCTGAGAACACATGCTAAAATGAGTCAGCTATAAAGCTGGTGAGTTCATAGGATTGTTAGTGGATACGTAAAGTATAAACCTTTTATGTTTTGCAAAGTAATTCAAAATCTACGTTTTGGATATGCATTGTATTAAAGTTGTAACACCAATGTGAATACATCCTACAAGGTATCTCATACCTAATCGGTTTAGCTGTGCACCTAAATACATAATGAAATGTGACAATCCATGCCTAGATACCTATCAGGTAATAGTGAGTCCATAAACGTGAGGCAGTACATGCCTAATAGCTATAGAGTAATGGTATGACCACGTCATATGATAACAAATAAGTGTAGTTCCGCAGAACTATGATTGAGTATATATAGTGCGTTGCATCCAGCAACAATTGGTTGTAGACCCGCAGATCTATGATTGAATGTTTAGCGTGTCCGTTTGACACGTTAGTGTTAGCTAACCCGGATTTATTGAGCTAACAGCCTCGCGTGCAAACTCCACCGAGCCGTTAACTTGTTGCGGATCACGAGCATAAGCCCGCCCATCCATCGATTTGTATCGCTTTACCGCGATATCGTACTTGTGCCCACTGCAATACCGTGACATCGTTTTGTGCCCACTTCTCACCGTGTCATCATTTTGTGCCCACTTCTCACCGTGGCATCGACCGAATTGCTCGCAAGCAAAGTTTAAAATTGAGCCGGCAGTTCAACGACATGTCCGACTAGTTCGATTGTGTTTGGATGCGTGTATATATACCTATATACATAACTAAATTGTAGGTGGCACCAAGTGCTCAAGTTGAAGTACAATCATGTATGTATATATATATATATATATATATATATATATACATACATATAGATATAGGTATAAGTTAAACCAACAAATACCCCCAAAAGGGGTTTCACGTAGCACATGAAATTGATATATTGTAGCTAAGTATGTATATACAGTACTTAATTATCTATTGAGTCACAATAAGCCTAGGCATGACAAATCATCACACAGTTGTTTTGGTATTAGTATAAGAGAATCATACTAACGTATATTTCTATTGTATACTCCTAGCCTCAGCCTAGCAAGTATATGGAGATCTTGGGTTGATGTTTACTTGGGTTCAATTGCAATATCGAAATCCTGAAACGTATGTGCAGTCTTAATTCCTAAAAAGAAAGCTAATCCTGTATTTGTAGAACTAACTAGTTCTATTGTAGTTGATAAGGTTGTCCCGTGACAATAAGGTCAATGTATAATAGTGACTTTACCAAGTCAACTCAGTTCGTAGGCCAGCTCAGTTCACAGGTTCAATTCGCAGAGTCAGCTCGCAAGACCTAGTCGAATCGCAAGTCTCGTCTCGCAGCTCACTCAATTCGCAGGTCGAGTCGCTTCGCAACTTAGTTCGCAGGTTCGGTTCGGCTCGCAGAACCTTGTCTTCTCCGGATAAGGCTGCAAACCGAGATTCATTTCAGTTCGCAGAACGCGCTATTCAGCGATTTCTGTGCGGGTTTCACGATTTAAAATTTTTTAACCAATTTCTTGGATATATTCTTATTGTGTGGACTCAATAACATGTTAATAAACATAAATCAAGTGTTTTGAAGGTGTGTAATCGGTGTTCTTACCAAATGTTGATTTCGAGCTCAAAAATGACGGATCGAGATGATGGAGGTGGCGATGATGAAGATGAAGATGATGTGGTTCTTCTTCTTGCTTCCCTTTTTCCGAATATGATGATGATTCCCGATTTTTGATGTTGATGGGGTGTTTGTGGTTGCGAGCCGAGAGAGAGGGAGGGAGAAAAGGGTGTGTTTGGTGAAGAAGAAATGGAGGAAGAATTGGTATTAAATATGGGGGTGGGTTTGGGTTCGCAGGCTTGGGTCCGCGGGTCTGGGCTGACCCATCCGGGTCTCTATTTCGTGTTATTTCGTTCCTCCCAGACTCGTGTTGTGTTGAATTTTTAAAATAATCACATTCGTTTATATAATTATATATAAAAGTTTTAAGTTTTTAGCTTCTAACGCGTACTAAATATGGGTAATTAATGTTTAAGTTGGGCGCGAAAATTGACCTTTTTGACCGGGTGTTACAGAAACGGTAATCGGTCAACATTTCAGATCGGGTTTTTTGCCGAAAAATGCATCAATAGTTCTGTTTTTTGCATTTTCAGGTATCAATTACTTTTTTTCTTTAAAAATGAACTACTAATTCAAAATTGACCATTTTTGGGTATTAGTACCGGATACCCAAACAACCGATTATCCTACATGGCAATCCATGTATAAACTTTACAAAGGAAAATATGGGGCAAAATCAAAAGAATCTTATAAAAAAGATAGACGTAGATATGCTTATTAACCCGAGATACCACGGAAGTGTTCATTACCTCATAATGGTCATACAATAGAACATTATCAACATATTATCATCATTAGTGAGGTTCGAACCTGAATCCACTTGTAAGGATAACATGACGCTAATAACTAGACTATCTTGTGATGGTTAGAGTAGGAAGAATCATTTTATTGTATTTCAACAATAGAAACGGTGGGAAGATAACCTCTGTTTCGTTTTGCCATGCTGATATCTAGCCGACTACACATATATAAAAAAATGACATCTTTTTATTATTTAAAATACATATAGTGATTCAGAAGATGAAGATGATGGGATATACCCGAAAATGATCGATTTTAAATTAGTGGTTCATTTTTAAAGAAAAAAAATTAGTTGATACCCGAAAATGTAAAAAATGGAACTATTGATTCATTTTCCGGGAAAAAAATATATCTACATGGATTGCCACGTAGGCAAAACCGGTGATCTGTCCATTCTTTTTTGGTATCCGGTAATAATACCCTAAAATGATCAATTTTTAATTAGTGGCTCATTTTTCGGGAAAAAAATTAGTTGATACCCGAAAATGCCAAAATTGAAACTATTGATGCATTTTTCGGTAAAAAACCCTATTTAGATATAAGGTGTAGCACAGTAAGCCTAGGTATGAATAACTCATCACCTAGTTGTTTCGTATTAGTATAAGAAGTCTATACTAATGTGTGTTACTAACGTATACTCCTAGCCTCAGCCTAATAAGTATATTGAGGTCTCGGGGAAATGTTCACTTAAGTACAATTTCCATTCTAATACTCATAGAGTGTATTGGCAGTCTTAGTTCCTAAAAGTAAGACTACTCCTGTAAAAGTCTAGCTGTCGTCCAGTGTAGGTAGAACCAATCAGTTCTAGTTTATTCGATAGGTTGTCCCGCAACAATACGGTCAAAGTGTAGTGATAAACTAATCAGGTTATGAAATGGTAGTCGTTGTTTAAGATCTGGTGAAGTGCAATTGTAACCTACCTAGGTTAAGTAATGATATTGTTTTACGACAATATGATGGGTGTAATCCTAAACATCACACATTTCGTATTACGTACAGTAAAGTAGATAAGTGTGAATTATAAAAGTTTTATCATTATAATTCAAAACAGTAGTTGTGCATGTGTCTCACCCCGAAAATAGTAAAACAGTTGAAAGAGTGGGGCTATGAACTCACATGAGGAGTTAGCGATCCTACGATGCGCGCGTCGTCAAATGGGTAACCTCCTAGTGTCCTAAACACGTGAGGTTATATGAGTACGAGACAAATCAGTTTGTCTAAGCGAGTTGTGTAACTATTCATTTGTCGTTCAGGTTTGGAAACCGTGTACGGGGGTCCGGGGGCAGCGCCCCTGGTAGCGGGGTCCAAGGGGTGGCAACCCCTGGCGGGGTCCAAGGGGCAGAGCCCCTGACTGGGGTCGAGCTGTAGTGAAATTTTTTTATTTCTATTATGTTGTTGTAGTGATACGCGCTTCGAAATTCCATTTCGGAGTAAAATTAGCTGGTAGAATTTGAGTCTCGACACTTAGTGAAAAATGAGTTGTAAACTTTCTATTTTTAGCGACTCTTAGAGGGACACTTAGGGGTTTATGCGACACTCAGGAAGTGCCGCATAAAATGGACAATTCTGAAGTGTTAGCGTCACTTGGAGAAGTGACGCATAAGGGGCGACACTTAAGCAAGTGTCGGGTGTAAGTGTCGGATTCAAGTGTCGGGTGTTGAATTTGCGTCACTTAGGAAGTGATACAAAAAGAGGGTTTTATGCGGCACTTAGGCAAATGACGCAAGATTAGGGTTTTATGCGACACTTAATGCGTCACTTAAGGAAGTGACGCTATACTGGATCTGGCCGTGCGACACTCGCGTCTGTTCGACGATTTCCCCCCCCCCCCCCCCCCCCCAAAAAAAAATCAAGATCTAACCTATTTTTGGACCAAATCTTGTTGATATAATGTTAATATATGATATATTAAGTGTTTTTAACAAGAAATAACAAGAAAAAGTGGGTAACTCCTTACGATTTGAAGATCGAAGGTTTGAGGATGATGATGAACTTGATGATGATCTTGATGAAGAAGATGAAGATGGAGATGATGATAGTGTTGTTGTTAGTAGCTTCCTTTTCCTTGAAGATCATGATGATGATTTTCGATTTTCGATTTGAGGATGATGTTGTTGTTGTTGTTGATTATTGTTGTTGTTGTTGTTGTTGTTGTTTGATGAGTTGAGAGAAAAAAAGATGGAAAGGGAGGAGGAGGAAATGAGATGAAATGAGGAGGGGGTTTGGGTTTTTTCAAAACTTAGATCCCCAATTTGGGGACTGTGGTCTCCAACCACAGTACAAAATACCCGTGTTTTTATACCCGATCGTAAAATAAATAATATTTTTAATTTATAAATTTCTTTTATATATTTTCGAATATTTTTGAGTTGAAACATTTTATAAAGATAAAATGTTTGGGTTAAAGTTTTATAACTAAATTTCGTGAAATTTCAGATAACTAGAATGCGTTTTATCAGATTTGTTTCCTAGTGATTATGAAATAATCATCTTGCATTACATATATATAATTATATATATATATAAATTTTTTGAGTACTTTGTTATAATTGCATACTAAGTACGATTAATTGAAGTAAAAATTGGGCGCGAAAATTAACCTTTTTGACCGGGTGTTACAATAACTGCCCAAGAAGTAGGGACTTTTCAGGTTGTGTCCAAGAAGCAGGACTGGCATCCAAGACGTAGAACCTACTTCTCAAGAAGTAGAGCCTTCACCAAAGACGTAGGATGGAACCTTGCCCAAGAAGTAGGGACTTTCTGTATGTTTGCCCAAGACGTAGGGACTTTCTGTATACTTATAAAAATGTTGTTTCATAAAAGTTAGTTTGCGAAAATGTGTAGCTGGTCATCCTGCAACGAGTTTCCAAATTAGTTTTCGTATGAAATACCATTTCGTAAACAAAAGTTGTAACGTCTTGGCCGCTGTGACACTCGGTCAAAAAGGGCCAAAATTAGCCCCTAATTTAAACCTAAATCATTCGTACTCAATACGCGATTAAACAAATTTTTTTGGATATTATATATATATAAATATATATATAACATTAAAATGATTATTTAATAATCACATACCATCAAATCTGAAAGAACACGCAATCTCAAATACGGACGTTGGTGCAAAATATTTTTAAATAATGTATTATTAATGAGAATAATAATTATTTACTCGATTGAGAATTTAAACGCATTTTGTACACTGAAAACTATCCGTCAAACCAAAGAGAAACAAAGATATAATTTTATATCTCATTAAAAGTATTTTTATAATGTACTTTGATTAAAAATCTATACTATTTCATATTTAAAATTTTATCATTTGAAAACATTACACTACTTTACTATCGGGTACAGGAATACGGATACCCTAAACCAATTATTGGAGTCGGTTATATCAACCAACTCCAATAATTCATTTACACACACAGACATATCGATCTATCTCTTCTCCTCTGCTCTCTCTCGTTCTCTTCCAAAAACAACAACATCAATAACATTAACAACAAGATTCAGCATCAATATCATCATCATAATAATCTCCTTCTTCATCTTGGATCATCATCATCATCATCGTGAACATCATCACCATCACTCACGGCTCCAATTTTTACACGTAAGAAATCTTTCACTTTTCTTTTAAATTCGAGTTTAATATACTTATATCATCATGTAATGTTGTTCCTTGAGTAGATTATGTCCAAAAATCGAATCTATACTCGTTTTCTCAACTGATTTCGCGAACAGACCTGCAATTGGTCCCTCAGCCGTTATATATCTTTAAACCTGCAATAAAGTGTTTTCAGGGTAGCTTCTCGATGAAAAATTTATCATAACGGTTTGGGCTAAAAGTCACACGGTCACTCGAAAATGGCTCAATGATCAAGCGGTTTTAGACCTTTCGGGGTCGTCTAGGGGTCGAAAATGACATATTTTAGTTTTTGGACCTCGTACCAAATTTCGTAACTTATGAAATAAAATATAACGAATATAAGGATAATTGTAAACGATACGATACATCCATGAACGAGTTATATAAATGCAAAAACACACGTTATATATCTTTAGAATATAATTTCAATCCGTCACCAACGAGCCGTACATTTTATAAACTTTAATCGGAAGTACAAATATAATCACTTGGACATAATCAAAATGGATAAACATTAATACAGAGAAATATTAGATAATCAAATGCTCATTAGAATCTCGTGTGTTTAGGACACTAGGAGATTCGGGGATTGTCTATTCCACGTCGGACATATTCATTGCTCGGATAGACTCAGGTGAGTCTCACAGCCCCACTTTTACTGTTATTAAACTTGGGGTGAGATACAATGCTTACTTGTTTTCGTGATCACTGTTATTCGGTTAGTTAATTTAATTATTAACTCTGTTAAACATGTTGGTTATCATTGTCGGTCTTGATTTTCATTGTTCGGGTATTGCATGAGTGTTTTAATACGGGGAAGTCCTCATCATTGCATGGTTCGTTAACTTAATAAGGTGCGATTACTAAAAGATAGATCTATCATGGGAGTGACATCCCCGTCCGGGTTGCTAGCTACAACCATGTACAAACGGGCATTTTAGTAATTGTTATGGGTGTTGACACCGTTCAGGAGGCACAAATCAGGTTAGGCCTCGAACCATGGCTTAATGCAATACAAATGTCATTATCGGTAAATCTAATCGGTAACCTTAATTGGTTCATCATAGTTCGGTAACCTTGATGGTTTAATCATTGTTCGGAAACCTTAATTGGTTTATCATTGTTCGGTTGTATTATTTAATCTTTATCGGTATTAAATCGTCGGATAATCATGTTGATCACATCAATGTTTATGTTAAACCTGTGAGATTCACCAGCTTTATAGCTGACCTTTTAGTGTTGTATTCTCAGGTGATCAGTAATAGTAGGATGGCCCTCAGGATAAGCTACCTACTTACGAGTCGCATGCATCTATTTGGACATGAAGATTTTCTTGCATTATGTTTTGTATTAATGGTTATGTATTAAAATCTTCAAAATCAAATGTGAACTCGCTGTTATTGTAAACTTATAACTTATGACTTAAAACTTTGTACTACTTTTGTAATATATTCATAAACGTCTCATGTAGAGTCGTTTGCTTGTAACCTCTATGTTTGATTATTGATTAGTCACACCCAAAATCGCCGCTTTCGCAAATCATGAAATCGGGGGTGTGGATGTCTCTAAAGCCCAAGTGAAATCTCTAAAGTCCTAAAGTAAGAGATTTATAAGTATAATTATATGGATGTCTTAGTTTGACTATCCATGCTAGTGTTCACACAACTAGATTATAACCTAAGTGTTTGTTTTAATGTTTACCTTCGCAATTTGTAGTTGTGAAAATGTATACGACTTGTTGCTAACGGTTTGTAATAATAATCTCTGAAAGTATTATCATATTGTTTCATTGTATTTCATAAGGTATGAAATTGTGTACGGGGGTTCGGGGGCAGCGCCCCTAGTAGCGGGGTCCAATGGGTGGCAACCCCTGGCGGGGTCTAAGGGGCAGAGCCCCTGGTTGGGGTCGAGCTGCCAAGTCAGCTTGGAAAAATTTTATTTTACTATGTTGCTGTAGTAAAAACGCATCCAAAATTTGATTTCGGGTGTCGTTAAGTGATAGCATTATGAGTCTTGACACTTAGTATAATTTTGTGTTTTCCAGATTCTAACTCCTGCGACACTGGGTGCAACATAGGCTGTTATGTCGCAGGTCATGACTGCGACATAGGTCTTTGTGTCGCATTACGCGACATCCGCAATTTAATGCAACATCAGGTGTTGTGTCGCTCTGTGCGACATTGAGTAGTCTGCGACATAATGGCTTGTGTCGCTATGTGCGACGTAGGAAAGATAATGCAACACAAAAGCTTGTGTCGCACTACTGTTTTTGGGCCAAAGGTGACACAACCAACTGTTCGATGAAAGTTTGGGAGAAACGAGTTTTGGGTCGATTTTTGGGTATAATCTGTTGTAGAAACACTAATACATGGTATATTACTCATTATAATCACAAAATAACAAGGAAAATTGGTGAAATGTTACCAAATTTGAGTGAAACCGAAAGTTAGGTGGGAGATGAAAATGGAGAAGAAAATGGTGGATCTTGAGCTTGGATCTTGAAGATGAGGTTGATGATACGTTTTGTTGTTGTTGTATGTCCGATTTGTTGTTGTTTTTGTTGATTTTTGTGGTTGTTGTTAGTGTTGTTGTTGTTGAAGATGAGAGAAACGTAGAGAGATGTGGATGGTGATGAGATGAAAATGAAAGAAAGAAATGGATTTGGTGGGGGGGGGGGGGGGGGGTTTGGGTAGGGTGGCCAAACAAGGAGGGGAGGGGATTTTTGTCCCACTTTTGTGGTATTTTACCCGTGTTTGCTTACCCGATCGTTAAATGTTTTAATATTTTAAATGATAAATTCTTAAATATGTTACCGAATATATTTTTACTGAGGTATTTTATATAAATAATTTAATTGAGTTATAATATTTTAACTTTGTTTTGTTTCAGTTTACGAAATAAACGTTTCGCATTACAAAATACTTCGTAAATATTATCAACATAATATTTAATATGAAATGGTTCACATCAATTTATCATTTAAAAGTGTAGGGTTTACAATTTAGGCCCTAAATGCTAAACCATAACATATTAAACAATAAACTCTAAACCATACAACATTGGACCTAGTCACTTCTTCGCTTATCAGACCTGTCTAATAGAATTATATACAAGTTTAACCATAACATCATGCAAATCATCTTTCCTATCTTTACAAAATATTCTTTCGGGGATGATTTCATCTAAACTCAAGGGTTGAATTTGCAATGTTAATGGATACATATTTACAATTCAATCAGTCAAATTTAATGATCCTCCTAAGTGGCATCACTAAAAACTTCATTAGGCTAACTTGACGATGGTCAAAGATAGTGCTGCCAGCTTTTCTAGTAGTGTTCTATATCTTACAGAAGTTTATCCATATACTCAGTAAATACTTTTGCCAAAATAAAGTCATTAGTTTTTAAAGACAACGTATTATTAGCTAAGTCGTTTCGCAACTAACACAAACCATATAACATGTAATATATTAGAGTTAACATTTAAAATCTAATTAAAATGTAATATAATTAAACTTAACTTTAAATTTATTGTTTAACTTATATTTATTTCATAAGCTATTAAATATTTTATAATTTATAATTTATTTGTAAGTAAGTATAATTTTTAAATAAAATAATATAGTTGAACCAAAACACAGATCTCAAAAATAAAGGAAAAACTTTTAGCAACGACATTTGTCATCCCAAATGGTAGCCCGGGAAATATTTTCATTTTCGAGCAAAAGCAAAAAATAAAAAATGAAGACAAAACTTTTAGCAATGACACCGTTGTCCCAAAAGGTAGGCCGGGAAATATTTTCATTTTGGAGCCAAAACAAAAAAATTTAGCAACGACAATGTCGTCCCAAAAAGTAGCCCGGGAAATATTTTCATCTTGGAGCCAAAACAAAAAAAATCAAAAATGAAAATAAAACTTTTAGCAACAACACCGTTGTCGTAAAAGGTCGCTCGGGAAATATTTTATTTTTGGAGCCAAACAAAAAAATCAAAAAGAAAATAATATAATCTTTAAGAACGACATGTGTCGTTGCTAAAATTAAAGTCAACAATTTACATGAGTCAAAGTCAAAAAGCTCGAAAGTTTTGTCTTTTAGCGACTTTCAGGGACGACATCTTGTCGTTGCTAAAATCCTTCGTTGCAATAGGCTTTTTCTTGTATGCTTTTATTATCTTCATTAATATGAGAACTTATAAAAAAATTTATTTAATATAACATGCAAAGATTGTCATCATATCTTCTATATTTTGTTATAAATATATATATATATATATATATATATATATATATATATATATATAATTAATAATTAATGTTTGAGTTTCAAATAAAACCTACCAAGTATTAGGTAAAAAAACACTCATTGAGTCATTCAAGCAATACAAACTAATTTTTTGCAATTAAATTCAACTGTTCAAGTTTCAATATTTTGAAATTCTAAGAAAAAGTTCACCTACGATTGTACTTGAAGTGCGATATGGAGCAGCTTTGTCGGTTATTAACGTTTTTTTTCTGAGCTTATATTAACAATTACAATATCAACCTAGCCCTGTCAATCATAGTATACAATTTTTCTAAAAATTGTGTACTGAGTGTATGGATTAAAAAAAATTAAGTTCACAGATAGACCTTAGAGCACATGGAGCGCTGAATGGTGGTTCAGTGTTCAGTTCAGTGTTCATGAGAACACTGAACTTGAACACTGAAGCAGAAAAATGGGGTAATGGTTAATCTTAAGGTTCAGTGTTCAGTTCAGTGTTCTCGTGATTATTTTATTATTATTTTTTTCTAAAAATAAATTAAATACATAAAAAATACAAAATGTAAACAAATAACATTAAATTAAAAAGTACTTTCATACAATAATTAAAATTCCTAAAAATACATAATTAAAATACGATAATTAAAGATCCTAAAAATACATAATTAAAGTTCCTAAAAATACATAATTAAAGTTCCTAAAAATATATAATTAAAATACGATAATTTAAAGACAATAATTTTAAAGACAATACTTATAAGCTACGGACGATTCTCCCAAATGTGTTCCACAAGATCGGATCGGAGGTTGTCGTGGACTTCTCTATCACGTAGTTCCTTATTTTTCTGCCTTTGTATAATACATCTCTCGATCCAAGTCGTTTGCATATTGCGGACAGGAACATAATATTCTTCGTTTTCGGCAATGTTGAACCCTTGGTCTTCTTGGATCATATTATGCAACAATATGCATGTATACATGATTCTTTTAATATGGTTGACCTTATAAGCTTTTGCCGGATGTTGTAGTATATGCCATCGGCCTTGAAGCATACCAAATGCCCCCTCAACATCTTTTCGTACAGACGCTTGTGCTCGAGTGAACTTTACTCTCTTCGGATCAACTTCACTTGAATACCCTTTAACAAACGATGACCATGTTGGGTATATCCCGTCAGCTAGGTAGTACCCATTTTTGTACTCAACACCATTAACTGTAAAAAAAGGCTTGTTCTGGAGCATTGCCGGTGAGCATCTCATCAAATAAAGGAGAATAATTAAGAACATTTAAGTCGTTGTTAGCCCTTGCAACACCAAAGTATGCATGCCAAATCCACATGTCATACGAGGCGACGGCTTCAAGCATGATAGTAGGATAGCCGTGTTCACCTCGTGTATATTTCCCTTTCCATGCGTTAGGGCATTTCGCCCATGCCCAATGCATACAATCAATACTACCAAGCATGCCCGGAAAACCATGCTTGTTACCATGTTTCTCGTACAACCGTTGAATGTCATCGGCCGTTGATTTTCGCATCTACACATTTGCATATATATCAATCATGCACTTTGCAAAATTAAACAAACATTCGCGAGAAGTTCTTTCCGCCATTTGTAAATATTCGTCAAAGGCATCCGTTGACGTACCGTATGCCAATTGGCGTATGGCGGAAGTAACTTTTTCAATAGTGGTAAATCCGAGTTTACCACGGCCATCTACTTTTTGACGAAAATAATCAACATAATCCGGGATTGGGTTATCAGAGTAGTTAGATATACCTTCTACTATCCGAAGTAATAGACGTTTGCTCATACGAAAACGACGCTTGAAATACTCCGGTGGGTACTTTGCGTTGTCTACAAAGTAATCGTTCATTAAAGAGTCGTTCGCCGTAAACCGATCACGAGGAATGTAACGAAGTTTGAAACCACCTCGGTTGGACGACTCACCCTCTTCACGGGGCACCACAACTTGGTTATGATATTGCCGAAGAAGTGTTAAAATTTCAACATCCTCGTCGGTTGAAGGTGAATCGTAAAATTCAGAATCACTCATTTTGTATTTTTAATGAGAAAATGAAAGAAAGATATGAAGAATGGTGTGAAAATATTGGAGGAAATGGGTTTGTATTTATAGAGTAAATAGGGAATTTAAAAATAATTTTTTTTTTAAATTTTAAGCCGTTACAACAGCTCTTTTAAAGTTTTTTTTTTTTTTTAAATCGTTGAAGGCAAAGAAAAAATAATAATAATATTATTAAAATAGTGAACGGTCTTTTTCTCGCCGTTTGGATCTCGACACCGAACGAAAACGCCGGCCACGAACGCTGACTTGGTGTGCCGAACGCCGGAGCTCGGCGTTTTCGAGTGTTGAATGGCGAGTGAACGCCGGGCACTCCTTGTTAGTCAGATTACAAAATATCAACCAATCTTGTAAATGTATGTAGGTATACATGTATGTGTTAATAATAAGGATATATACACAAATAAGATGTATATTCAATCAAACATATATACGTATATAGTAATTTATTCCCCTACATAAAATATAACCTCATACATCAAATAACAAATCTCACTCTCAAATCAAACATGTATCGTATTGCGTATATCGATCGATAGATCGTTACATATAACATCTTACATTACGAATTATACATTAAAAATGAATTGAAGTGTCTCTTCACCGCTTGATAATCGCCATCATAGATACGATCATAGAACCGCACAAGAACAATCCAGATACCGGCACCGAATAACCGGAACCACTGTCCATTCCAGCCGGAGCACTCACCGGAGAAATCTGAGCCGATACAGCTGCCGCCATAACGATCAAAAGCATAGCAATCACGGTGAAATTAGTAGCTGCTGCCATTGAATAAATAGATATATATATATATATATATATATATATATATATATATATATATATAAGAATTGAATATATATATAAGAATTGAATTGTATATTTGAATATGATGAGAGAGTGGTGATATATGTATGTGTATATATATAGCTGTATATGTATAGATTAGGTTGCGGAGGCGGGAAGGAAGTAACGATTTTTTTATTATTAGTATTTTGTTTTCTTAACTTCAAAGCTAAATAAAATATTGTACTGTAATTATTATTATAAATGTAGAAAGTTGGAAAATAATGGAATCTAGTCAATGATACGTGAGAAAATTGTTTTTGCTAAATATGGAAAGAGATTATAGAGGGGAGTTGATATGCTACGTATTAATGTATAATGGTGTGGAATCAAAGGGTAGAGGGTAGATAGTTAGATACATTTCGAGGAGAAGGACCGGCATTCGATCTCAGTTGTTGATATGATTGAAAGTCGCAACACTCCATTTTACAAGGTTATTAAGATGCATCAAATTTAAACGGTTTATCACTAACGGTCAATTTCGTCTATCCCTAATTCTCCTTTAAATATAGCTTACCGTTCATAACCTTACAAATGATAAATATACATATCATTAGGGGCAGAGCCATGTAGAAAGTAGGGGTAACAGTTGTTACGAGTCCGTAATACGCAGTGTAATATCTATTAAAAATAGCATTTTTAGCTGCATTTCTTGTTTGTGCTATAGGTTTAGAAATATTGGGATACAAGGGCTACAGGTAATTCAAAATCCTGAATCCACCACTCCATATCACATGTAAATGTATGATGTGATTTTTGAGGTAGATATAAGATGATTTTAAGATGTTTTTTTTTTATCCGGAATTTTTTCGTAGCATTTTTTATTTGGTTGGTTTTTATTTGAAGGGACGTTAAATATGTGACAAGGTTTATCTTGTTTTTGATTTTTCGGAAAATTGTATGAAGGGATTATGTGATAGTTTATAAAAATAATAATCATACGGGTACATTGTATGTTGCTTGAAAGAGAGTCATATATATGTTTGAAATTGAAGTTGCAACAAAATATGATAATGATGCATATTTTTGCTACATTATATATGCTCAAATGAAAGCGACACAAGGTTGAATACATCGCGTATATTTTATCTTGAGTGATTAAGTTTGAGGTTCTTTAATTTTCTTTACACTTCTAATTCTAATATTAACCGGTAAACAAATATCTAGAAATGTTAGTATCTAGCGTAATAGTCTTAAAGTTAATTAACTTTAACTATGAAGTATGTAAAAAAAGAACTCTTATTAGCCTAAAGCTTACACATGCCATAAATAACAAAACAATGTAGTTAAAATTACTATAATTTTGTGAATTTTGAAAGGCATTATGTGTCATATTGTTAGTTAGCATATTTTTTTGGGTTAATATACAAATGGTTAATATACAAATAGACCACTGTACTTTACGAAAATGTTCATCTACATTACTAAACTTTAAAAAGATTCAATTGAGTTACTAAACTTTAAAATTTTTATATAATTTATGATGATTAATGGTTAGTTAAGATAAGGAAAAAACATATTTTAGTTCTATGACAGTTAAGCTAATATTGTACATATGTGAAGTTAAGTATAAATTTTACAACATAATATATTGTTAATGGTAAAAAGTGATACAGATCACTTTTTTTAATTAACAATAAATGTTTAATCAAAGTTTATGAATATAAAAAAATATTATTACAATGAAAAAATTGACTATAAAAATATAGAGGTAATGGTGTGGTATGCTATGGAGAGCTTAAGAAAATTAATCTCTTCCTTATATATATATACCAGTAAATATCATGGCCGTATATACGCACAACCCTCAATGTTCGTTACTTTTTTCAAATATCTCTACATAACTCTTATTTTAATAGTGATTGTATTATAGATAATGTATATTCATTGTATTTGAAAATATACAATATAGTTGAACATAAATTAGAAAATTAAATATTCACGTAAACATAAACCTTAACCCATTGCAATAAATTTAAGCATACGCTCAAGAATTGTATACACTCACTCAAGTACTTGCTTATTTGTATTAATGATAACAAACGTATTGTATGTACACATATAATGTTAGGATCTGAGCTTAATTGACAAGTGTTGAAGACTAGCCACTGTCTGTTTTAATGCTGGCCACTGTTAATATAGAAGCAGTGCCACTGCTAGAAGAATTGGAGAACTGTCAGAACAAGTACTAGCCACTGCTAGCAGAAGTAAAGACTGTCACTGTTAGTATAGGTAAGCAGTGCCACTGCTTACATTAAGTATACTTTTGTAAAGGAAACTTACTACCACTGTTGGTACAAAGTAAGTGTTATTCCCACTGTTAGTATGTATAGGTCAGTTAGAGATATTTATGGGATAGATTTGAATTCCATAATTATAGGAGATTGTTCAGTAGGACTCTATGTGATATAAATAGAGATCCTAAACCTAGTTTTAGATATGAGTTTTTGCGCAGCTTCAAGGTTTTGTAACCCTAATACAAATCAGTGTATTCGTCTTATATTATTAATAAGATTGGAGCTTTTTATAATTCTGTTATTGTTATTCATATTGATCTTCATTGTATTACTAAGTGTTATTCCGCAAACTTCTTAGTAATCATTCAAAACTGTGATTATCTAATAGTTTATTAGAATAGATCTTAGTTTATCAAGTGGTATCAGAGCAGGTTTAGTTTTGAATCCAGGAAGATCTCAGTTCTACTGTTTTATTGATCATTTTTATAATCATTGAATAATAATAATGGCAGAAGGTAGTGAAGGAATCCAGGTCACAAAGATCCCAATGCTAAGACCTGATGAGTTTGATCTGTGGAAAAACAGAATCAGACAATATATGCTTCTCACAGATTATCAGATGTGGGAAGTTGTAGTTAATGGTCCTCCAGTGACCTTAAACAGTGATGGTGTTCCACTGCCAAGATCTCCACCAACATCTGAGGCAGAAAGAAAAGTCAGATCTATAGAGTACAAAACTTTGAGTACTCTATTGTTATCTATTCCAAATGAATATCAAAGGCGTTTTGAAGCATGTCAAGATGCTAAAGTTTTAATGGAAGCAATAGAGAAGAGATTTGGTGGTAATGATAACACCAAAAAGAACAAAAGATCTCTGTTGAAACAGCAATATGAGAACTTTAATTCTGTAAAGTCAGAAACTCTGACTCAAACCTTTGATAGGTTTTCAAAGCTTGTGGGAGATCTGGAAAATCATCAAGTAAAAATTGATAAAGATGATTTGAACAGGAAGTTTTTAAGGTCCTTGGGTGATGAATGGACCATGTATACTGTTGGTTTAAGGCAGAGTGCAGATCTGGAAGCAAAGGAATTAGAAGATATCTACAATGATCTGAGGAATTTTGAAGCTGAGGTAGAGATCAAGAAGGTAGGCTATGGGAGCAACAACAATAATTCAGCTTTTATGTCAATGGCAGGTTCTGGATTAAAAGCTGAATCAAGTCAGAAAGGGTCATCCTATGGTACTAGAGGAAGTGGATCTAGTACTACTCATTCTAATGATCAAATCTTAGAATCTTTCTTTGCTAGTAATGTGAATTCATCACTTACTAATGAAGATCTAGATCAGTTTGAAGGAGATGATCTAGAAGAAATGGATATCAAGCTACAAATTGCTTTAATCACACAAAGAGCAAAAAGGTTTATGCAAAGAACTGGTAGAAATAACTTTGCACAGAAAAGGAGTGATTCAAGCTGGTTTGATAAAAGCAAAGTTGAATGCTTCAACTGTCACAAGATGGGACATTTTGCTAGGGAGTGCAGAAGTCCTAAGATTGATCAGAATGAGAGAGGAACTGTTCAAAGAAGTGGAGGAAATGTTGGTCAGACTAAGAATGTGCCTATCCAAGATACCTCATCAAATGCACTGGTATCTGTTGATGGATGTGGATGGGATTGGAGTGATCAGGAAGAACATGAAGTGAAGAATCAATGCTTCATGGCAACAGCAGAATCTGACAAGCAATCTGAAGTTCCTTATGAGGTACAAATAAAATTGTGCTCAGCTGTGTGTAAACAAACTGTGAAACATTATAGAGATCATAACCAGAAAGTGTGTGATGAGCTAAAACAGTGTGAAATCAAAAGTAGACACACAATCTCTGTAATAGAAAATCTTGAAAAACAGATTCAGGCATTTGAAGGTAATGCAACACAGTTTAAATATGATATTGAGAGTGCTAGGTGGGAAAGAGACACTTTTAAAGATAAAGTAGAATTATTAACTAAGAAACTTGCAGAGGTTACATGTGAAAGGGATAGCATAAGACTTAATGTGAGTAACTTAGAACATGCATCTAAAAGTGTAAATAAACTTATCAATTCTCAGATTCATGATAAACTCAAAACTGGGTTAGGATACAATAATGTACCTCCTCCTTATAACAACAACTATTTTCCTTCTAAAACTGAAATTGATTTAAATTCACTTAAAGAAGGATTAAATGATGATGTTAAAAAGGTAGATCCAGTTAACAGTTTAAAAGAAGATGTAATCATTGATGAAGTTGAAATACATGAGTGGACTGAGGAGGATGATAAAGATTGTGATACATCTGAATGTAATATTAATGTGTTTGATAAATCTGATAAATCATCATGTGAAAGCAGAAATAGTATTACTGGTCTAATTAAAGAACTAAAAGTTAATAAGCTAGAAGAGGGTAAGAAAATGTTTGAACAGAAGGGAAAACATCATGATAAACATGAGAAAACAATACCTAACACACCTAGGAATGTTCAAAGAAAGGTTAGGAATGCTGTGAAAACAACTGTTTCTGTGAATCATACAACTGCTGTGAATACATGTGATAAGTGCAAGTGTAAGGATAGCTTTTCTAAATCCCAAAATTTTCAAAAACATTTTCCCAGAAGTAATCAAAGGAATTGGAATCAAATGGTGACTCAAAAACTGGGAAATAATGTTACTGTGATTAAAGAAAAGTTATGCCTTATATGTGGCAGAAATAATCATATTCAACATGAGTGTTTTCATAATCCAAAGACTTATCAAAAGAATATGAAAAGGCCATGGACAGCAGCTAATATGATTAACAAACAAAATTTTAAATCTAATGTTAATCATACAAATGCTGCTAGAAAGATGAATTATAGGGCAAATCAAGCTATGGATGCTGCAAAAGTTTCCACTGCAGGAACAAAAGCTAAAGAGTTAGCCAACAGTTTAAAGACTAAAACAGTGGAAACAGGAGTTAAAACAAACAGTAGTAAACCTTTTAAAACTGTTAACAATGTTAATTCAACAGTTTCTACTGGTAGAGTAAATAACACTGTAAGGAATACTAACAGTGTTAATTATTTTACCACTGTTAGACATAATAACAGTTATAACAGGTTTAACACTGTTAGACATAACTTTAGACCTTCAGTTAACACTGTTAGACCAAAATCCACTGTTAAGTCTAAAATTAGTTGGATTTGGACACCTTTTCAATCTAATGTTCCCAGATGTTCAAAATCTAACAATGCATCAAAATCAATAATCTTCAAGAAAGTTGATTACATTGATGCATCAGGGAAACCCAAAGCCAAATTGGTTTGGGTTCCCAAGAGAAATTAATTTTCTTTGTGTTTGTTTGTGTGCAGGGCAAGCCAAGAAGTTTATAGCATATTGACAGTGGCTGCTCAAGGCACATGACTGGAGATAAGGAAAAGCTACAGAACTTCAAATCATTTGATGGTGGATATGTAGCATTTGGAAGCAATCCAAAAGGTGGAAGGATCACAGGCAAAGGAGTTGTTCAAAGTGCAAAGTTAAGCTTTGAAAATGTTTATTATGTGGAACAGTTGAGGTACAATTTGCTAAGTGTGAGTCAAATCACAGATAAAAAGAACCCTGTTCATTTTACTGACACTGAATGTCTTATTCTGTCTAAGGAGTTCAAAATTCCAGAAGATATGATTTTAATGAGAATTCCTAGGCAAGATAATGTCTATAAGTGTGACTTAGCAAACATGACACCTCAACCTGATTTAAACTGCTTGATTTCTAAAGCTAATTTAAATGAGTCTACTTTGTGGCATAGAAGGATGTGTCACATGAACTACAAAACCATTAATAAACTTGTCAAAAACAAGCTTGTTAGGGGTTTACCTGAGAAGGTCTATTCATGTGATGATCATTGTGTTTCTTGTCTAAAGGGGAAGCAACACAAAACTTCTTTTAAGTCCAAAGCTGTGAATTCAAACTGTACTCCTCTATACTTATTTCATATGGACTTATTTGGACCAACAAGTATAAGTAGTATGGGAAAAAGATCTTATTGCCTTGTTGTAATTGATGATTATACCAGATTTACATGGGTTTTCTTTCTTAGAACAAAAGATGAGACAGGTGAAATACTTAGATCATTTATAACTAAGATTGAGAACCAATTAGATAAAAAGGTTAAAATCATCAGGAGTGATAATGGAACAGAGTTTAAAAATTATGAGATGGATAAATTCTGTGATGAGAAAGGCATTAAGAGAGAATTTAGTGCTCCTAGGACTCCTCAACAGAATGGAGTAGCTGAAAGAAGGAATAGGACACTAATAGAGGCTGCTAGAACTATGCTAGCTGATGCAAAACTACCTATGTCCTTTTGGGCAGAAGCAGTTAGCACAGCTTGTTATGTTCAGAATAGGGTAACTGTAATTAAGCCTTATTTCAAAACCCCATATGAGCTGTTGTTTAAGAACAAACCACTGGTTAGTTTCTTAAAAACATTTGGATGTCCTTGTACTATCTTGAATACCAAAGATCATCTAGGAAAGTTTGAAAGCAAAGCAGATGAGGGGGTATTTGTAGGATATTCTATTCAGAGTAAAGCATATAGGGTGTTCAATCAAAGGTCCAGAGTCATAGAAGAATCTATGAATGTCACCTTTAATGAAAATACCATTAATCCTGATGGAATAGGTCCTAAGTCTTTGTTTGATATTGATGCTCTTAACAATGCTTTTAGATATACAATTGTCAATCCTAGTACAGGTACATGCACAGGTATCACATCAAGCAAAGCAGATGGAGTTTATGAGGATATCTCAGATATGGCTTCAGAACAGAATAAAGAGTCATTGGAGTACATTATCTTTCCAATCTGGACTCCAGATCCACCAGAGGTGTTATCTTCTGATCTTCCAATGTCATCTCAGCCTATTGAGACAGAAGTGCAAATTGAAACACCTTCCAATGAAATTTCTGGACAGGATGGTATTTTTACCAACTTGGAGTCCACCATTCCAGAGACATCAACATCTAATCTTCATGTAAACAAAAATCATCCTCTGGAACAGGTGATTGGAGATGTTAACAGTGGTGTACAAACCAGACAGCAAACTGCTGTCACTGAAGAAGAATTACATACATCTCTATATGTGTGTTTTCTTTCTCAAGTGGAACCTAAAAAGGTTGTAGAAGCTCTCAAACACCCTAGTTGGATTGAGGCAATGCAAGAGGAGTTGTTACAGTTTAAGATACAGAATGTGTGGACTCTAGTAGATCTGCCAAAGGGAAAAAGGGCAATTGGTATTAAATGGATCTTCAAGAACAAGAAGGATGAAAGAGGGATTGTTATCAAAAACAAGGCAAGACTGGTGGCACAAGGTTATACACAGGAAGAAGGAATTGATTATGATGATGTCTTTGCTCCTATTGCCAGGATAGAAGCCATTAGATTATTTCTAGCATATGCTACATTCAAAGGCTTCACAGTATATCAAATGGATGTCAAAAGTGCTTTTCTGTATGGCATGATTGATGATGAAGTGTATGTGTGTCAACCCCCTGGATTTGAAGATCCTAATTATCCAGATAGAGTTTGCAGATTGGATAAGGCACTATATGGGTTGCATCAAGCCCCCAGGGCTTGGTATGAGACTTTATCTGTGTATCTTTTAGAGAATGGGTTCAAAAGAGGTACTATTGATAAAACTCTGTTCACCAAAAGGAATCAAAATGATATTTTACTGGTGCAAGTTTATGTAGATGACATCATTTTTGGTTCTACAAATGATGGTATGTGCAAGGAATTTGAAACTTTAATGCATCAAAAGTTCCAGATGAGTTCAATGGGGGAACTCACTTTCTTCTTGGGACTTCAAGTCAAGCAGACGTTAGATGGCATTTTCATTAACCAAAGCAAATATGTCAAAGACATTTTGGACAAATTTGGTTACTCAGAAGCTAAAATAGCCAGTACACCAATGGAGACACACAAAGCATTACATGCAGATCTTGAGGGGGAGGATGTAGATGTGCATCTTTATAGATCTATGATTGGTTCTCTTATGTATCTTACCTCATCTAGACCAGATATCATGTTTGCTGTGTGTGTGTGTGCTAGATATCAAGCAAATCCCAAGCAATCACATTTGTATGCAGTAAAGAGGATCTTCAGATATTTAAAGGGTCAACCACAATTGGGTCTTTGGTATCCTAAGAGTTCTTCTTTTGACCTTATTGCGTATACAGATAGTGATTATGGTGGTGAGAATATGGATAGGAAGTCTACATCTGGGGGTTGTCAATTTCTAGGAGAAAGATTGGTGTCATGGCAATGCAAGAAGCAGACCACTGTATCCACTTCAACTGCAGAAGCAGAATATGTTGCTGCTTCCAGTTGCTGTGCACAAGTGCTTTGGATTCAAAATCAAATGCTGGATTATGGTTTGTCTTTTGTAAATACTCCTATTTATATTGATAATAACTCTGCAATTAGTATCATTAACAATCCTGTTAAGCATTCTAAGACCAAGCATATTGAAATTCGTTATCATTTCATAAGAGACTGCAATGAAAAGAGATTGATTCAAATCTTTAAAATCCATACTGATAACCAATATGCAGATCTTTTCACAAAGGCTTTTGATGTGGGAAGGTTTACATTTTTGGTCACCAGTATTGGCATGATCAATCCAACTTAACTTATGGTTGGTATTAGAATAGATACTAACAGTGGAACTGTATAAAGAACGTGCTGTCTGGTCCAAGTATCTACCTCTGTTAGAACTATCTAGCCACTGTTCCTTATATAGTTGCCACTGCTTGTAACCATGTATATTACTGCTACTGTTTATTGTTTTCTAGCTAACCACTGCAGGTTCCTAGCTACTGTCAGAAGACATTGCTACTGATGAACTTGATGTTCCTTTTATTTTCACTTGTAGGCACTTGTATTGATAAAAAAAAAAAAAAAAAAAAAATTTAAAAATTTAATTTATGTTCTGCTTATGAAGCTAAATTCTTGGCACTGCTAGTACTAAGTAGTGGTTACCTTGGTCGGTTGCCTCTGCTAGTTCTAATAACTGCTGTTAGTTTTCTAAGTATATGCCACTGTTAAGGTATTTTTATCTCTTTACACTGTTAGTTATAACGGACAGTGTCACTGCTAGTTATTTTTCTAGGTCATGGCTCTGTTCTTATGACTAACAGTATATAACCTTAGAACACTTCACTTTTTCATTACGCTTTCTTATTTTCATAAATAACCACTGAAATTTCTCTCAATCAAAACTCTCACTTCTACTACGATCAATTCAACAATCATGGCTTCCTCTTCAACAGATCTTACTTTGAGTGTTTACGAAGAACACAATATGATCGCCTTTTTGATGAAACCCTCATCGGCGCAAAACTTCACACAAATTGTGGATTTTCTGCGGTCGAGTTATATATATCACGCACTTACTGTATCTCCAAGGGTTTCCAGGGGTCATTTGAACGATTTTTGGAGGAATGCTAAATTGGAAGTAATTGAGGGCAACAATCGAGTGGTGTCTATGGTTCAAGGAACCAAAGTGGTGATATCTGAGGATTCTCTTCGAGAAGTACTTCTTCTTGATGACGCTTCAGGTATAACTTCTATTGATGACAGAGAGTTGTATGATAATCTTAGATTAATGGGGTATGAGGGTGATTACACACGTTTTACATTTTTTAAATCACTTTTTAGCCCTCAATGGAAATTTTTCATACATACAATTCTCCACTGCTTGTCATCCAAAAGAACTGCATTTAATGAATTTGGCTCTCAAATAGCCTATGCACTTGTGTGTTTGGCAAAGGGGGCAAAATTTAATTTTTCTAAATATATTCTTGAAGGCATGATAAGAAATATAACAAAAGGAAAAAAGGATATGTTTATAATGTATCCTAGATTTGTGCAACTTATTTTAAATAAATAAATTTCTGGTTTAGTTGCACAAGAACTTATTATTGGTGTTAATACTCTTTCTCCTAGAACTTTTAGGGAAATGAGTAGGAATACCAATAAGAAGTTTTCTGGGAAGGAAACAACATTATTTTCTACAATGCTTCCTGCTCCTTCCACCACAGATGCAGTTCCACCAATTGCATCTGAACCAATTGGTGACAGGCCAGTAGTACCAACTGGGTCTGAACACACTCCAATTGGGGGTACCAAAAGAAAACAAGGGACCAAACCACCTACCCAATTACAGCCAACGAAAAAGAAAAGAAAACAGGCAAGTGAGGTTCCTGCTGCTCACTTGTCTCAGCCATCTAGTATTCCACAGCAAGTGACCCCACAGGAGATGGGTGGTCATTCTGGAAGGGCTGCCACTACTTCTACTTGTCCACTGACAGAGGAGGAAAGTGGTAACATCAATAAGACCCAACCAGAGGCAACTTCTAATGCTGAACCTAAGGGTAATGAAGCAGGTGAAGGTCCCAGTACCAAGACAAAGGGAACTTCTGTTGATCATGCTAGGCATGAGACAGAAGATGCTTGTGTCAATGATTCATCTAGGAGGTCACACTCTAATGATGATGAGACTAGCCCTCACATTGAATTGACGAATGTACAACTGACAAAGGCTGTGGATTTGTTGTGGGAAAAGTTAGTAAAGGAGAAAAGAGTGAACAAAGCTCAAAATGCTAAAATTGCAGAGCAGGAGGCTACCATTGTTGAGCAAGGGAAAGCAATTGATCATTTAAAGGAAAGACTTAGTGTGTTGGAAGCCTTGTTAATGGAGAATGTTTTCAATGATGGTTTAAAAGAAAGGTTTGGGGTGCTAGAAGATTTATTGAAAAACACTTTCACCAAGGGGGAGAAGAGTGCAGAAGAGAGGTTTGCTGATGAAAGTATGGGTGAAACAGATGCTATGTTTAATGTCACTGTTGAAAGTATGGAAGATGAAGAGCAGACTGAGATTGTTGAAAGTGTTGTGCATGAGACTGATGAGGTGGTTGATGGTGAGACAGAGGTGATTGTTGAAGTAGATGATGGTGAAGAGGTGATACAACCAATGGAAGGTGATAAACGTACATATGGTAGGAAGAAATCTATTCCAGTGTTCAGCATGAAAGCTAAAAGAATGGCAGAGATAAGAAAGTTAAAGTCAAGTAGTCCCACTGTTAAAGTGGCTACCACTGCTACAACTGCTACCACTGCTCCTACCACTGCTACCACTACTACTGCTAAGTCAAAATCAACCACTGCTAGAACTCCAGAAGTACCATTTGTTATCAAAGAATCTAGAGTGGATAAACCTGAGTCTAATCTTCCAAAGATTGATCCAAAAGACAAAGGTAAGGGTAAATTGGTGGAAAAGCCAAAGGTGAAGAAAGTGCAACAAAATGTTGAGCATGACTTGGAGTATGCTATTAGGTTGCAGGCTGAGTTGGATGAACAGGACAGAACTGCAGCTGAACAGAGAAATATTGAATCTGAAAAATCTGTGCCAGAAAAGATCAAAGAAACTAAAGTTGATGAAGTGGATGTGCTGCTTGAGAATGGGCAAATAGTTAAAATGACTACTGAAGCCAGCAGAGTATATGCAGAGATGAAAGCAAAAGGTTTAAATGATGATACTGTGTATCATGCTTTTGAAGCAAAGAAAAAGGGTGATTCTTTACAGATTGCTTTAAATAAGAAAATTGAAAGGGAGAAGAAGGAGAAGAAAGAAAAGGATGCTGCTAAAAGGAAAGCAAAGAAACCAACAAAGTCTGAATTGAAAAATGATTTGGTTTGTAAGCTTAGAGGAGGTAGGATTCCTACAATGAGACTGAGGAGTATGTCACTGGAACAACTGCAAAACATGTATGATAATAATCCTCATGTCAATCCTGCAGCAAGGGAAAGGTTAGAAAAGAAGAGGAAAGATGAGGAAGAAATTCAAAGGAGACTGCAAGAAAGATATGATCAAATTGATGAGGAATTGGAGAAAGAAAAGGAGCTGAAATTGAAAATTGAAGGTGTTAGGAGGTCATTTGCTAAATTTCAGGAGATGGATGATGCTATTTGTGATTTGGATAGAGATGAGGAGATATTGGATCAGATGTTTGTGGTAAAGCCTGATAGATCAGAAAACATCAACTTAAATGATGAAGAATTTTCAGAAATCATCAAATGGGAAGGAGTGTTGATAGCAGCCAAGGAAATGGCATATGAAATCAGAATTGAAAGGAAAAATGGTGTTGTAAGTTTTCACAGATCAATGCCTGATATTCTAAAAAGAGTTCAAAGCTTTGATGTATATGATATGTATAAGATTGGGTTAGAAAAGGACTTGAAAAATGTTAAATCTAGTCTTGAAAGGCATGTGTGGGAATGGATACAAATGATGTTTGAACCTGAGATGTATGGAGATATATTTTTGTGTGCTGAGTTAGTTGCTTATTGGAGATATTTTGCAAGAGCAGGAGTGCAGTGTATTTCTCTCAAGAATGGAAAATATGTGTATATGTTGGAAGAGAGAGAGTACATTCTGAGCATAGTACTGTTGAGGCAACTAATGGAAAAGAAATTGCAAGTTGCTGTGAAAACTGAAAAAGGCAAAGATATTATTTACTGGATGATGAATCAATTCTACAAAAGAGATCAAGCTAGCAAGAAAAGATAAAACTCTCCTACAACTGATTGTAGCTAAATGAAGAAACTTAAGTCAATACAGGATTGATTAAGTTTAGGGGGAGATTGTTAGGATCTGAGCTTAATTGACAAGTGTTGAAGACTAGCCACTGTCTGTTTTAATGCTGGCCACTGTTAATATAGAAGCAGTGCCACTGCTAGAAGAATTGGAGAACTGTCAGAACAAGTACTAGCCACTGCTAGCAGAAGTAAAGACTGTCACTGTTAGTATAGGTAAGCAGTGCCACTGCTTACATTAAGTATACTTTTGTAAAGGAAACTTACTACCACTGTTGGTACAAAGTAAGTGTTATTCCCACTGTTAGTATGTATAGGTCAGTTAGAGATATTTATGGGATAGATTTGAATTCCCTAATTATAGGAGATTGTTCAGTAGGACTCTATGTGATATAAATAGAGATCCTAAACCTAGTTTTAGATATGAGTTTTTGCGCAGCTTCAAGGTTTTGTAACCCTAATACAAATCAGTGTATTCGTCTTATATTATTAATAAGATTGGAGCTTTTTATAATTCTGTTATTGTTATTCATATTGATCTTCATTGTATTACTAAGTGTTATTCCGCAAACTTCTTAGTAATCATTCAAAACTGTGATTATCTAATAGTTTATTAGAATAGATCTTAGTTTATCATATAAGTGCATATCTGATGTGTTTAATTAAGTTTTCATTGTCAGCAGACTACCAGGGTGTTAATGATGTTTTCATCCTATCATAATATTTAAAGACATATATATGAATTAAGAATATAAACTTTATAAACTACTTAGCAAATAGCTATATAATTAAGTAGTTTGTCATATTTTAAGACTATAAAGTGTGTTACAAGCTAGTGTAAAATTTTATAAGTATCAAATTTAATAATGTCTCAAATTTTAAAACTTGTTATGGATATCTTATCATATATTTAAAAATTTAAATATGAGATAAATTGCATTTATATTATAAAATATTATCTATTATTATTACTCATATTATATAAATGTCATAAATTATATAGTATGTCATATTATTACTCTCAATATATGTTGAAGTGTTACACATTAAAAGTATAAAAAATGATAAGACATCATATTCATATATTGTTAAGGGTGTAAGTTTATTGCATATATAATAGAAGAAGACTTTGAAGTTGGATAAACATGCTTTGCAATAGATTTTAAGAACAACAAAAGAAAGAGAGGCAATGTATTAATCTTAAAGACATAAGTAGTTAACATTTTTAGCATGTATGAATTGATTATACATAATTAGTCATGTGTGTTACATTATTGTTTTTTTTTTATCTGTTAAATACATATGTCAAATTTAAAAAGGCTTAGGTGTTAAATTTTAGGAATATATTATCTATTATAATTTCTCATATTATATAAATGTCATAAATTTTATAGTATGTCATATTATTACTCTCAATATATGTTGAAGTGTTACACATTAAAAGTATAAGAAATTATAAGACATCATATTCAAAGATTGTTAAGGGTGTAATTTTATTGCATATATAATAGAAGAAGACTTTGAAGTTGAATAAACATGCTTTGCAATAGATTTTAAGAACGAGAGGCAATGTATTAATCTTAAAGACATAAGTAGTTAACATTTTTAGCATGTATGAATTGATTATACATAATTAATAATGTATGTTAAATTATTATTATTTTATCTGTTAAATACATATGTCAAATTTAAAAAGGCTTAGGTGTCAAGCCTTGAGAAGCTTAGGTGTCAAATTTTAGGAGTATGTGTTGTTTTTATTAAGTAATGATACTAGTAACCATATAAGCACGTGCGATATGATGCACGACCCACGTCTAGCCCACCTCTAAAAAAGTTATCGTTGGTGTTTACAATGTTACATATATAATTTTTAAAGTTAATTTTTGATCGAAATAGAATTAAGTTGTGTATTCCCTTCACTTGTATTTTCAGACACAATCATATTAGATAATTTAGTCTTATCATCATGTTAAATAAGGAATTTTAAAGCCGAAATATATTAAAGGAAATATATCTCACTAATATTAAGGTTATGTAAATGTATTTATAGAGGAAAATATCATTAGCTTATAATTGTTTACATACATGAAGAACGAAATATAAATATGTTCTTATATGTGTGGTGTTTAAAAGTAAAACTTTTGTAGAACATATTATTAATGGATTGAGGATTTATTTTTAAAAGTTTTTCTAGTTAAAATTAATTTGATTTACAAATAAGCTTTTAAAACCTTTTCTATTGTGAATGCTCTTATATGTAACTTTTATGTATTGGATGGTTACCAAATTGGTTAAACAAATTATTTGTATGATTTGTGATATATATTGTTAAGTCACTGGTCGCTGACCAACTCAATGAAGATACTCAATGATGGAAATGATTCAGTCAAAGCTATTGTTGATGCGGTTAGTACTCACTATTCGCTGTTCATTCTTGTAGGTTCTCGTATCGGACCTAAATCAGATTGTAAACTCAATCGAACGTGCTGAATCCAAACAATTTAGTTTTGAATGTATAATATAATCAAATCAAACAAACATACAAGTGATTCTATAAAGTTTTGTATATATTCACAATTAAGAATAAACGTTTACAAGCCTTTTCTCTCCTATATTCCTCTCTGAAAAATGCCTCACGCACCCTCTCAAATGTCTAACCCTAATTAAGGATTCATGTTTGACATTTATTTTCTCAACCTTAATGGTAAACACTCCGGGTATATCTTCTACCACAACAACCTCCTCAACACTAACCGGAGGTTTATTTTCAGCTTTAACAAATGTAGGCCTAACAAACTCGGTCTGTTTAACTTGCTCTTAATTTGGTGCATTAAAAGAATTTGTGTCTTCTTTGGAAGAAGAAGTCACAAAGTCTTTGATTGCATCATTAATAAGCATCGGAACATAGTCCCTAGGAGGAGGTACATGATTATATCCAAGACCTGCCTAGCTTTTCGTATCAGTCCTTTTTGCTTAGCAAGGATGTGATCAAATATCATGGATGACATGGCAAACTTTGACATTTTTCATTTAAGATCATCTACTGTAGATTTAGAGTCAACAAGCTCTTTGTTAAGTAAAGATAGCATGTTCAAATAACTATCTATTGCGTTTTATTGACTATAGATTTTATCTTTGAATGCTTTAGACTCATCTTGATAGGCTTTGAATTTTTTTTTCATAAGACAATTCATTTTCTTTCAAAACTTTATATGCATGTGTCAAATTTACGAGATTTGAATGCAAGCTTTCATTGTCATCCTTGTATATGTTGTTAGAACCAGTTAATTGAATGCAAGATAAACATGTAAATGTATCAGAATTAACCTCTTTTATTTGAGCCACGAATACACTGTTTTGAGGTTCTTCTTCCTTTTTACATCCACCAAAACGCTTTTCGATGGCAACCCAAAGATCATATGCAGTATTGTGATAATTAAACAACTTTAAGATCTCCGTTGATAAAGACCTTTGAATTGCTGTGAGAGTCTTCCGTTCATCATCAAAATCTTTACGTTCTTTGGTTGTCATTGATATATATGGTTTTTAAAATTTTGTTCCTTGAATGACTGGCCTTTCATATCTCTCAATTAAAGGAAGTCACATGTCTGGATCATTGGAAGAGATTTAGGCCTCAAAATCTTTTCTCCAGCTTGAGTAGTTGGTATCTTGGGTGAACATCGGAGGCTTATTGCTAACAATATGTTAGAGCGACATCTTTAAACAATAACTTTAGTGAAACACAAACAACCAAAATCTCCCTCCAAAATTTTGTTCTAAAATGTCGAAAACTGCCAGAGTACGATGAAACTTTTCCGAAACTAATCCATTTTTTTTATATATAAACATAAAAAAATAAAAAAAACTTAGTGACACTAAGGAAGTGTCGCTAAAAGCGTCGCTGAAGGAAGTGTTGCTGATGAATAGTGCTGAGACACTTGGTAAGTGTCGTTTATGAATAGTGCTGAGACACTTAGGTAAGTGTCGCTATGAATAGTGCTGAGGTAAGTGTCACTATGAATAGTGCTGAGACACTTAGGTAACTGTCGCAGGAAGTCTGAAAGTGTCGCTAAAACGCGCAGCAGCATAAAAAAAAATCCTAAAAACGTAATTTTTTGAAACCCTAGAAAAAATTGACGAACAACAGACGAACTAGCACCAAAAATCAACCCAAAAATCGATATAATCAACACAAATAACCTTAAAACTAATTATAATCGATTTATACCTTCACGAATCTAACCGAAAACGTTCAGATCACGATCTAATATCACGTAATCCGAAGATTGTGGCTCTGATACCACATGTAGGTTCCCGTACCGGAGCTAAATTAGATCGTAAACTCAATCGAACGTGCGGAATCCAAATGATTGAGTATTGAATGTATAATCGAATCAAACAAACATACAAACGATTCTAAACATTTTGTATATATTCACAATTAAGAATAAACATTTACAAGCCTTTTCTCTCCCCTCTTCCTCTATGAAAAATGCCTCACACACCCTCTCAAATGTCTAACCCTAATTTTGTCTCTAACTCTTCTATTTATAGTTTGTCCAGTACCTCTAGCGACACTAGCCAAGTGTCGCTAAGTCAGTATCGCCTAAACACATTTAGACATTTCTATATATTATATATCAACATATACATCACATACTCAGACTAATTAACTTTGACACGTATATATGTTTGACCAACTGACTGACACACAAAATGCACCAACAATTCTACTCAAGGAAACTGATATGCAAAAGTAGATAAAAACTCAACTCTGTGTGTCGCTAATTAAGGTATTAACAATGAGAGTTTTACATATGCAAAAGAATAAAAGGCAAAAGTCACTGCCCTAATAAAAGAAAGTTGTTGAAGAATAATTAATCAAGTCACTCTACAAGATCACGTTAGCTCGTAGTGAGTGAGGAGATTTATTATATCTTCAATGACTTACATTTTGAATAAACGTTTCCACACATGTACAAGTCTCTCACTATTATTGTACCAGCAAGTGTTCCTCGTATTCAAATATCTATGATAAGACGTGTCTGTAAATGATTGGAGGTATGGTAAAAGAGATATTCACGGTAACAGAATTGGGACCCACGGAATGTCGGTTAGAAGGAGATCAAGCCATTAAAGCAGCGACACATGTCATTCCAGGTCCTATTTTGTAGGAGATATTTACGGGACATTTTGTACTATATATAGAGCAGTACGTTGTACTTATAAACTGGTCGTTGTACGTGTTAATCACTTGTTTTTTTAGTGAGTAGTTTGTCTAAGAACTTTAGCGAGCAGCGAGTGAACAGTTAGCTTGTTTGTCAGCTACTGTTCATCTAAGTTTGTAATATATTAGCTTGAGTGTTTGATTTGGTTTAGCCTTGGATATTCCATTCCGCAATCAACACTTAGTGAGTTTTATAATTACTAAGATTCACATTTCAGCTACTATTGCATTGTTACTTAACTGTTATATATATATATCAATTTGTTATACTCTGTTTTACGCTCACAAGTTAATCACAATTAAAACCGGAATAAATAACTTGAATAAAATTGAAAAAGGTTTTCATAGTATTAAACCCCCCCTTCTATATTTAAACTTTACTTATTGTGATTCAGATTCACTAATCATTAGTAAATCAAGGACTCTCAATTGGTATCTATGTAGAGTTGGTTTGATATAATTAACCAGATCTGCAATAGAATCAGTAAAGTGCAGTTGTGTAGACTCTGAGTATCAAAAGGGAAATGGTTCTACTACCAAACGTCCAGCATTTGATCCCTCTAGGACTGAAACCTGGATGTCCCGGATGATGATGTTTTTAGATCTAGTTGATGACCGTCTATGTGATATTATAACCAAACGTTCTCTTGTTCTGACCACTATTGTTCATGCTGTTGCTTCTACAACAACTATGCCGGATATACCAGAGATAGATGTGCCCAAAAGGGAGGAACAATGGTCTGATGAGGATAAGAGGTTGGTACGATTGGATAAACAGGCAAAAATCTATGTTGGCTTGTCACTACCTGATGAAGTGTTTGAATCCATTAGGTTTTGTAAAACTGCTAAGGATATGTGGGATACCCTAAGGAATATATATATATATATATATATATATATATATATATATATATATATATATATTGGAACTCATGATATTACTCGCTGCAGGGAAGTAAATCTCACGCGCAAGTATGAGCTATTTGCAATGGAACCCAATGAGACTCTGTCTTCCACTTATACCAGATACCAGTCACTGATGAACAAAATGGAAAAGGCCGGTATAGGCAAGGAGCAGAGATTTGTTGTTGAAAAATTCCTGGAACCTTTGCCAAGAAAAATAAGGGGAACTATTGCTCCTTGCACAAGACAAGGGAATGATTATACCATGCTAAATCTAACTCAAGTCTATGGTATCTTGCTCAACTGGGAGTAGTCTGAAAAACAAGCTGGCCAAAGTGAGCATATTCGTACAACACTTGGTAGTCAAAAGATTTTGAATGCCCTTGTAGCCGAGCTTGATGAAATTGATCAGAAACATAAATCAAAAGTTTCAAAGCTAAGTTGAAAGTCGTTGATAGTTGATGAAGAAGGTGAAGGAGATAAGGAGTAGTTAGAGTATGATTATGGTGGTGTTTAAGGGAGCTTATCTGTTAAGCTTATTGCTTATAAGCAAATAAGCTAAAATTTCTAAGCAATTTGGGACCATCACAAGTAAGCAAATAAGCCACATAAATTGGGCTTATCCAAACACAAGTAAGGGAGCTTATTAAGCAAATAAGCAATGCAAATAAGCCCCCACCCCCCCTAAACACCCTCTATGACGAGGGTCTAGAGAAGCTGGAAAGAGACATGGCCATGATGGTTGCTAACTTCAGAAGGAATACCAGGTGATGGGTGTCCGACCGTCGCAAATGCGAGTGATCACAACGCCTATCGGTGGGCGTTTTAAATTTGTAAATGCTGGGGTCTAAGTGTGACTTATTACTACTGAACCAAAGGCTAGTAGATGGTAAGTATGACCTAGAGTCTTTCTTAAAGAGAAACTGAATTGAAACGGAGGTGATCCAATCAATCGTTACTTTCTAGTATAGGTTTTTATAAAAGTGCGTTAGGGGTTTTGGTTCAGTTAACTAATAAACTAAATAAAGCGAATAAAAGGTAATAATAAATCAGATGATGGAAAGTAGTATTTGTTGTGATTTCATTAGCTCATAATATGGGATGATGAGTTCTTAGAGAAAACGTTTACCTAAATTGGGAATGTTTACTAGATTTGATAGCTTATGGTATAACCCATAGATTCCTTATCAGTCGGTTATCATCTGATATGTCACGAGGAACTAGGGTATCGTGATTCTGATCAGACAGACAATGCTCAACTCTCCACACTCTCCTGCGAGGGAGTTAGTGGCCCTTGTTATTGAACGCATTTGCTCATGGGCGAAAAAAAGAGTAGCAAGTCCATAACAAGTCTAACCGTTCTTAATACCACAAGGACTACAAATCCGGCAAACAACTAACTTAGAAAATATGTTCGGACTTATTTGATTAATTTCTATTAGTGAAACTCAAGCATGGTAAGCGAGGGAAAGTGTTTAGGTTTCTTGCGTACCTTACTTTAGGTTTAAAATTTAAAGAAAATTATCATTTTAAATTGGATTTTAAACTTGCCTTTCTTAATACAATTAACAAATCCCTACGTTTTTGTGAATGATTATTTAGCCTATAGCCTACCTACTCTAATCTAATCTAAACTAATCTAATTAAAATGTTGACGGCTTTTGCATAAAATTAAACCCAGACCATATCAAAAAATACTACAGTAGTTCATAAGGTATTTAATCGTTTATCGATGTTTCCGTTGTGAATTTAATTGCTTCGCAATGTTTTCATGATAAGTACATTGTGATTGAAGGTGTACTATACTCATGGCAATTCCACGTAATCACATTGCATTTTATGATGATTGCATGACGTTACAATTAAGTAGTAGTTTTGACACAGATAATTATTGACCGAGTATTAAGGTTCGCGACTCCTCTTTACAAGGTTACAATCACGTTTGTTAATCGAAAGGCAAATATAAGTTTTATGTTTAAAATTACAAGATAAGTCCGTTCATAAAGTTTCCATTTTTATAATGTCGATCCATACATTTGTACTCCGCTTAACAGCGTTTCCAGTACTATATCAGGTAAACAGTCGAATATGGGCTGTCATATTACTTCACGACATATTTAAGATCATCCCATAATTATTTATGCTAATTACATCACAACAAATACAATAGTAATCTACTCGCTAATCATGGCACATACTATCTCTAGCATAATTAATGTATACATATTTAATTAAGATAGATAAGGATAGAAATAACCGATAAAAATGCGCGAGAAGGAATAGACTTGAATTAATAAGAATAACTCCAAGCTTACACCAAAGATTACAAGCACGTTTCTTGCTTTCGTTCTATTCTAAACAAGTTTCCTAAACTAGCCCAATAGAATGAGAATGTAAATCTAACAAATTATGAAAGAAATAACAAAGTGAGTATTTAAGAAAGGTGTGTGATGGTGTAGGAAAGGTGTGTTTTTTGGTGTGTCTTCAAATGAACCAATGGCTCCCTATTTATAGGGGAAAATTGGTGCATTCTAGCAACTTGGGGCACATGTTAGCAAAAGGTGGGAAAGTTGCTAGCACATGTACCCTAAAGCGCGTAAAGGTCTAGCACGTGTACCCTAAAGTTGCAAAAAAGGTCTAGCACGTGTACCCTGCGAGTACGGGCGAGGATGAAAAAGTGCATGGGAGATAGGGGCAGGACAGCCGGCGCCGACACCCTGGTGGCTGGCGGCGGCTGCCTCTCCCCCGCCCCAGTTCGCCGTCTTTCATCTCGTTTCTTGATTCGTGCGTATCTCCTTCGCTATGCATCCGTTTGCGTTGATTCTTTTTGCGTTGGGTTCGTTTTTCAAAAATGAAGACTTTGATGAAAAGAAATCCCAAAAATATGTCTCTGATCTTTGGATGTCTTGTACGAATCGTTTGAATCTTCCGGCGTACGTAGAATCTTCATTCTTCATCCATTTTTGTTGATTCTTCTTCTGTTAGACTCGTATTTTGAAAACGAACATCTTGGATAAAAGAAATCTCAGTGATGGAAACTTTTGCCTTTAAATCTTGTCTTGATGTCTTGAATCTTCAAACGTGTGTGGAATCTTCATTTTTCGTTTGTTTTGCTTGATTTTTCTCGTGCAGCTCTGTTTTGACCATCTTGACAAAGTTTCATTGATTTGAATATTATTTGAGTTTATTTGCCAAGTATTGTTCCAGAATGAGAGAGATATCGATAGTTAAAACGTGACTTTTTACGCGATATCAAGTATCCCACAATTAGAACTTTGCTTGTCCTCAAGCAAACTCGAATTTCAAGCATGGTTAGAAATAAGTAGATAATGAAATATTTTGAGGTGGAACTTTTTACTACGGTGGTTTTGGAAAAATAAAATATTTGTGCTTTTGAAAAAGTGGCGTTGTAATCTTTGGGAGCTTACTTTTGGTCTTTGATCTTGGATACATGACTAGGCGATCCTCTCATGGTGGTCACTCCAATCACTCAAATTGTTTAGGGTTTCCTATTCTAATTTTATCAATCACTTCAGAGCGCCAGTCATGTATCATTTATTGTCATAGGCTTGATCGAGAATCAAATCGTTACCTTTTAAGTGAGTGCAAAGTCGATCTAGCCACAATCATTCTAGGAGAAGTGGTGTAGGGTTTTTGGAGTGGAGTGTTGGTGATATGAGAGGGGATTGTGTTGGTTGTATATATATATTTTTTGTGAAGAGGAAAGATGGAATTTTTGGGAGGATTGACGCCATGTCCTTATGATTTTTGGTAGGAGTCTTTTTCTCCATTTGACTTTCTTTTCTTCGAATTCTCTTTTTTTATTTCGACGTCATATCCTTGTAGCTTCTCTTCTTTCATATCAGCAATTAGGGTTGGTGGATTGGTGGATTCCATCCTGAAGCTTTTGAAGTGATCAGTGGCTAATCGATCGAGGATTGCCATCCTGTAGCTGATGTATCTAACTGACCGTGTGACTGGTCCATTAGGGTCAACTCTTGTGCAGGTGTGAGTTCGAACAATCTCACGCTGGGGGTGGTTTCGGCCTATTGAAGCGATTAGGGCCATGAATTGAGTTTTCACTTCTTCAAAGTCACTAGCCAAAGGGTCTCCTCCAAATGATCTGGTTGCTTGGTGTACTTATCTGATGAGTTGATGTTGCTCACGGTTGAAGGAGAAATCCGAGTCCGTGAAAACATAGATTAGCTTGCTGAATATTTCATTGTATCCGTTGCGATAGACATCAAGTTCTACATCTTCTTCAGTATACATTCCGCGTAATCGAGTCGTCACATATGTTGCTAAGTTGATTTGTGACAAGTGCGGAATGAATCTTGGTACTTCACGGACTTCTTCTTCATATACTGAGTCATTTAATTCATCAATTATTAGCTCAACGTGATGACCAATAGTGGAATGAATGACGATTCTGAAATTTTTTAAAGTTGTGAGGTGTTCTCCGGTTTCGATGAGATCTAGAAGGATTTAAGATCTCCCACCATTCTAAGATCGGCATAATTATGCGGGTTTCCAGTAGCTCTTTCCATATGGGTTCTCATTGATGCCAGTGTAGCCTTCTGACTTGATGAGTAGGGGAAAGCGGATCTGGCTAGGGCACAATATACTTTTTGGTATATTTTCCTCTGGTTGCTGAAGAACTCGATTTCTCCCATCGGGTAGTGGGGTCTTTCTGGCTGTTGAGCTTCTCTTGTGAGTTGAGCTTGAAGGGAATCTGATAGTTCTTGGATATATCTGCGTAGAGCACAAGGTTCTTCCGATCCATAATTGGCAAGGTATGAATCATATTCTCGTTCGATTTCCCTTATTAGGTGCCTTTGAGCGATTGTGTAGTCATTGGTTGATTCTCTGATAGCTTCTACGACGATGTGGACATCGTCGTTCTCATCAATCAAGTCAATCATCTCTTGGTGTGTATCTAAGAGAGGGATTTCCAATATCTCGGTTGTGGAGATAGGAGAATTTGCTGGAGTAGGGGCAATAGAGCATTCGTCGAGAGTGATGTCGATACAATCGTCATCATACTCGATTTCTTCTTTAGAATCTTCATCACGGGAATCTGGAAATTGGTGGAGTTCTTCATCTGAGGGTGCGTTATTGAAAGGTTGGGAGCTATCGACTTCAATTATCCTGACTTCTGTGGCTGAATCTTGAAGGTTTTCTTCCACAAAGCCATTCGTTTGACTTGCCTTATACGCAGCGATTCTTTGTAAGAGCTTGTCATATATTTCCGATTGGCTTGAGGATCAGAACTCTTCTTCAGTTGTATCTATATCTCGGAGTCGGGTTCGGGTGAATGGTTTCGAAGGGTTGAGATGAGAGTCGAGCATGGTTTCCATTCTCTTGATATGAGTGGATCTGATGTATTGACCGACGGATTCATAATCAACGGATTCGTCTGATGAATTATTGTCGTCGGAGCATTGTATCCTTTTGACTTCAGCCATTTGGGGTGAATCAATTTGATCTTCATCTTCCTCCCTTTCTTCAGATCTTTCTTCTTCGTCTTCGGTCTCTTCGTCCATTTCTTCTTTTTCCTCTTCAGTTTCCTCTTCTTCCTCAGTGGGTTCTTCCTTTTCTTATTCAGGTTCTTCTTCTTCTTCAGATTCCAAGTCTTCCTTTGCAGGTTAATACTCCTCTTCCTCTTCTGGGTCAGTTTCAGTGTCAGAGATGAAGGCTGACGATCGGGTAAAAGGTTGTTCTTCTTCGGGCTCTGATTCATCATTATAGGTAATTCTGCCTGTTGATATAGCATAACATTCTTCTTGTTCTGGAGTGCATTCTGGTTGGTCGATCTTGTAAGTGATGCTTTCGCCATGCGAGCGTAGGACAATTGTATGGTTATACACATCAATTACTACTCGGGCTGTATTCATGAATGGTCTTCCAAGGATAATCGGATGTTTATGTCCTCGTGGATCTCCATTACTACGAAATCCGTAGGAAAGAAGAATTTGTTAACTTGAACTAAGACATTTTCAGCTATTCCTTTTGGGTATCTAACGGATTGGTCAGCTAGCTCGACAGTCATCTTAGTGAGTTTCAATTTTTCAAGTTCTAGCCTCTTAAACAGGGAGTAGGGCATGAGGTTAATGCTAGCTCCTAGGTCGGCCAAGGCACTTATATCTACGGATTGATAAATAGAATAAGGGAGTGTAAATCTATCTGTGTCTCCTAGTTTTTCAGGAAGGCTATTTTTAAGTAGGGCTGAGCTTTCAGGACTAAGAGGAATGTTGTTTACTTCAGGAAGTTTATCCTTAGTGGATAGCAGTTTCCTAATATATTTATTACGACCGGGAACTCTAGACATAGTATCAAGGAATTTTCCGTCTAACTTAAAGGATGATAATTTCTTAGGTTGGACCTTAAGTCTAGCTGTATCTTGATCTCTGGTTCTTCCTTGACTAGGACAGCAGCAGGGGGTGGTGTGGCTGCTTCCTTGGTGGTGGTACCTTGCTTTGCCTCCTCAACATGTGGGTTGTGAACCGTGTTGCTAGGTAAACTTCCTCTGGGTCTATTCTCAAGACGTTGTGCTAATTGTCCAATTTGAGCTTCCAAGTTCTTTAGTACGGCCAATTGATTCCTCATGAAGAGATCGGCTTGATCTTGCCTAGCGGATGTCTTTTGGTTGAGTATGTGTTGGTGTTGCATGAACTGGGTGAAGGCGTCTTGTAAACTTGAAGCTGGGGCATTTGTCTTGTTGGGTTGCTCAGTGGTTTGGTTGGTGTCGGAATTGGGTCTAGGAAGTGCGAGGGGTTGGTAGTAGGCAAGTTGTTGTTGTTGTTGTTGTGGGTAAGGTGCGTATCTAGGTGGGTATCGGGGTTGGAAAGGTTGGTTGTTTCTTTGTGGGAATGGAGGTCCTCTAGGTTGGTTGTTGTTTTGGTTGAAACCGGGTGGAAAATTCTGTGGTCGAGTGGGATATTGAGCATAGTAAACGGTGCCATCTGTCTCTTCATATTCAACTTGATATTCACCGGGTGGTTGCGAGTTGGTGCAGTTTTGATAGGATTGCACTTAGTGTACTTGGTGCTGTTGTTTCTTAAGTTCTCCGAACTGTTTGACAAGTGTGTCCATCTTCTCCGTTAATACCTTAATTGCTTCGACTGGAATTGGATTCGATGCAACGAGAGGTGCTGAAGATGAAGAGTGATCTCCAGAGTTCCATACATGGTGATGCATAGTCATGTTTTCTATAAGGTTCCATCCTTCTTCGTCCGTCTTCGTCATAAAGCTTCCTTGTGCGGCAGCGTCGAGGGTGGTTCGGTGGTTAGGGTCTAAACCATTATAGAAGGTACACAATTGTGCAGATTTGTCGAGTCGGTGATTGGGGCATTTCTTCAGTGCTCCTCTGAATCGTTCCCATGCGGTGTACAATGAATCATCAAATGCTTGGTGAAAGTTCATGATGTCATTTCAGAGTTTGGTTTGTTTAGAGGGTGGAAAGTACTTGGTTAGAAACTTTGTCGCCATTACCGTCCATGAAGGGATATAGCCGGTTTCTAAACCTTCAAACCATGTTTGCGCATGATGTGTGAGCGAATAAGGGAAGAGATAGAAGCGGATTGTATCTTGGCTAACTCCATTTTGTTTGTAGGAGTTTGAAAGAGATATGAACTTGTCGAGGTGAGAGTTTGGATCATAACTTGGTAATCCTTGGATTTGATAGTGGTTTTTTGGATTAGTTGGATGATGTGGCGTTTAAGCTCGAATGATTGTCCTAGGGTTTCTGGGTAGAGAATTGGGCCTCCCCTTCCTTCAATAGAGGGCTTGCTGTTGTCAGCGAGAGTGATGCAATCAGCCATTGCTTGTCTAAATGCAGAGTGCTTTTATTCTCGTCGAATAGTGCATATTATAAGTTATGGATCAGGAAAGTTAAAAAGCGGTGCAAATCAGACAATAAAGAAAATGTTTTGTTTGTTTTTTTTTTTGTTAAGGTTTTATCCGAAGGGTATACTAGAAAACAGGATTGGTTGGGCCTCAGTATCGGACATTTAGTCTCCCCGGCAGCGGCGCCAAAAACTTGATGGGTGTCCGACCGTCGCAAACGCGAGTGATCACAACGCCTATCGGTGGGTGTTTTAAAATTGTAAATGCTGGGGTCTAAGTGTGGCTTATTACTACTGAAACAAAGGCTAGTAGATGGTAAGTATGACCTAGAGTCTTTCTTAAAGAGAAACTGAATTGAAACGGAGGTGATCCAATCAATCGTTACTTTCTAGTATAGGTTTTTAAAAAAGTGCGTTGGGGGTTTTGGTTCAGTTAACTAATAAACTAAATAAAGCGAATAAAAGGTAATAATAATCTAGATGATGGAAAGTAGTATTTGTTGTGATTTCATTAGCTCATAATATAGGATGATGAGTTCTTAGAGAAAACGTTTACCTAAATTTGGAATGTTTACTAGATTTGATAGCTTATGGTATAACCAAAATTGATTCCTTATCAGTCGATTATCAACTGATATGTCACGAGGAACTAGGGTATCGTGATTCTGATCAGACAGACAATGCTCAACTCTCCACACTCTCTTGCGAGGGAGTCAGTGGCCCTTGTTATTGAATGCATTTACTCATAGGCGAAGGAAAAGAGTAGCAAGTCCATAACAAGTCTAACCGTTCTTAATACCACAAGGACTACAAATCCGGCAAACAACTAACTTAGAAAATATGTTCGGACTTATTTTATTAATTCCTATTAGTGAAACTCAAGCATAGTAAGTAAGGGAAAGTGTTTAGGTTTCTTGTGTACCTTACTTTAGGTTTAAAAATTTAAGGAAAATGATCATTTTAAATTGGATTTTAAACTTTCCTTTCTTAATACAATTAACAAATCCCTAGGTTTTCGTGAATGATTATTTAGCCTATAGCCTACCTACTCTAATCTAATCTAAACTAATCTAATTAAACTGCTGACGGCTTTTGCATAAAATTAAACTGTTGGCACCCGTCCGCGGCTGTATGATGACAACATCGGTGGGCGATCGTGTGTGTTTAAATTTATATTTGCTGGGGTCTAAGTATGACTTACTAATACTGAACCAAGGGCCAGTAGATGATAAGTATGACCTAGAGTCATTCTTAAAGAAAACTGAATTGAAACAGAGGTGATCCAATCAATCTTTCTTTTCTAGTGAAGGGGTTTTAAAAGAGTGCGTTGGGAATTTGGTTCCGTTAACTAAGTAAAGTAAATAAAAACGTAATAATAAATCAGATAATGGAAAGTTGTATTTGTTGTGAGTTCATTAGCTAATAATATGGGATGATGACTTTCACGGGAAAATGATTAACTAAATTAGAATTGTTTGCAAGATTCAATAACTTATGGTATAACCAATAGATTCCCTATTAGTCAGTTATCAACTAATATGTCACGAGGAACTAAGGTGTCATGATTCTGGCCAGACAGATGATGCTCAACTCTCCACACTCTCCTGTGAGGGAGTCAGTGGCCCATATTATTGAACGCATTTGCTCGTGGGCGAAGGAATAAAGTAGCAAGTCCATAACACGTCTAACCGTTCTTAATACCATAAAGATTATGAGTCTTATAAACAACTAACTTAGGGTTTATGTCCGGACTTATTTACCAGTTCCTATTAGTAAAACTTAAGAGTGATAAGCGAGGGAAAACGTTTAGGTTTCTTGCGTACCTTACTTTAGGGTTTCACAGGTTAGGAAAGAGTATCATTTTAGATTGGATTTTAAACTTGCCTTTCTTGATACATATAACAAATCCCTGGGTTTTCGTAATTGGTTATTTAGCCTATAGCCTACCTACTATAATCTAATCTAAACTAACTAATCTAATTAAAATGCTGACGGCTTTTTGCAGAAAGTTAAACCCAGACCATGTCAGAAAATGCTTTGGTAGTTCACAATGTATTTAATCGTTTATAGATGTTTCCGTTGTGAATTTAATTGCTTCGTGATGTTTACATGATAATTACATTGTGATTGGAAGTGTACTATACTCATGGTAATTCCACGTAATCACATTGTATTTTATGATGCTTGCATGACGTTATGATTTAACCATAGTTTTGACGCAGATAATTATTGGCCAAGTATTAAGGTTCGCGACTCCTCTTTACAGGGTTACAATCACGTTTGTTAGTCGAAAGGAGAATGTAAGTTTTAGGTTTAAGATCACATGATAAGTCCGTTCATAAAGTTTCCATTTTTATAACGTCGATCCATAATACAACTACCTTCGGTCGTTTACCGGCTTCCATACGTTTGTACTTTGCTTGAAAGCATTTCCAGCACTATACCAAGTAAACAGTTGAATAGGGGCCGTCATATTATTCCACGACGTATTTAAAGTCATCCCATAATTATATATGCTAACTACATCACAACAAATACAATAGTAATCTACTCGCTAATCATGGCACAAACTAATTCTAGCATAATTAAAGCATACATATTTAATTAAGATAGAATAGGAAAGAAAGAACCCGAATTAGAATGCGAGAAGGAATAAACTTGAATTAATAAGCGTAACTCCAAGCGTACATCAAAGATTACAAGATGTTCCTTGCTTTCGTTCTACCCTAAACAAGCTTCCTAACTAGCCTAATACTAATTTTGAAGTAAGAAAATAGAATGAGAAAGTAAGAAAGTAATATGACTAATGCAGATGGTGTGTGTTGAAATGAAGCCTCATGCCTCCTATTTATAGGTGAAATCTGGCTTACGTTAGCAACTTGAGGAGCACTTTAGCAAAAGGTGAAAAAGGTGGTGCACCAGGTACGTACAATCGCGTAAAGGTGTGGCACCGGGTACGTACAATCGCGTAAAGGTGTGGCACCGGGTATACGCAAGGACCAAAAAGAGGAAATGGGACGGGGGACAGGCGGCAGGCGCTGCCCACCAGCTGGCCGGCGGTGGCTGGTGGCTGGCCGGCGGCTGGTGGCTGCCACCCACCCCGGTTCACCGTCTTTTGTCTCGTTTCTTAGTTTGTGCGTATTTTCTTTATTGCGTCCATTTATGTTGATTCTTTTTGCGTTGGAATCGTAATTCAAAAAAGAAGATTTTGATATAAAGAAATCTCCGAGATGAGTTTCCTATCTCCAGATATTGCATACGAATCATTTGAATCTTCTGGCGGGCGTAAAATCTTCATTGTTTATTCGTTTTTGTTGATTCTTTTTCTGTTAGACTCGTATTTTGAAAACGAACATCTTGGATAAGATGGATGTTGATGATGGGAACTTTAGTCTTCAAATCTTGTTTTGATGCCTTGAATCTTCAAACGTGCGTGGAATCTTCATTTTTCATCCGTTTTGCTTGATTTTTATCGTGCAACCTTGTTTTGACCTACTTGGCAGATTCTCATTGATTTGAGTGTTATTTGAGTTCAAATGCCAAGAATCGTTCCAGAATGAGAGAGATATCGGTAGTAAAAATGTGACTTTTTACGCGATATCAAGTATCCCACACTTAGAACTTTGCTTGTCCTCAAGAAAACTCGAACTTCAACATGGTTAAAAATAAGCAGATAATGAATTATTTTGAGGCGGAACTTATTACTAAAGGGGGGTTTTGGAAAAAATGAAATATTTGTTCTTTGATAAACAAGGTCGTAATCTTTGGGAGCATACTTTTGATCTTTGATCGTGGATACATGACTAGGTGATCCTCTCAAGGTGGTCACTCCATTCACTCACAGTGTTTAGGGTTTCCTATTCTAGTATTATCAATCACTCTGAACGCCAGTCATGTATCGTTTATCATCATAGGCTTGATCGAGGATCAAATCGTTACCTTTTTGGTGAGCGCGAAGTCGATCTAGCCGCAATCATTCTAAGGGAAGTGATGTAGGGTTTCTGGGGTGAAATGTTGGTGATGTGAGAGGGGTTTTGTTGGTTTTTCATTGGTTTTGTTTTCGGTGAAGTTGGAATTTTTGGGAGGATTGACGCCCTTTTCTTTTGGTGTTTGCATAAGGAGTCTTTTTCTCCAATTGATTTTCTTTTCTTCGAATTTTCTTTCTTAGGTTTTCTTCTTTAACGTCATATCCTTGTAGCTTCTTTTCTTTCATCTTTGGGACTTACTATAAGGTTTGAGGGATGTTTTCGAGAAGGTAGGGATAACGTGTTTATTTATGGGTATATGGATGGGTTTAAGAATGAAGTGATTCGATCTCCTCTTTACTGACCAATCCGGATTTGGAATGCATCATAGGAGCAAGTTCTGATTCTAAACGCATACATCGCCACATTCAAGAATCGAAAAAGTGAAGCATTAAAAGTGAATGCTCTTTATATAGCTCAAGATACCTCACGAAACGAAAGTTGGTTTGTTGTGTGCCTAGTCATGCGATGCTCTTTATGGGATTACTAAAGTAATTATTCAAAAGAATTTGTATTTTGTTTGTCCTTCTTCCCCAAAGTAAATCATTCTTCGTCTAAAATTTTCATTTTCGACATATTTTTAACTCAATTTTGAACTTCTTTTTAAATTTTCGAGTTACTTTTTGGAGAAGCAGGGTCTAAGGAGCAATGATTTTAGAATCAAGCATATACCATTATCCATTTCACAGTAGTGCAACTATTCCTATCCCACACTTAAAGGAACATCGTCCTCAATGTTATTCTAAGCTCTGTTTGGGGTGAAAGATCCCACACTTAGGAGTTGAAACATCTAAGACATATTCTTTAGCGGTGTGTGTTGGGTTTGAATCCCACACTTAGTGATAAGCATAGTGGATATGGTATATTTATAACGAGTGAAAGAAACGGTATAGAAGTACTCCCCGGTAGTTGCAGTATTCATTTGCATGCATCTACCGGACTTCGTCTTCATAGGTGCATTCTTGATCAAGTCTTCTTGTGATTAGTCTCGTAGGTGTAAACACGTCGGATATACAATTCTTCGGGTGTTGATACTTTCTTGCAGGCTGGGGCATGTATGATCCGTGTGTGAAAGATAGTCGGAGATTTCATCATTTCTTGGAAAGTAAAATTTGCAGAAATTTAAAAACACGGGTTGCCTCCCGAGAAGCGCTTTTCTAAAGTAGAGAGCTCGACTTAGTCCTTTCTTCTTCGAATGATGCTGGATGCGTCCATAGTGCTAGAGTGGTCACTGTGGATTCTAGGTAGGGCGTATCTTGGAGGAATGTAATGGAGGAATTGCTCTATCATGTCGGCAATAAGAGTTGGTGGGTTGGTGGATTCCATTATGAAGCTTTTGAAGTGGTCAGTGGCCAATCTGTCGAGGATTGCAATCCCGTAGCTGATGTATCTAACTGACCGTGTAACTGGTCCGTTAGGGTCAATTCTGGTGCAGGTGTAAGTTCGGACAACCTCACGCTGGGGGTGGTTTCGACCTATCGAGGTGATTAAAGCCATGAACTCAGTTCTTACTTCTTCAAAGTCACTAGCCAAAGGATCTCCTCCAAAAGATCTTGTTGCTTGGCATACTTGTCCGATGATTTGATGTTGTTCACGGTTGAAGGGAAAATCCGAGTCTGTGAAGATGTAGATTAACTTGCTGAATATTTCACGATATCCATTTCGGTAAACGTCAAGTTCTACGTCTTCTTCTTGGTATATTCCGCGCAGTCATGTCGTTACATAGGTTGCTAGGTTGATTTGCGACATGTGTGGAATGAATCTTGGTACCTCACGAGTTTCTTCTTCATATGCTGACTCATTTAGCTCATCATTTATCAGTTCAACATGATGACCAATGGTGGAGTGAATGACGATTATGTAGTTTTCCGAGGCTGTGAGATGTTCTCCAGTTTCGATGAGATCTAGAAGGGTTCTAAGATCTCCCACCATTCTGATGTCGGCATAATTTCATGGGTTTCCAGTAGCTCTTTCAAGATTGGTTCTCATTGATGCAAGTATAGCCTTCTGACTCGATGAGTAGGGAAAAGTGGATCCGGCCAAGGCACAAGACACTTTTTGGTATATTTGCCTTTGGTTGTTGTAGAACTCGACTTCTCCCATCGGGTAGTGGGGTGTTTCTGGCTGTTGAGCTTCTCTGGTGATTTTTGCTTGAAGAGAATCGGAGTATTCTTGAATATATCTTCGAAGAGCGCGGGGTTCTGGTTCTCCATAATTGGCGAGGTATGAATCTTATTCTCGTTCGATCTCCCTTATCAGGTGCCTTTGAGCGGTGGTGTAGTCATTAGTTGATTCTCCGATAGCTTCTACGATGATGCGAACATCGTCATTTTCATCAATCAAGTCAATCATCTCTTGGTGGGTATCTAAGAGAGGGATTTCCAATATCTCGGTTGTGGTGATGGAAGAATTTGCTGGAGCAGGGGGGATAGAGCGTTCATCGCAGGAAATGTTGACATATCCGTCGTCACATTCACTGTTATATTCGGAATCCTTGTCACGTGAGTCTGAGAATTGGTGGAATTCTTCATCTGAGGGGGCGTTATTGAAAGGTTGGAAACTGTCGACTTCGATGGTCCTTACTTCCGTAGTTATGTCTTGAAGGTTTCCTTCATAAAAGCCACACTTTTGCCTTGCCTTATATGCAACAATTCTTTGATAGAGTGTTGTATATAGGTCTGGGTGCTTCGATGATCGGAGTTCTTCTTCAAACGTATCTATATCTCCGAGTCGGGTTCGGGTGAAAGGTTTCAACGGGTCGAGATAAGAGTAAGGAATGTTTCCCATTCTTCTGATATGGGTGAACTTTAGTTCTTGACGGAGGGTTTCATAATCAACGGATTCTTCTGATGAAGAGTAATTTTCGCAGTTTTGTATCCTCTTGACTTCAGCATTTGTGGCGAGTCTTCATCGTCCTCCATTTCTTCGTTCATTTCTTCCTCTTCCTCAGTCTCTTCTTCTTCCTCTTCCTTAGGTTCTTCGTCTTCAGATTCAACTTCTTCCTCTGCTTCTTGAAATTGTTTTTCCTCTTCTGGTTCATACTCAAAGTCAGAGATAAAAACTGACGACCGGGTGAAAGGTTGTTCTTCTTCGTGCTCTGATTCATCATTATAGGTAATTCTGCCTGTTGATATAGCGCAACATTCTTCTTGCTCTGGGGTGCATTCTGGCTGGTCGATCTTGTAAATGATGCTTTCACCGTGCGAGCGTAGGACAATTGTGTGGTTATACACATCAATTACTGCTCTAGCGGTGTTCATGAATGGTCTTCCAAGGATAATCGGGATGTTTATGTCCTCGTGGATGTCCATTACCACGAAATCCGTAGGAAAGAAGAATTTGTCAACTTGAACTAGGACATTCTCAGCTATTCCTTTTGGGTATCTTACAGTTTGGTCAGCTAGCTGGACGGTCATCTTAGTGGGTTTCAAGTTTTCAAGTTCCAGCCTCTTAAACAGGGAGTAGGGCATAAGGTTAATGCTGGCTCCTAAGTCGCCTAAGGCGCTTATTTCTCCGGATTGGTAAATAGAACAAGGGAGTGTAAATCTACCGGTGTCTCCTAGTTTTTCGGGAAGGCTATTCTTAAGTAGGGCTGAGGTTTCAGAACTAAGGGGAATGTTGTTTACTTCGGGCAGTTTATCCTTAGTGGATAGAAATTTTCTGATGTACTTATTACGACCAGGAACTCTAGACATGGTATCAAGGAATTTTCCGTCTAACTTAAAAGATGATAATTTCTTAGGTTGGACCTTAAGTCTAGCGGGGTAAGGGAGAATAACCTCTTTGTTTATGGTTGGAGTGGTTTCCGCAGCTGGTGTCTTGACCTTTTGTTCTTCCTTTACTGGGACAGCAGCAGGTGGTGGAGTGGCTGCTTCCTTGGTGCTGGTAACTTGATTTGCCACCTCAACATGTGGGTTGTGAACCGTGTTGCTAGGCAAACTTCCTATGGGTCTGTTCTCAAGACGTTGTGCCAATTGTCCAATTTGAGCTTCCAAGTTCTTCAGTACGGTTAATTGATTTCTCATGAAGAGATCGGATTGGTCTTGCCTAGCGGATGTCTTTTGGTTGAGTATGTGTTGTACTTGCATGAAATGGGTAAAGGCGTCTTCTGAACTTGAAGCTGGGGTATTTGTCTTGTTGGGTTGTTTAGTGGTTTGGTTTGTGTCGGAAGTGGGTCCAGGAAGTGCGAGGGGTTGGTTGTAGGTAAGTTGTTGTTGTGGGTAAGGTGGGTATCTAGGTGGGTATCGGGGTTGGAAAGGTTGGTTGTTTCTTTGTGGGAATGGAGGTCCTCTAGGTTGGTTGTTGTTTTGGTTGAAATCCGGTGGAGAATTCTGTGGTCGAGCGGGATATTGAGCATAGTAAACGGTGCCGTCTGTCTCTTCATATTCAACTTGATATTCACCGGGTGGTAGTGAGTTGGTGCAGTTTTGACAGGCTTGCACTTGGTGTACTTGGTGCTGTTGCTTTTTAAGTTCTTCGAACTGTTTGACAAGTATTTCCATCTTCTCTGTTAATACCTTAATTGCTTCGACTGGAATTGGATTTGATGCAGCGAGAGGTGCTGAAGATGTTGAGTGATCTCCAGAGTTCCAATCATGGTGATGCATAGTCATATTTTCTATAAGGTCCCATCCTTCTTCGTATGTCTTCGTCATAAAGCTTCCTTGTGCGGCAGCATCGAGGGTGGTTCAGTGGTTAGGGTCTAAACCATTATAGAAGGTACACAATTGTGCAGATTTGTCAAGTCGGTGATTAGGGCATTTCTTCAGTGCTCCTTTGAATCATTCCCATGCGGTGTATAATGACTCATGAAAAGCTTGGTGGAAGTTCATGATGTCATTTCGGAGTTTGGTTTGTTTAGAGGGCGGAAAGTACTTGGTTAGAAACTTTGTCACCATTACCGTCCATGAAGGGATTAAGCCGGTTTCTAAACCTTCAAACCATGTTTGCGCATGATGTGTAAGCGAATAAGGGAAAAGATACAAGCGGATTGTATCTTGGCTAACTCCATTTTGTTTGTAGGAGTTTGAAAGAGATATGAACTTGTCGAGGTGAGAGTTTAGATCATCACTTGGTAATCCATGGAATTGACAGTGGTTTTGGATTAGTTGGATGATGTGGTGCTTAAGCTCGAATGATTGTCCTGGGTTTTCTGGGTAGAGAATTGGGCCTCCTCTTCCTTCAATAGAGGGCTTACTATTGTCAGCGAGAGTGATGTGATTAGCCATTGCTTGTCTAATTGCAGATTGCTTCTTTTCTCGTCGAATAGTGCATATTATAAGTTCGGGATCAGGAAAGTTAAAGAGCGGTGCAGATCTAGGGGAACAGGTCATACACTAACTAAAAACAGACAATAAAGAAAATATTTTTTTTATAAGGTTTTATCCTAAGGGTATACTAGAAAACAGGATTGGTTGGGCCTCTGTATCGGACAATTAGTCTCCTCGGCAGCGGCACCAAAAACATGATGGCACCCGTCAGCGGCTGTATGATGACAACGCCGGCGGGCGATCGTGTGTGTTTAAATTTATATTTGCTGGGGTCTAAGTGTGACTTACTAATACTGAACCAAGGGCCAGTAGATGGTAAGTATGACCTAGAGTCATTCTTAAAGAGAAACTGAATTGAAACAGAGGTGATCCAATCAATCTTTTTTTTCTAGTGAAGGGGTTTTAAAAGAGTGCGTTGGGAATTTGGTTCCGTTAACTAAGTAAAGTAAATAAAAATGTAATAATAAATCAGATAATGGAAAGTAGTATTTGTTGTGAGTTCATTAGCTAATAATATGGGATGATGACTTTCACAGGAAAATGATTAACTAAATTAGAATTGTTTGCAAGATTCAATAACTTATGGTGTAACCAATAGATTCCCTATTAGTCGGTTATCAACTAATATGTCACGAGGAACTAAGGTGTCATGATTCTGGCCAGACAGACGATGCTCAACTCTCCACACTCTCCTGTGAGGGAGTCAGTGGCCCATATTATTGAACGCATTTGCTCGTGGGCGAAGGAATAAAGTAGCAAGTCCATAACACGTCTAACCGTTCTTAATACCATAAAGATTATGAGTCTTATAAACAACTAACTTAGGGTTTATGTCCGGACTTATTTACCAGGTCCTATTAGTAAAACTTAAGAGTGATAAGCGAGGGAAAACGTTTAGGTTTCTTGCGTACCTTACTTTAGGGTTTCACAGGTTAGGAAAGAGTATCATTTTAGATTGGATTTTAAACTTGCCTTTCTTGATACAATTAACAAATCCCTGGGTTTTCGTAATTGGTTATTTAGCCTATAGCCTACCTACTATAATCTAATCTAAACTAACTAATCTAATTAAAATGCTGACGGCTTTTTGCAGAAAGTTAAACCCAGACCATGTCAGAAAATACTTTGGTAGTTCACAATGTATTTAATCGTTTACCGATGTTTCCGTTGTGAATTTAATTGCTTCGTGATGTTTACATGATAATTACATTGTGATTGGAAGTGTACTATACTCATGGTAATTCCACGTAATCACATTGCATTTTATGATGCTTGCATGACGTTACGATTAAACCATAGTTTTGACGCAGATAATTATTGGCCAAGTATTAAGGTTCGTGACTCCTCTTTACAGGGTTACAATCACGTTTGTTAGTCGAAAGGCGAATGTAAGTTTTAGGTTTAAGATCACATGATAAGTCCGTTCATAAAGTTTCCATTTTTATAACGTCGATCCATAATACAACTACCTTCAGTCGTTTACCGGCTTCCATACGTTTGTACTTTGCTTGAAAGCATTTCCAGCACTATACCATGTAAACAGTTGAATAGGGGCCGTCATATTATTCCACGACGTATTTAAAGTCATCCCATAATTATATATGTTAACTACATCACAACAAATACAATAGTAATCTACTCGCTAATCATGGCACAAAGTAATTCTAGCATAATTAAAGCATACATATTTAATTAAGATAGAATAGGATAGAAAGAACCCGGATTAGAATGCGAGAAGGAATAAACTTGAATTAATAAGTGTAACTCCAAGCGTACACCAAAGATTACAAGATGTTGATCCCAGTCAGGATCTTAATATGTATTACTTTGATTAATTATTAATAAGCTTGCGGAATAGTTTATTAATAACTTGAAGAACTAAACTTGTAACACAGAATATTAATCAAAAGCTTCAATATTATTATCAATAATACGAACACACAATTTGTGTTAGGGTTTACAACCTTGAAGCTAATAACTAGAATTCGTCTCTCTATCTAAGGTTTTACAGGATCTCTATTTATATCACATAGAGTCCTTTACAGAATCAAACTATTATGGAAATTCTATCTATTCCATATTTCTCTCTAACCGACTTCTAACAGTGGTTGAGCTATACACTAACAGGGGTAGTACTCATATTACCAAAAGTGGTTAAGTACTTGATACAAAATACAAACTTATACCAACAGTGGCACTGTTAGACTAATTCTAACTGACAGTGGCACTGTCAATACAAAACTAACTAACAGTGGTAGACTTCTTCTAGCAGTGGCACAAGACTTGTCTTCTGAGCAAATCTGGCAGTGGCTCAGGACTCAACAATCTCCCCCTAAACTTGATCATTCTCATTAATGAGTCAAGTTTCTTCATATTTCTTTTCATCTTTAGGCGCTTGATTCTGTTTTCTCTTTTTCTCCTCCTCTCTTAATCTTTCCAACTCCATTCTTTTATGAAACTGATTGAACACCATATATAAAGCATTGAATGCACCTTCTGAGATCACTGTAGTTCTTAGTTGAGATGCAAGCACATTTCTTAAAATCTGAGTCCCCAAAACATATTGTCTTTCATCAAGCATGTAGATTGTGACTCCATCTCTGAACAAAATCATATGAACTCCAGCTCTAACAAAGTGTCTCCAGGTATTCACATGTTCAATGCAGTTTAAGAACAAATTAGTGAATGGTTCAGGCTCAAACAGCATAGTCAAACATCTTCCCAAATCTCTTTCCATTATCACCAGTGAAGCCTGCCTGTTTCTTTGACTGTTCAGCTCATACAAATCCAAAATGTCTAACCTATTCACATTTTTAAGCACATCAGCTACAGATGTCAAGTATTGCTCATTCCCATCCTCTCTGACAATTTTATCTGTTCTTTAACAACATCAGCAACCTTTGATTTCTGTCCTTCCCATTCAACTATTCTTGATGATCTATCATGATGAATATGAATATTTTCTTTGCTGTCCTTCACCTCTTTGATATATTTTCTCAATTCTGATGCATCCTTCTCCAAATCAGGAACTACATTATCACAAGCAAGAACTCCATCCCATTTAATCTTTAGATTCCTATCAGAAAGCCTTTTTAATTCTCTCTCTTCAGCTTCTGCTTTCTCTTGCTCTTCCTTTTCAATTCTGTCTTGTTCCTCTTTTCTTACCTGCTCAGCAATCTTCTTTCTATCTTCAGACAACTTTTTCTCAATGAATTTGTCTTGCATGAGCTTCTTTTCAAAATCCATCTTTCCTTCATTCTGATGTCTAGCATAAGCTTTCTCCAACCTCTCTAAATCCCATCCTTCTAGTATACTTCTTGGTGCATATCTACCACCAAGAATTCTGATCAATTCCTTTTTCCTTTGAGCAGCAGTTGGTGGTTTGTTTCTTTTCTTTTCAAGCTCTGCTTGTCTTTTCCTTCTTGCCTTTTCTTCATTTACTTGTTTTAGCTTTGCAAACCCTGGATCCAAATCATCATTACCATCCTTTTTGTTGATCATTTCATGAATCTTCTGTGCAGATAACCCTTTACCAATTACAGCCATATCATTGAGCATCTTTGCAGCCTTCTGCGATAAGGTTACCACACTCATATCTTCCAGTACAACATCAACATCAGGACCTTCTAGTCTCTTGGACTCAACTGCCATTCTTAGCATTCTCTCATCATGCTCCTCCTGAGCTCTCCTGGCCTCATCTAAATCAATCTGAGGCTCTACAACCTTCTTAATCTTTCTTTCTTCTTTCAATTTTCCCTTACCTTTGTCCTTAGCATCAATCTTTGGAAGATCAGACTTAGGTTTGGGTGATGATGAGGGTTCTTCAATAATAACAGGGGGTAGAATAGATCTTGGTGTAGTGGTGGTGACAGTGGTTGTTATGACAGTTGTGGGAATATTTGAAGTATTGACAGGGGTTGATGTAACAGTGGTTGACTCTGTGATAACAGGGGTAGGTAGTATAACAGTGGTTGCTGCTGAAGTACCAACAGGGGTAGATACCTCAACAGTGGTAGAAACCAAACTGCTAACAGTAGTTATAGGTTGAGTCATAACAGTATTTTTCTTGACAGAGGAAGACTTTCTGAATGGAATTGATTTCTTTCTATTATAATTTTTCACTCTTACCTCCTCTTCAGCTGCAGATTTGGACTCTAAACACTCCCCCTCAACCTCTACATTTCCACCTTCCATCTCTGTTTCAACAGATTTATCAATCACCATCCTATCACTGAAGCTCACTCTTTTGCTCATATCAATACTTTCTCCCATAACATCCCGGAAATACAAATTAGCCACAGCCTCAAAAGGTAATCCTTTGTTTAATGGAAAAACATTCAAAGATGGACCTCTTTGTGCATTATCCTCTGCAACATTCACATTCTCACCTTCAGAAACACTTGTTTGCACATTTTCACCCACATACACCACCATACTTCTATCAAGTTCAGTATTCACCATTTCATCATTCATGCCATCATTAACCACATAATCTGACACATTCAATTCATCCTCAACATTTTCATTAATTTCAGATGTATCCATGAAGCTAATACCACCTACACCTCCATCATTATCATCATTATTCCCATCAGACCCATCATTATCATCTCCCTTATCTTCAGGCACATTATCATTCCCTTGATCTTTATCTTTTCTCTCCCCCTTGCCTGAAGATTTCTTTAATTCTGCAGCAGGCTGTAAGACGTGTAACACCACATCCTCTACCACAGCCAATCTGGTTTTTAAATCATTGATTTCCTCCTCCTGCTTCTTAATTAATTCATCCTGGGCAGCCAACTTAAGTTGTTGCTCCCTTCTCAACTCTCTTTCCCTCTCAAATTTTGTCCATATCATCCTGACTTCATGTACCAAATCATCAATCGTCAATTCCTTAGTTATATGACTAGTCTCATCAACATTGGAGTGTGACCTCCTAGATGAATCATTGACTACATTTGTCACTTGCCCTGCAAGATGTTCAGATGCCCCTTGATTCGTGGTACTGGGACCTTCATTTGACTCATTACCCATAGGTTCATCAAACAAAGTTGCCTCTGGTTGGGTGAGAAAACCTAATATCGATTAAGCTCAGATTGTTTAGATCTAATCTAGGATCAATGATAACAAAGACAACAATAATTTGCAGCGGAATAACAATAAGAACAATGTTATCACAAACCAAATCCCTAATCTTATTATTAATCAATAATAAAGACGGATACACTTTTGTATCGGGGTACAAAGAACCTTAGGGATAAACAAATTACAACACAAAACCCTAATTCTATATGATCAGTATAGAACGTGTTATCTACCTATAACAAGGATTAAAGATATCAAAGATATCTTAACCTTAGGGATAATACTCTAGACGTCTACATATTTCTGTGTACACTCTATTCTATACGCCTATATCTCTTTATATACTAGAGATATTAGGGTTTACAAGAAGACCTAATTGTAGTAGGAAACTAATTTAAAATAAAACATTTATCTTTAGTCCCTCATCTTTAATTATTTTGTATCATCAAATCAATAATTCCCAACAATCTTCCCCTATTTGATGATGACAAAATATCGATCTTCTTGCACACACTTCCCCTTAACTGTTGATTTCTTTTAAACCGTGTCATGCATAATAATAAGCTGCAAATCTTGATCTTTAATGATTCTTCCCCTTTTTTTTGTCATAATCCAATGGGGATCTTCTAGAAGATAAGCAACTTGAAGTATTACAACCACATGTTATATAGTACACCAACAGTAGTAATATACAACTAGCAGTAGTATTGAAACCTTTTTCCTCAAACAATGCATGAACATATCTCGATGGTTAAAAACTTTAACAACAAGCTTCCCCTCAAATCAATATTTTAACCATCTCTTGAATCTCGAACTTTGTAGGTTCTATGTAATGATCACCGATGAAAAAAAATAAAATATAACAAACTTAATAAAGAAATTAAGTCTTCCAAACTTGTACCTTATATCTTGTACTAACCACGACGTCGAACTTATAATCCTATGTATAAGCAGACCGTAATCTCTTTGACAAAAATCCTTATTTTCCATAATAAGTCACCGAGCACACCAAACTCTTTCAAGTGATAGCAAATGTGAGCATAGAGCATCATAAGTTTGTAAATCTCACACTTTTGCTAGATTTTGTCAAGTCTTCGTCACCGTACAAACCAAACAAGTTATCTTCAAAGTTCTTCATCCTCCACTTTGAGATATGATAAGATACAAACCTGTAAAACTCAATTACAATATCAAATAAGCTATAATCAATCTTCTTCGTAATCACATCTTCAAGAACAAGCCATTAAATCAATACAATTCCATTTGAGATCCAAACTATCAGTTGAACCAACAGTTGTAACCAAGTAATACTAACAGTGGAAACTGTTTTGTACTAACAGTGGTAATCTCCTTTCCACTAACAGTGCCAATCTTCAAAATCTACTAACAGTGGTAAGCTTTCAAAATCTAACAGTGATAAGATTTCAAAATCCACTAACAGTGGTAAGCTTTCAAAATCCACTAACAGTGGTAACCACTTTGCATTAACAGTGGTAAGCTTCTAAACTCCACTAACAGTGGTAACTACTTTACATTAACAGTGGTAAGCTTCTAGCAGTGGTAAGGTTGTACTCACAGTGATAAGCTTTCTAGCAGAGGTAAACCTTTTAGCAGTGATAAACATGTGCTAGCAGTGATAACTTGAAGAAATCTAAGTAATCACTGCACATGTCTTCGTTTTTACTCCTTTACCACCAAAATCGCTATCAACTTTTCTGTAGCAGAATTCAAACAATTATGTATCTCCTCTTAAACAGCTCCGATCATTCTCAAATTTTTAAACATTGTAAATATATGTGTTGTGAACCATATATCCAAAAATCAAGTTGATCCAACGGTTAACGACCATAGAACAATTAATTTACAGCAGCTGTGCAAACAGAAACCAAAAATGTACTGCAGCAGATTCGAATTTCAATATCTCTTTGTATATACATCTGATCATGATGAAATTTTTACACACTGTAGAAATGTATGTCTTCTATTACATATCCAAAAATCATAAACTTTCGTTGGATAACGAAGACACGGTAACCGTTTTACTTCTGCCGTTCTGAAAAACCCTAAACTTTCAGCAACCAATTTCGACAATGAATATCTCTCAATCAAAAGCTCAGATCAAAAATTCCTCTGGTCAGAATGTGCGCCAATATGTTAAAAAGCTCTAGTTCAAATTCACAACAATCTAACGGTTAACGAAGGAGATCCGAATTTTTTACCATGGCTGTGCAGAAAGTGACGAATTACGAGTTTTTCTTGCAATCTTCTAGGGTTTCTTCGATATGGCTTCTCTTGCTTGCAAAACTTGTAGATCCTAGATAACGAGCCATCTTGCTCTGATACCAATTGAGAAAACCTAATATCGATTAAGCTCAGATTGTTTAGATCTAATCTAGGATCAATGATAACAAAGACAACAATAATTTGCAGCGGAATAACAATAAGAACAATGTTATCACAAACCAAATCCCTAATCTTATTATTAATCAATAATAAAGACGGATACACTTTTGTATCGGGGTACAAAGAACCTTAGGGATAAACAAATTACAACACAAAACCCTAATTCTATATGATCAGTATAGAACGTGTTATCTACCTATAACAAGGATTAAAGATATCAAAGATATCTTAACCTTAGGGATAATACTCTAGACGTCTACATATTTCTGTGTACACTCTATTCTATACGCCTATATCTCTTTATATACTAGAGATATTAGGGTTTACAAGAAGACCTAATTGTAGTAGGAAACTAATTTAAAATAAAACATTTATCTTTAGTCCCTCATCTTTAATTATTTTGTATCATCAAATCAATAATTCCCAACATTGGGTCTGATTGATGTTACCACTGTCCTGTCCTGCCAGTGGGCTAGAAACAGTAGTGGCAGCCCTTCCAGAATGAACATTTTCATCAAGTATGTTCACCTGTTGTGATTGCTCATTTGACTGAGACTGTGGAGAAACAGGAATCTCCATAGCCTGTTTAGTTTTCTTGGATCTCTTGGTTTTGCTTTGGGTAGGCTGTTGGTTCCCTTGTTTTATTTTTGTGCCACCTCCTGGTGTGTGTTAAGAACCAACTGGTTTTGTTGTCCTGTCATCATTTGGTCCAAGTGGTGTTGGTAATACACCACCAGTGGCAGAAGGAGCAACTAACATTGTAGAAAACAATGCAGTTTCCTTCTTGGAAAAGGTGTTTTGATATTGATACATGGCTCTAATAGTTTTCAAAGATAAAGTAGAACTAACTATTACACTTTTATCTGCTGGCAAATTTAGCAACTGCTTATTCAACAAAAGTTGAACAAATCTAGGGTACATAATAAATGTATCACCCTTTACATTTTTGATCATATTATCTAAGATAAACCTAGACATATTAAATTTAAGACCCTGTGCCAAGCAGATTATAGGATATGCAATACTAGAACTAAATTCGTAAAACTAGTCCTCTTTTGAGATAAACATACCAGAAAGGTATGAATGTAGAACTTCCATTGAGGACAGAACCATGACTTCAAGAATGTATTTTCAGACCTTGCTTTTCCAGCACCTTCATAACCCATATCTTTTATTCCTTGAAATAGATCCTCTCTTGACAATTCCAGAACTCCTCCTTCATCATCAAACTGCAGAAGTTCTCTAAGAACAATCTCAGTCACCATTACTTTGTTGCCCTTGACAGTGGAATGAATGTGAGTAATGCCATTAACATTCCCTTCCTTTGCATTCTTCCAGAATTCTTGAATATGTGATCTGATCAATCTTGGAGCGACAGTAAGAGCATAAGTAACTGGACAGTTACTCAAGAAATCAATAATCGGATGAAAATATTCATCTGCGACTTCTTTGTCCAAGAAAGCCCTCATGTTGTGTTCAGAATGAACACTCAAAGTAGAATTACCAGAATCAGATGAAGATGACGATGCCATGAATGAAATTGATGAAAGAAAGAAGAATAGTTTACAATGATGAAACACAAACGAGAGCGTTTATTAAAGAGTTTTGAGAATTTTGAAAGCGTAATTGAAAAAGTGAAGTGTTTGGGTACTTATGTGATGACAGTGCCAAGCCCTAGTAAATAGAACTAACAGTGGCACTGTCAGTTATGCACCAACAGGGGCACAACTAACACTTAAGCCCAACAGGGGTACCTCACTTGATCAAATTCAACCATTAATAATCCTCAATAAAGCCAACAGGGGTACTAGTACTAGCAGGGTCATAGACCATAAAATAACACAATTTTTTTTTTAATCAAACAAAAGAAAAATCAAAAAATAAAACATTAGACTCCAGCTCTCCTAATGTCTCCTGACAGTGGCTTAATCCTGCAATATTAAACTAAGAAAAACAACTAGCAGGGGTTAAACTACACAAATATACAGCAGAGGTTGAAAATACGTTGATAGTGGCATAAGTAAACTAACAGTGGAACCAACTGTTATCATGATGAAGCTAACAGTGGCAACACTTGACCCTGTCACACACAATATACTTGACCTCTGTTAGTATCAAATCCTGACCAAAACACTTAAGTGAGATTGATCATACCAATATTAGATATCAAAAATGTAAACCTTCCTACATCAAATGATTTGGTAAAAAGATCTGCAAGTTGATTATCAGTATGAATTTTGAAAATATGAATCAATCGTTTATCATAACAATCTCTTATAAAATGATATCTGATTTCAATGTGTTTGGTTTTTGAATGCTTAACAGGATTTTGTATGATACTAATAGCAGATGTATTATCAATGTAAATAGGAGTGTTCATGAAAGTCAAACCATAGTCCATCATTTGATTCTGAATCCAGAGCACCTGTGCACAACAACTGGATGCTGCAACATACTCTGCTTCTGCTGTAGATGTAGAAACTGTGGTTTGCTTCTTGCATTGCCATGACACTAGCCTACTTCCAAGAAATTGACATCCTCCACTGGTTGATTTTCTATCCATGTTTTCACCACCATAGTCACTATCTGTGAAAGCCTTTAGCTCAAAATCTGATCCTTTAGCATACCAAAGTCCCAAATCTGGTTGACCTTTCAAGTATCTAAAGATCCTTTTCACAGCATACATGTGTGACTGCTTTGGATTGGTTTGGTACCTAGCACAAAGACACACTGCAAACATAATATCAGGTCTAGATGAAGTTAAATACATCAAAGAACCAATCATTGACCTGTACAGGTGCACATCTACTTCCTCCCCCTTAGGATCAGAATTAAGATGTTTGTGTGCCTCCATGGGATTGCTAGCTATCTTTACATCTTTATAACCAAATTTATTTAAAATATCCTTCACATACTTCCCTTGGTTAATAAAGATTCCATCTGGCTTCTGCTTAACCTGCAATCCTAAAAAGAAAGTGAGTTCTCCCATTGAACTCATCTTAAATTTCTTATGCATTAGCTCCTCAAAATCTTTAGAAAGTGAATCACTTGTAGATCCAAATATAATATCATCAACATAGACCTGTACCAGCAAAATATCTTTCTGAATCCTCTTGATAAACAAAGTCTTGTCAATAGTACCTCTCTTGAACCCATTCTTATGAAGATACTCAGATAGTGTATCATACCAAGCTCTTGGTGCTTGATGTAAACCATACAAAGCTTTCTTCAATCTGCACACTCTATCTGGATATGTTGGATCTTCAAACCCTGTAGGTTGGCATACATACACCTCATCATCAGTTAGACCATGAAGAAAAGCACTCTTCACATCCATTTGATAAACCTTGAAACCCTGATAAGATGTATAAGCTAAAAACAATCTAATAGCTTCTATCCTAGCAACAGGGGCAAAAACATCATCATAATCAATTCCTTCTTCCTGTGTATACCCCTGTGCTACCAACCTGGCTTTATTCTTGATGACAATCCCTCTCTCATCTCTCTTGTTCTTAAAAATCCACTTGGTGCCTATAGCTCTCTTTCTTTTTGGTAAATCAACCAAATCCCATACATCCTGCAGCTTGAATTGTAGCAATTCTTCTTGCATGGCTTCAATCCAGCTGGGATCTTTGAGAGCTTCCACTGCTTTCTTTGGTTCCATCTGAGAAAGAAAACAAACATATAAAGAAGTATGTAAATCTTCTTCTCTTAGCTTTGACTGCTGTCTGGTCAGAACATGTGAACCAATATCACCAATGACCAAATCCAAGGAATGATCTTTATGAACCAGATACTTAGATGTGGATGTATCAAGCAATTCTCTTTCCAAATTAGGACCCACAAGATTATCCATTTCTGATTCTGAAAAAGAATCTCTTTCCTTTCTTTCTTTTGAAGGCTTTGGAGTTGTTTCAGAATCTGATAAAGAGGTTCTTTCCGAAACTTGAAATGGTGGACTTTGTTCATAGTTCTTTGGTGATCTCTGCTCTTCATCTGATAATCCAGGTATCTCTAATTCATTTTCTGAATCCTCATGTGAACCCCTTAAACCATGTGTACCCTTATCTGAATCATCCTTTGCAAATGATCCATTTGTGTCTGGAGTTAATCCTTCAGTTTCTGTTTGATCCTGTTGAAAGACTGCTGGTGGATCTGGAGACCAAATTGGAAATAATACATACTCCAAAGTATCCTTTGTAGGCTGACTTGAGCTGCTATCTCCATTTGCATCATCACCTGCACTTGTACCTGCACTAGTAGACAAATCTGGATATCTAAAAGCATGAGTTAGTGCATCAATATCAAACAATACTTCTGGACCTTTTCCTTCTACATTTGGTGTATGTTCGTTAAAGGTCACATCCATGGACTCCTCTATGATCCTAGTTCTTTTATTAAACACTCTATAAGCCTTGCTTTGAATAGAGTATCCAACAAAAACAGCCTCATCTACCTTACTTTGAAACTTACCTAGGTGATCTCTGGTATTTAAGACAGTACAAGGACATCCAAATGGTTTTAAAAAGCTAACCAAAGGTTTTCTCTTAAAGAATAACTCATAGGGTGTCTTGTTATGAGGTTTGACTATCAAAATCCTATTCAAAACATAACAAGCAGTGCTGACTGCCTCTGCCCAAAAGGACATTGGAAGTTTAGCTTCTGCTAGCATGCTTCTAGCAGCCTCAATTAGTGTCCTATTCCTCCTTTCAGCTACTCCATTTTGTTGTGGAGTCCTAGGGGCACTAAACTGTCTTTCTATACCTTTCTCCTCACAGAACTTATTCATCTCATGATTCTTAAATTCTGTCCCATTATCACACCTGATGATCTTAACCTTTTGATTAGTTGAATTTTCAATCCTAGTTATGAAGGATCTAAGTGTTTCACCTGTCTCATCCTTGGTTCTAAGAAAGAATACCCAACTCATCCTAGAATAGTCATCAGTTATCACCAAACAGTAAGATTTCTTCCCTTGACTAACTACATTGGTAGGGCCAAACAAGTCCATATGTAACAGGTGTAAGGGAGTGGTATTTGTACTCACAAGCTTGGTCTTATAAGAAGTCTTGTGTTGCTTGCCTTTGAGACAAGCTACACAGTGGTCACTACATTCAAATAACTTTTCAGGTAAGCCTCTCACTAGCCTATTCCTAACAAGTTTATTCATGGTCTTGAAATTTAAGTGACACAACCTCCTATGCCATAATTCAGATTCAGAAACAGTAGCTTTAGATATAAGACAGTTAACATTTTGAGATTCCATTTTGTTTAAATCACTACAGTATACATTATTCTTTCTTGGAACTCTCATTAAAATTTTATCTGCAGGTATTTTGAGTTTTTCAGAAAGTATAATGCATTCTATGTCAGTGAAATAAACAGGATTTTGCTTATCTGTGATTTGACTCACACTTAGCAAATTATATCTCAATTGTTCAACATAATAAACATCATTGAAAGTGAGCTTACTGCTTTTTACCTTGCCTTTACCTGTGATTTTTCCTCCTTTAGGATTACTGCCAAATGCCACATCTCCTCCATTAAAAGCTTTAAAATCCTGCAGTTTCTCCCTATCTCCAGTCATGTGCCTTGAGCATCCTGAATCAATATGCCATAAGTTTGGCTTGCCCTGCACATATAAAAAGAGAAATAATTAGTTTCTCTTGGGAACCCAAACCAATCTGGCTTTAGGTTTCCCTTGAGCATTTTTGACATCAACCCTCTTAAAGGTGATTGATCTCAATGCTTCATTGATTTTGGACACTTTTGAAGTAGATGCATTCTTATGTCTCCAAAAGCAATCTGTTTTAGACCTGACAGGGGTTAATGGTCTGACAGTGGTCACCTTCAAATTCGTATTTATTACCCTGGCAGTGGTAGCTTTACTTGGTATAAACATTCTTTGGAAATGCTTAATACCAGCAGAGGTACCATGCCTGACAGTGGTTAAACCCTCCCCTGTTCTTGTCTTGCCTCTGTTAGCCTCTGACAGTGGCACTGCTGCAGTATTAACAGTGGCTGCAGCCTTGCCTCTGTTAGGCTGATTTCTCAACACTTGTCCTGTACCACTGTTCCTATTATTTTTAGGATTATGGTAACAGTCCTGTTGAAGATGATTATACCTACCACAAATAAAACATGATTTTCTTTTCACATATTCAAACCCATTACCCAGCCTTTGTGACACTAATTGATTCCAATTCCTTTGATTCCCTCTAGGTGTAGGTTTGATTATTTTCTTTGCAGGATTTTTATCATGTCTGCTAGCACACTTAACACATTCAGCCTTTTTATTGGACTCATGATTAACCTTGTTATTCACATAACCTAGACCAGTTCTAGATTTGTTAGTCCTATTCACTTGTTCAAGCTGAACCTTAGCTTTCTCCATGAACAACTTCTAGCCTTCTTCTAGTTTATCACTCTTAAGTTCTGAAACTAGACCAGTACTAGACTTAACACATCCATCCATAGAATTACCACTAGATGAGCTATCACTATCACTCTCATCTTCCTCAGTCCAATCAGATATTTCCACTTTATCAAAATTTATATTATCAGCACAATTAACTACTGGATCTACCTTTTTAACCTCCTCAGACACACCTACCTTAAGTTTTTCTAAGTCAAAATCAATTTTAGATGGGAAGTAAGTATGATTATAAGGTGGGGGTACAGCATTAAGATTGCAACCTAATCCAGTTTTCAATTTATCATGAATCTGAGATTTGATTAAGTTCTGAACACCTTTTGAGGCATTTTCCAATTCATCAACTTTCAACTTTATGGACTCTTTATCAGAAATTGCCTCAGCCAACTTGGCACTTAGCATATCAACTTTTGTTTGCAAAGCTTTCTTTTCCCAGTTCAGATATTTAATATCTAAGTGAAATTGTGATTCATTCTTTTCAAAAGCCTTAATTTGTTTTTCAAGATTTTCAATAGCTAAGGTTGCATGTTGACTTTTGACTTCAAAAGCTTTCAACTCATTGCACACAACAACATTATGATCCCTGTAAAATTTAACCATTTTCTTACATTCAGGTGAACATAATTTAACTTGTACCTCATGTGGAATGTGTAACACCCGCCAAATTAGGACTAGTGATTAGTACCTAATCAGTTGTTAATACATGTAATTAGTCCTTAGATTAGGATAATTGATGTATCTCAATATATATTGTTGAATATATACAAAAATGCGATTTGCTTAAATCGTACGCAAACTAAATCGAATGTATTTCGGTTCCAGTAAAATACGGACGTTGGTGATCAATTTTATTGAATAATATAAAAATTATTTATTGACAATAACGTACCAAAAATATTATTTTGATAATATTTCAAGTTCACTTCATATCGTATTATAGGCGTCTGCACGACTTAGACATTAAACGCGTAAACAAACGAGGCCAATTGAATTATTAAGTAATTGATAAAATACCCCAATAAATTTATTTAATTAACTTTCGTCTTCTTTAAAACTTGCATTTTAAACACTTAAAATAATTACTTAACGATTAACGATCGGGGAAACGAACACCGCACGGAGCGCGAATACACGGAGCTAAAAGTGGAGACCCACACATGGGTGGGCCCCCACCCAAAAATCTGCCAAAGGGTGAGGTCATCACCTCCCCACCCTCACTTTACTCTTTCTCTTTTTCTCCCTCTTCTCTTTTCCTTTCAAAATTCCACCATTTCCACCACCATCTTCCACCACAAAATAACACCACAAAAACGCCTCAAATCACGTTGCTCGTTTGGAGAAAAAGACTCATCTCGCAACGATCTACAAATCTATCATTTCGGAATTTCCATTCGACACTTTGTAAGTTTCCGACAAATCTCGAAACTCTTCGATTTCGTTTATTTTTACATAAAAATTGTTTATATAAGCTTAAAATGTCCAAATATGGGTTGAGTAAAAGTTTCAGGCCAAACGGAAACCGAAAAACTCATTTTTGGCTCAAAAATCCGTCATCAGACTTAAGTGTCGCCTAGACAGCAGTAGCTATGCGTCACTTCATGCGTCACTTAAGTGACGCATTGAGTGTCGCATGAAACCCTAATTTTGCCTAAGTTTGGGAGGAACAAGTTTGGGACACACCGCACGGAGCGCAAACGCTAATTGAGTGTCGCATGAAACACCGCACGGAGCGCAAACGCGAGGAACAAGTTTGGGACACACCCATGGGGTGGGCCCCACAAAAAATCTGTCAAAAGGGGTGAGGTCACCACCTCCCCACCCCATTTTCACTTTACTCTTCTCTCTCTCTTCCTCTCTTTTCTCTCTAAATCACAAGCCACCACCACCTCACTAAATCCTAAAATAACACCTCCAAACGACCTCGAATCTTCACACTCGTTTGGAAGAAAATAACCACGAAGCAACGATCTACACTTCCATCTTTTCGGAATTTTCATCCGACAAATTGTAAGTTTCCGAAAAAACCCGCAACTCCTTGATTTTTAGTGTTTTTAGCAAGTAGTTGTTTCTTTAAGCTTAAAATGTCTAAATATGGGTTGGGTAAAAGTTTCAGGCCAAACGGAAACCGAAAAACTCGTTTTTGGCTCAAAAATCCGTCATCAGACGTAAGTGTCGCATAGACAGCAGCAGCTATGCGTCACTTCGTGCGTCACTTAAGTGACGCATTGAGTGTCGCATAAAACCCTCTTTTCCCGACACTCCTACCGTCACTTGACTAGTGACGCACAACAACTTTAACCGACACTTATAGCGACACTTCCTAAGTAACGCCTAGACCCACACCCGACACTTATAGCGACACTTCTTAAGTGACGCCTAGACCCATACCCGACACTTATACCGACACTTACCTTAGTGACGCCCTACCATGCGACACTTCCCCTAAGTGACGCACATGCTCAGATTTACTATTTTTAGCGACACTTCCCAAGTGTCGCCCAAGCCCCTAAGTGACGCTATAAGTGACGCATAAACAGAAGGTTTCAAACTAATTTTACACTAAGTTTTGAGGCCCAAATTTGACGCCCCATTTCACCCAAATTCAAGTCCAGATGCGTTTTTCAACAAAGCAATATAGTAGAAATAAAAATTTTCCCCTTGGACCCCACCCGCCAAAAAAGTTTCAGGCCAAATAAAAATTTCACCCAAATTCAAGTCCCGCTCGACCCCAGCCAGGGGCTCTGCCCCTTGGACCCCGCCAGGGGCTACCGCCCCTTGGACCCCGCTACCAGGGGCGCTGCCCCCGGACCCCCGTCATTAACGGGCTTCGCCCTTACCCTAGGTTCACGAGTAACGGTGTTACATCTAAAATTTCACACAAAGTGTTAAACTTGTATAACATCAAATATGAATGCGACACGACTTCTAAAACACTTTGGAACACGTTTTTCAAGAATAATGATAATATTATTATTACCAACAATCACCAACGGGCCGTACACATTTTCAAACACTTAAACAATCAACCAAATTGTAATCATTTGGACATTCTAGTTGGACAAACAACTACAGGGTAGTCTTATTAGATGCCTTCACATGTTTATAACCATCGCGTGTCGTGGACACCCTCAGGTTACAAGTCTTTGGACTTCGATTATTGGCTAATCAATCTCAGTTTATTAAGATAAACTCTCCAGGCTCAGGTGAGTCTCATGGCCCCTCTTTTTACTATTTTACTAGGGGTGTGATACATTGCTCTGTTTTTAACGCATGAACGCGAGTACTTATTTCAATATACTACATGAGTTGTTTTCAACTAATCAAATCAAAGTCCTCCATCAGTATAGTCTGGTAATACGAAAGTAGCGTGAATATTAGTATATGGTACCATATAGGATTAACCCTCCTCGTCCGGGTTAGCAAGCACTAACCGGGTAAACGGACGTACTAATATTTGGGAAGACGAGAGTAGATTAGGCTCTCGTGGAGGCACCTCGCTCGGAATTCTCTATATGGGACCCGACCCTCGAGTTAAGCTCAGACTATGCGCTCATGGTTGTATACATTATCTATAACTCTATTTGCTGGATGCAAATCAATACTTAAATCTTGCGGTTCATAGAATATTATTTGATACTCAAACCTGTGAGCTCACCAGCGTTAGCTGACCATTTTAGCATGTATCACAGGTACTCAGCAGTAGATTTGGACTGCCCATCAGGATGCATCTTAGCTCGAGTCTTCATGCAAACTTCAGAGATTTCATTGCATTATTAGATTTTGTATAACTAATTATGTACTTAAATCTCTCATATTACGAACACGAGCTAATTATGAGTTCAAACTGTTGTAAACCATTCAATATTAATATATTTTGTTAAAACAACGCATATAGAGTCGTTTGCTATATATCTGTGTGCTTTGATTATTGATTAGTAACACCCAAAGTATGCTTCCGCGAATCATTAAATTTGGGGGTGTTACAGAATATCTGAAGGTTCTGGTTCTTCTGTGACAGCCATCAAAGCTTGATTCTTTACCACAAGCTCTTCTTGATCACTCTAGTCAAATCCTCCCATTCCATCCTGTGCTACCAATGAGTCTGAAGTGGTGTTCTGTACAGGTACCAATCTTCTTTGAGGACCAGAACTATTTCTCATTATTCCATTAACTGCATTCTGTGATCCTCCATCCTGTGTGTTCCTGCATTCTCTTGCAAAGTGACCCAACTTGTGACAGTTGAAACACTCCACTTTGCTTTTGTCAAAACCAGCTACACCATCTCTCTTGAATGTGAAGTTTCTGTTACCAGACCTCTGCATAAACCTTTTTGCCCTTATGGTGATCATAGCCATTTGCCATCTCAAATCCATCTCCTCAAGGTCCTCTTCACTGACCTGCTCCAAATCTTCTGTAGTTAATGATGAATTAACATGGCTAGCAAAGAATGCTTCTAGCACATTATCATTAGCACCAGATGTGCTACTACTTCCAGCTTCACCAACAGACACAAAAGCAGTATTATTAGAACTACCAGTGGACTATTTTATAGCCAAAACCTCAGGCTCAAAGTTTCTCAGATCATTGTACAGATCCTCAATTTCCTTCTGATCAAGGTCTGCACTTTGTCTTAGTCCCACAGTGTACATGTTCCATTCTGTACCAAGTGATCTTAAAAATTTTCTATTAAGATCATCCTTGTCTATCTTAACATTGTGATTTTCAAGATCTCCCACCAGTTTCTGAAACCTATCAAAGGTTTGAGTTAAAGTTTCTGACTTTACTCCAGCAAAGTTCTCAAACTGTTGTTTGAGAAGAGACCTCTTGTTCTTCTTTGTATTATCATTACCTCCAAACCTTGTGACTATTGCTTCCATGAGTACCTTAGCATCTACACATTTATCAAATTTCTTTTGATACTCATTGGGAATTGACAAGAGTAATGTACTCAATGCCTTCCATTCAGTGGCTCTTTCTTTTCTCTCAGCATCTGTCTTGGGTGGTGGTCTCTCCAGTTTTTCACCATCTGGACCCTTTGGATAATTAGGTCCATTGATAACCACCTCCCACATCATATAATCTGTGAGAAGCATGTACTGCCTTATTCTTGTCTGCCATAACTCAAACTCATCAGGTTTGAGCATAGGAATCTTTGTTGCCTGTATTCCTTCCATTGTTTCAGTAGACATCTTGGTATTTGAAGAGAAAGTTGCAAACTTCAATAGAATTCTTCAAGATCAAAGCAATATCTAGCTCTGATACCACTTGTTGATCCCAGTCAGGATCTTAATATGTATTACTTTGATTAATTATTAATAAGCTTGCGGAATAGTTTATTAATAACTTGAAGAACTAAACTTGTAACACAAAATATTAATCAAAAGCTTCAATATTATTATCAATAATACGAACACACAATTTGTGTTAGGGTTTACAACCTTGAAGCTAATAACTAGAATTCGTCTCTCTATCTAAGGTTTTACAGGATCTCTATTTATATGTGACAACCGTCAAAAAAAAAAAAAAATCTCAGGTCATTACCGCACTTGAATCTCAAATTACGCTTACAGCATTCCTTAAATCCTAGTGAAAATCCTAGGTTATGACTCCGTAGGCTTATCAAAGTCATAAAACGTCTTAGAGACTGCTTGGTGAACTGTAAATTTTCTCTAACATGCCAAATTAGGTTACTAAGTGCCAATAAAATAAAGAAAAACCTATCTCTTTATGTCTTCACAAAATCCTCATCGAATCACAAAAACTGAATTTTCGGTGACACTACAAGTAAATTCAATCGGACGGTACCCGACTTAACACGAACATTAGTGAAAATATTTCTATTAATAACTTAAATCTATTTTTAGAAGTTATTTATCATATATTATTATTTTGTTTAAATAATACACGAAAAACTTAGACGTTTTGGCTAAAACGTCTCAAACGCAAAGAAAATGCGTGAATCGAATTCGGCAACCAAACGAACATCAATAAATATTTTGACAACTTAAAATAAAGTATTTTAATAATAATTAAATGAAAAATAATCCCAAACATATCGTGAATTTAAACGACAAAAGAAAACGTTACGCGATTTAACGTATTAACGAATTTACGAGTAAATGAACACAGAACGCAACACAGTCTGGAAACCAATTTTTTTTAAAACATTTCCAGCCCTATGGGGCCTCTAAAATTCGTTCACCCCACCACCTACCCTCTTTTCCAATTCAAAATCATTTTTATTCCCTATACACCTCATTACTACTTCCATTTTCCCAAAACTCACGAACACTCTCTTCATTTTCTCTCTCAAAAACACACATATTCTCTCTAAATCCTCTCTAAATTCCAGCAACTTTCAAGAACAAAATCAGGGAGTTGAAGGTGTTCTTTCACAAAATAAACCCTTCAAGGTAAACTAGATCATCTACCTTTAGTAATCTTTCATTTTTCTTGTTTTGTTCTTCATAAATTCGGATTTTAAACCTCTTCTATGGTTAAAATCCTCATAAAATGCTTGATGTTTGTAGGTTATCTCTTTTCACATCCTTATGTGTTAAAAGAAAGAGTAACCCATGATCAAACCGAAAATCAAGTGAAAAATCGTGTTATTACTTGTAATCTTGTTAGATCTTGTTCATCTTTGTGTATGTCTTTCTTTTTTTATGCTAAAAATCATTTCTAACACATCTTGGATGTAATCCAACACTATGCATGTGTTAGAGAGTGTATTAAAGGTCAAAAGAATCAAGAACTACTTCTATTTAATGTTTAATGTTTCTCATTTTGAACAAAACATCATTTTAGGGCTTGTTTGGTTTCTGTCCAGGTTTGAGTACGAGAATCACCAAGGTGTTTCTCACACTTAACATAACCAAAATGGACGTTTTATGAGCCAATAATCAAGTTCAAGATGTTAACTTTCAAACCCCGTAATCCTTATATTTTTATGAGATTGTTTGATAATTTTAATAATTTTTATGAAAACACATAGACAATCTGCTCAGAAAAGTCAGAAACTTTTATCTCAGTGTTTTGACCATAACTAGAGCTTCACACCTCCAAATGACTTGAAACAAACGTTAAAAGTTTATAAATTTTGTTAGCTACAACCCTTGTGATGATCACTTTTTCTGGAACCCAAAAGATTTTGCCCAAAAGTAATGATTGCATGCATGTGTTCAGATCTGACCTCAGATGGTAAAAGTAAAAATAATAAATACTTGACTTCTCTATAATCCCTGGAAAAATTACATATATAGATAACATATTGAAGATGATCCTTGATTTTTGCATCATTTTATTTCGGACCATAAGTATTTTTATAAATTCAACAAACTGATGTAATTTTCTAGATATAAGAAGGTGGACTGATTTTTGGTAAAAGTTGGAAACCGACACTTGTGGATTTGTGATTTAAGGAAAGACTAACTCCTTATGACTCATGAACATGTTTAAGGTTTGGGTAAAAGTTCCGCGTCAAACCGAGAAGGTTTGACTGAGGCAACAATAATCGGTCTCGATTTCGAAAACACGAAACTTACTATTTTTGGAATGAATGATAACCAAAAGGGGTTCGGGTGTCTTATGATGTATTTATCGATTTGTGTGTTGTTAATCATAATTTGGGAGGAACCAAAGTTCCAACACTCAAAACACTATGAAATTTGGACATAAACAATTGCGAGACATTATATACTTGTATATTCATTATTATACTCAACGCGATTATTGGACATTAACAAACTTCAAAGCAAACAAACCATTTTGGCACTTTGTAATCTAAATATTTATCTAAGCAATCCTATCAAACCTAATTTACCAAGAAACTAATTAGAAACCTCGTGTTCATAGGACTTGGATAGGAGTCATACCCGACAAGCACGCGCGCTACATCCATCGTTTACTCTTACGCTCAATTGTGAGTATTCACAGCCCCTTTTTACTTGTTTATTATTTTGGGGTGGAAAGCATGATCTCGAACTTTAACTAAATTGGTTGTACTCTTTATGAACTTGTTGAACTTTTACTATACTTTCTATGCGAATTGGTGTATACTATTGTTATGCTTGAGTACTATCGTGCTAAAGTCCCCGGAAATACAGTTTACACTACTTATTAACTCGTTCGAGAGCCAGACGAGCCGTTGATATTTATGGATAGCGCTATTTAGGGGGAAACCACTCCTCACTCACACTGGTCGTGAGTGCATAGTATCACCTTACTCATGTTAGCGATAGAACATGGAGCTTGGGGCATGTGTCGGTTGAATCGGTTTAGTAGTGGCCTCAATTGCATTAACACTCTTGTATATTACCTTTCATATTCGCAACAATTACAACCAATCATTTTTATTCATGTCTTTATGGACAAAAGCTTTTAGTTCATTTATGTGTAACATTAAACCTGTGAACTCACCAACTATGTCCATAGTTGACCTGTTGTTTTATCATGCTTTTCAGGAGAACGACAGTAAGATGCACTCTAGGAGTACATTAGCATGGATGCATGTTCACACGCGTTTGCTTTATTTTGAAACTATTTGGAAACTTTAAGAGCTTCTTGTAATTTCTTTTCGAACTGTGGTTTGAACTTGTAGTAATGTGTAATATTTTCTCTAAATTATGTATGGTGGTGCTACTATATCTTATGCATTGTTACCTGGTACTGTTACATCTCGTGTTTCCGCTTTAGCGGGGTGTGACATTATATCACATAGAGTCCTTTACAGAATCAAACTATTATGGAAATTCTATCTATTCCTTATTTCTCTCTAACCGACTTCTAACAGTGGTTGAGCTATACACTAATAGGGGTAGTACTCATATTACCAACAGTGGTTAAGTACTTGATACAAAACACAAACTTATACCAACAGTGGCACTGTTAGACTAATTCTAACTGACAGTGGCACTGTCAATACAAAACTAACTAACAGTGGTAGACTTCTTCTAGCAGTGGCACAAGACTTGTCTTCTGAGCAAATCTGGCAGTGGCTCAGGACTCAACACAAGATGTTCCTTGCTTTCGTTCTACCCTAAACAAGCTTCCTAACTAGCCTAATACTAGTTTTGAAGTGAGAAAATAGAATGAGAAAGTAAGAAAGTAATATGACTAATGCATATGGTGTGTGTTGAAATGAAGCCTCATGCCTCCTATTTATAGGTGAAATCTGGCTTACGTTAGCAACTTGAGGAGCACTTTAGCAAAAGGTGAAAAAGGTGGTGCACCAGGTACGTATAATCGCGCAAAGGTGTGGCACCGGGTATGTACAATCGCGTAAAGGTGTGGCACCGGGTACATGCAAGGACCAAAAAGTGGAAATGGGATGGAGGACAGGCGGCAGGCGCCGCCCACCCGCTGGCCGGCGGCGGCTGGTGGCTGCCACCCGCCCCGGTTCGCCATCTTTTGTCTTGTTTCTTAGTTTGTGCGTATTTTCTTCGTTATGCATCCGTTTATGGTGATTCTTTTTGCGTTTGATTCGTAATTCAAAAATGAAGATTTTGAAATAAAGAAATCCCAAAGATGAGTTCCCTATCTTCAGATATTGCATACAAATCATTTGAATCTTCCGGCGGGCGTAGAATCTTCATTCTTTATCCGTTTTTGTTGATTCTTCTTCTGTTAGACTCGTATTTTGAAAACAAACATCTTGGATAAAATGGATTTGTACAACTCTCTTCGGTCGTTCACCATTTTTATAATATTGATCCATAATACAACTACTGATGCGCCCCGAAGCGTCGTATGATGACGGCGCTCGGACCGCGATCGTGGGTTTGTTTTAAATTTATATTTGCTGGGGTCTAAGTATGACTTACTAATACTGAACCAAAGGCTAGTAGATGGTAAGTATGACCTAGATTCGTTCTTAAAGAGAAACTGAATTGAAACAGAGGTGATCCAATCAATCTTTCTTTTCTAGTAAAGGTTTTAAAAGAGTGCGTTGGGGGTTTTGGTTCAGTTAACTAGGTAAACTAAATAAAGCGAATAAAAGTGTAATAATAAATCAGATAATAAAAGTAGTATTTGTTGTGAGTTCGTTAGATAATAATGTGGGATGATGACTCTTATGGGAAAACGATTATCTAAATTGGAAATGTTTAGTGGATTCAACACCCAGTGGTATAACCAATAAGTTCCCTATTAGTCGGTTATCAACTAATATGTCACGAGGAACTAAGGTGTCATGATTTAGATCAGACAGACGAAGCTCAACTCTCCACACTCTCCTATGAGGGAGTCAGTGGCCCGAATTATTGAACGTATTTCGCTCGTGGGTGAAGGAATAGAGTAGCAGGTCATTACAAATCTGACCGTTCTTAATACCGAATCTTCATTCTTTATCTGTTTTTATTGATTCTTCTTCTATTGGATTCGTAATTTGAAAACGAACATCTTGGGTGAGACGGATGTTGATGATGGGATATTTTGTCTTGAAATCTTGTTTTGATGCCTTGAATCTTCAAACGTGTGTGGAATCTTCGTTTTTCATCCGTTTTGCTTGATTTTTATCGTGCAACCTTGTTTTGACCATCTTGGCATAATATCATTGATTTGTATTGGTTTTGAGTTTAAAATACCAAGAATTGTTCTAGAATGAGAGAGATATCGGTAGTAAAAACATGACTTTTTACGCGATATGAAGTATCCCACACTTAGAACTTTGCTTGTCCTCAAGCAAACTCGAATTTCAAGCTTGGTTAAAATAAGTAGAAAATGAAATATTTTAGGGTAGAACTTTTTACTAAGGGGGGTTTTGAAAAATAAAATATTCGTTCTTTGAAAAAGCAGGGTTGTAATCTTTGAGAGCATGCTTTTGATCTTTGATCTTGGATACATGACTAGGAGATCCTCTCTAGGTGGTCACTAAAATCACTCAAAGTGTTTAGGGTTTCCTATTCTAATATTATCAATCACTCAGAACACCAGTCATGTATCGTTTATCGTCATAGGCTTGATCGAGAATCAAATCGTTACCTTTTTGGTGAGTGCGAAGTCGATCTAGCCACAATCATTCTAGGGGAAGTGATGTAGGGTTTTTAGAAGCGGAGTGTTTGTGGAATGAGAGGGGGTTTTGTTGGGTTTTTGATGGGTTTCTTTTGTTGAAGTTGGAATTTTTTGGGGGATTGATGCCTTTTTGGTGTTTGCGGAAGGAGTCTTTTTCTCTTATTGATTTCCTTTTCTTTGGGTTTTTCTTTCTTGAATGTTCTTTTCTCTTTTTTTTTTCGTCATCGTCTCCTTGCGATTTCTCTTCGTTCATCTTTTGAACTTTGTTTCAAAGTTTGGGGGATGCTTTTGAGAAAGTAGGGGTAACGTATCTATTTTTTTTCTTGGGAGTATGGGTGTACGGGTATATGGATGGGTTTAAGAATGATGTGATTCAATCTCCTTTTCATAAACCAATCTGGATTCGAAATGCATAACCGGAGCAAGTTCTGATTCTAAACGCATACATCGGCACACTCAAGAATCGAAAAAGTGAAGCATTAAAAGTGAATGCTTTTTATATGGCTCAAGATACCTCACGAATCGAAAGTTGGTTTGTTGTGTGCCTATTCATGCGATGCTCTTTATGGGATTACTAAGCTAATTTTCAAAAAGAATTTGTATTTTATTTATCCTTCCTCCCCAAGGTAAATCATTCTTTGTCTAAAAATTTTCATTTTCAACATATTTTTAACTTAATTTTGAAAAATTTTGTTTACTTATTGGAGAAGGATGGTCTAAAGAGCAACGACTTAGAATCAAGCATATACCATTATCCATTTTACAGTAGTGTAACTACTGCTATCCCACACTTAAAGGAACATTGTCCTCGATGTTTATAATCTAAGCTCTAAATGGGGTGAAAATCCCACACTTAGGAATTTAAACATCTAAGACAAATTCTTTTAGTAGTGTGTTTTGGGTTTGAATCCCACACTTAGTGATAAGCATAATGGATATGGTATATTTAAACAAATGAAAGAGACGGTATAGAAGTACTCCCCGGTGGTTGCAGTGTTCCTTGGGTTGCATGTGCCAGATTCCGTCTTCCTTGGTGCATTCTTGATCAAGTCTTTTTGTGATTGGTCTCGTAGGTGTGAACACGTCGGATATACTATTCTTTTAGTGTTGCTATTTTCTTGCAGGCTGGAGCATGCTTTGTATGATCCGAGTGTGAAAGATAGTCAGAGATTTCATCACTTCTTGGAAAGTAAAATTGCAGAAATGTAAAAACACGGGTTGCCTCCTGAGAAGCGCTCTTTTAAAGTTGAGAGCTCGACTTAGTCCTTTCTTCTTCAGATGATGCTAGATGTGTCCGTGGTGCTAGAGTGGTCACTATGGTTCCTAGGTAGGGCGTATCGTGGAGGAAAGTATCGCAGAAACTGTTCTATCATGTCAGTAATGATAGTTGGTGGAGGGGTGGATTCCATTCTGAAGCTTTTGATGTGATCAGTAGCTAATCTGTTGAGGATTGCCATCCCATAGCTGATGTATCGAACTGCCCTTGTGACTGGTCCGTTGGGGTCGATTCGAGTGCAGGTGTGAGTTTGAACAATTTCACGTTGTGGGTGGTTTCGGCCTATTGAGGTGATTAAAGCCATGAATTCAGTCTTCACTTCTTCAAAATCGTTGGCCAATGGGTCTCCTCCAAAGGATCTAGTGGCTTGGCATACTTGTCTGATGAGTTGATGTTGTTCGCGGTTGAAGGGAAAATCCGAGTTAGTGAAGACGTAGATTAACTTGCTGAATATTTCGTGGTATCCGTTGTGGTAAGCGTCAATTTCTATGTCTTCTTCCTCATACATTCCACGTAGTCGATCTATTACATAGGATGCTAAGTTGACTAGTGACATGTGCCAATAACGTGTTGGAATGTCACGAGTGTTTTCTTCGAATGCTGCTTGATTTAGTTCATCAATTATTAGTTCAACGTGATGACCAATAGTGGAGTGAATGACGATCCTGAAGTTTTCTGAAGTTGTGAGATGTTCTCCAGTTTCGATGAGATCTAGAAGGGTTCTAAGATCTTCCACCATTCTTATGTCAGCATAATTCTGCGGATTTCCAGTAGCTCTTTCAAGATTAGTTCTCATTGATGCAAGTATAGCCTTTTGACTTGATGAGTAGGGAAAAGCTGATCCGGCTAAGGCATAATATACTTTTTGGTATATTTGCCTTTGGTTGTTGCAGAACTCGACTTCTCCCATTGGGTAGTCTGGTCTCTCTGGCTGTTGAGCTTCTCTGGTAACTTGTTCATGAAGTGAATCGGAGAACTCTTGGATATGTCTGAGCAAAGTTTGGGGCACTGGTTCTCCATAATTGGCCGGATATGAATCGTATTCTCGTTCAATCTGCCTGATCAGGTGTCTCTGAGCGGTGTTGTAGTCATTGGTTGACTCTTTGATAGCCTCTACAATGATGCGCACATCGGTGTATTCATCAATTAGCTCAATCATGTCTTGGTGAGTATCTATGAGCGGAATCTCTAATCTCTCAACTGTGATGATGGGGGAATTTGGTGGAGCAAGAGGGGTTTTTGGAATAGAGCGTTCATCGATAGTGACGTCAATAAAATCACCGTCAAATTCGACACTCTTGTAGTCGGAATCTTTGTCTCGTGAATCTGGGAATTGGTGGAATTCTTCATCTGAGGGTGCATTGTTGAAAGGTTGAGTACTGTCGACTTTGATGGTTCTGACTTCCGTGATGGTGTTTTGAAGGTTTTCTCCAACAAAGCTTCCTGGTTGTCGTGCCTTATATGCAGAAATTCTTTGTAGGAGTTTAGCATACAGGTCTGGGTGCTGTGATGTTTGGAGTTCTTCTTCAAAAGTATCTATGTCTCGGAGTCTAGTTCTGGTAAAGGGTTTCGATGGATCGAGATAAGAGTCAAGAATGTTTCCCATTCTTTTGAGATGAGTGGATCTGAGCTCTTGGTGGATGGCTCCATAATCAAAGGATTCTTCTGATGAAGTGTAGTCTTTGCAGCTTTGTAATCTTTTGACTTCATCCATCCGTGGTGAATCAGCTTGATCTTTATCTTCCTCCATTTCTTCCTCTTCTTCTTCTTCTTCAATTTCTTCCTCCTCCTCAGTTTCTTCTTCCTCTTCTTCAGCTTCTTCATATTCAGATTCAATTTCTTCCTCTGCTTCTTCATATTCTTCCTCTTCTTCTGGGTCATACTCAGAATCAGAGATGAAAACTGATGATTGAGTGAAATGTTGCTCTTCCTCTGGTTCTGATTCGTCATCGGAACAAATTCTGCCTATTGATATAGTATAACATTCTTCTTCTTCTAGAGTGCATTCCGGTTGGTCGATCTTTTAAGTGATGCTTTCACCATGTGTTCGTAATACAATCGTGTGGTTATACACATCAATTACTGCTCTAGCTGTGTTCATGAATGGTCTTCCAAGGATAATCGGGATGTTTATGTCCTCGTGGATATCCATTATCACCAAATCCATTGGAAAGAAGAATTTGTTAACTTGAACTAGAACGTTCTCAGCTATTCCTTTTGGGTATCTAACAGATTGATCGGCTAGCTGGACGGTCATCTTAGTGGGTTTCAAGTTTTCAAGTTCCAGCCTCTTAAACAGGGAGTAGGGCATAAGGTTAATGCTGGCTCCTAAGTCGGCTAAGGCGCTTATTTCTCCGGATTGGTAAATAGAACAAGGGAGTGTAAATCTACCGGTATCTCCTAGTTTTTTCAGGAAGGCTATTTTGAAGTAGGGCTGAGGTTTCAGAACTAAGTGGAATATTGTTTACTTCGGGCAGTTTATCCTTAGTGGATAGCAATTTCCTAATGTACTTGTTTCGACCGGGAACTCTAGATATGGTATCAAGGAATTTTCCGTCTAACTTAAAGGATGATAATTTCTTGGGTTGAGCTTTAAGTCTAGCGGGGTAAGGGATCCTAACCTCTTTGTTTATGTTCGGAGTGGTTTACACAGCTGGTATCTTGATCTTTGGTTCTTCCTCTTTTAGTGGAACAGTAGCTGGTGGTGTAGTAGATGCTTCCTTGGTGGTAGTAAGTTGTTTTGCTTCCTCAACATGTGGGTTGGGAACCGTGTTGCTAGGTAAGCTTCCTCTGGGTCTGTTATCAAGACGTTGTGCCAATTGTCCAATCTGAGCTTCCAAATTCTTTAGCACAGCCAATTGATTTCTCATAAAGAGGTCGGCTTGATCTTGTCTGGCAGAGGTCTTTTGGTTGAGCAGGTGTTGGCCTTGCATGAACTGGGTGTAGGCGTCATCTGGACTTGAAGCTGGGGCATTTGTCTTTGCAGGTTGTTCAGGGGTTTGGTTTGTGTTGGAAGTTGGTGTAGAAGTGCGAGGGGTTGGTTATAAGAGGGTTGTGATTGTTGTGGGTAAGGTGGGTATCTAGGTAGGTATTGGGGTTGGTATGGTGGTTGGTTGTTTCTTGGTTGGAATGGAGGTCCTCTAGGTTTGTTGTTGTTTTGATTGAAACTTGGTGGAAAATTTTGTTGTCGAGCGGGAAACTGAGCATAGTAGATGGTGCCATCTGCTTCTTCGTATTCAACTTGGTATTCACCAGGTGGTTGCAGGTTGGTGCAGTATTGACAGACTTGCACTTGGTGTACTTGGTGTTGTTGTTTCTTAAGTTCTCCAAACTGTTTGACAAGTGAGTCCATTTTCTCCGTTAATACCTTAATTGCTTCGACTGGAATTGGATTTGATGCGGCGAGAGGTGCTGAAGATGTCGAGTGATCTCTAGAGTTCCAATCGTGGTGATGCATAGTCATGTTCTCTATAAGCTTCCATCCTTCTTCGTCGGTCTTTGCCATGAAGCTTCCTTGTGCGGCAGCGTCGCGGGTGGTTCGGTGGTTAGGGTCTAAACCATTATAGAAGGTACACAATTGTGCAGATTTGTCGAGTCGGTGATTAGGGCATTTCTTCAAGGCTCCTTCGAATCGTTCCCATGCGGTGTATAATGACTCATCAAAAGCTTGGTGGAAATTCATGATGTCATTTCGAAGTTTGGTTTGTTTAGAAGACGGAAAGTACTTGGTTAGAAACTTTGTTGCCATCACAGTCCATGAAGGGATAGAGCCGGTCTCTAAACCTTCAAACCATGTTTGAGCATGATGTGTGAGAGAATAAGGGAAAAGGTACAGACGGATTGTGTCTTGACTAATTCCGTTTTGTTTGTAGGAGTTTGAAAGAGATATGAACTTGTCGAGGTGAGAGTTTGGATCATCATTGGGTAATCCATGGAATTGACAGTGGTTTTGGATTAGTTGGATGATGTGGTGCTTAAGCTTGAAAGATTGACCAGGGGTTTCAGGGTAGAGAATTGGTCCTCCTCTTCCTTCAATAGAGGGTTTACTGTTGTCAGTGAGAGTGACGCGTTCAGCCATTTTAAGTGAGAATTGCTTCTTTTTTCGTCGAATGGTACGTATTATAAGTTCTGGATCAGGGAAATTAAACAGTGGTGCAGATCTAGGGGAACAGGTCATACACTAAAAAGGGAAGACAAGAAAGTAAATACTTGTTTTTGTGTTTTTTTAGAAGGTTTTATCCTAAGGATTTACTAGAATTGGGATTGGTTGGGCCTCTGTATCGGACAGTTAGTCTCCCCGGTAGCGGCGGCAAAAACTTGATGCGCCCTGAAGCGTCGTATGAAGACGGTGCTCAGACAGCGATCGTGGTTTTGTTTTAAATTTATATTTGCTGGGTTCTAAGTATGACCTACTAATACTGAACAAAAGGCTAGTAAATGGTAAGTATGACCTAGAGTCGTTCTTAAAGAGAAACTGAATTGAAACGGAGGTTATCCAATCAATCTTTGTTTTCTAGTAAAGGTTTTAAAAGAGTGCATTGGGGGTTTTGGTTTAGTTAACTAGGTAAACTAAATAAAGCGAATAAAAGTGTAATAATAAATCAGATAATAAAAGTAGTATTTGTTGTGAGTTCGTTAGCCAGTGGTATAACCAATAAGTTCCCTATTAGTCGGTTATCAACTAATATGTCACGAAGAACTAAGGTGTCATGATTCTGATCAGACAGACAATGCTCAACTCTCCACACTCTCCTGTGAGGGAGTCAGTGGCCCGCATTATTGAACGTATTCGCTCATGGGCGAAGGAATAGAGTAGCAGGTTATTACAAATCTGACCGTTCTTAATACCATAAAGATTTCAAATCCCTTAAACTATTAACTTAGAATTTATGTTCGGACTTAATAGCCTTTCTCATTACAATTAACTTAGATTCCAAATTTGCCTTTCTCATTACAATTAACAAATCCCTAGGTTTTCGTAAATGGTTATTTAGCCTGTAGCCTACCTACTCTAATCTAATCTAAACTAACTAAACGAATTAAAATGCTAATTAAAATGCTGACGGCTTTTTGCATAAAGTTAAACCCAGACCATGTCGAAAAATGCTATGGTGATTCACAGTGTATTTAATCATTTACCGATGTTTCCATTGTGAATTTAATCGCTTCGCCATGTTCACATGATAAGTACATTGTGATCGAAAGTGTACAATACTCATGGCAAGTCTACGTAATCACATTGCATTTTATGATGCTTGCATGACGTTATGGTTAAAAACATATTTTTTACACAGATAACTATTGACCAAGTATCAAGGTTCACGACTTCTCTTTACAAAGTTACAATCACGTTTTTTAATCGAAAGGCGAATGTAAGTTTTAGGTTTAAAATCATAAGATAAGTCCATTCATAAAGTTTCCGTTTTATAATGTCGATCCATAATACAACTAACTTCGGTCGTTATCGGTTTCCATACGTATGTACTTTGCTTAAAAGCATTTTCAGCACTATACTGAGTAAACAGTCGAATAGGGGCCGTCATATTATTTTACGACATATTTAAAGTCATCCCACAATTATATATGTCAACTACATCACAACAAATACAATTGTAATCTACTCGCTAATCATGGCACAAACTAATTCTAGCATAATTAAAGCATACATATTTAATTAAGATAGAATAGGATAGAAACGGATTAAAATGCGAGAAGGAATAGACTTGAATTAATAAGTGTAACTCCAAGCGTACACCAAAGATTAAAAAATATTCCCTAGCTTTCGTTCTACTTTAAACAAGCTCCTTAATTAGCCTAACACTAATTTTGAAGTAAGAAAATACAAAGAGAAAGTAAAGAGAGAATTATGCCTAATGCATATGGGACATCTTCAAATGGAGGCTTATGGGCTGCTATTTATAGGGAAAATATGGCTCACATTAGCATCCCTAGGCTCACATTAGAAAAAGTAGCGAAAGGTGGTGCACCAGGTACGAAAAAGTAGCGAAATGTGGTGCACCAGGTACGGAAAAGTAGCGAAAGGTGGTGCACCGGGTACAAGCAAGGACGAAAAAGTGCAAAAGAGACGGGAGGGTGGAGGCCGGCGCCGTCTGGCTGCTGGCCGGCGGCGGCTGGCTGTTGGCCGGCGGCGGCCGGCTGCCACCCGTCCCGGTCCGTCGTCTTTCGTTGCGTTGCTTAATTCGTGCGTATCTTCTTCGTTTTGCCTCCGTTTGTGTTGATTCTTTTTGCGTTGGATTTGTTTTTCAAAAACAAAGACTTTGATGTAAAGATATCCCAAAAATATGTCTCCTATCTCCAGATATTGCGTACGAATCATTTGGATCTTCCGACGGGCGTAGAATCTTCATTCTTTATCCGTTTTTGTTGATTCTTCTTCTGTTGGATTCGTAATTTGAAAACGAACATCTTGGGTAAGAGAAATCTCAGTGATGGGAACTTTTGCCTTTAAATCTTGTCTTGATGTCTTGAATCTTCAAACATGTGTGGAATCTTCGTTTTTCGTCCGTTTTGCTTGATTTTTCTCGTGCAGCTCTGTTTTGACCTTCTTGACAAAGTTTCATTGATTTGAACATTATTTGAGTTTATTTGCCAAGTATTGTTCCAGAATGAGAGAGATATCGGAGTAAAAACGTGACTTTTTACGCGATATCACCATGTCAAAATAATTCGGCGGTGTTCCTTCCACTAATAAGTTCAAGTCAAATGGTGAATGTTACAAGTGTGGCAAACCTGGCCATTTTGCTACTGATTGCAGAACTAAGCAATCAAATCTTGTTCTGAACAAAAGCAGAGCATCAGAAACGATAAGTACAAGAAGTACAAAGCAAAGTACGAGAAGCTGAAAGCACTTTCCAAAATTGAAAGAAGAAGGGCAAAAGATTTTTCATTGAGGAAGGTTCATTCAACGAGACTGATTCATCTTCATCATCTGATGATGAGGAGGAGGCCATGATTTGCCTTGATAAAGATTAGTGTTTAATGGTTGATGATGCTGCTTTTCAAGAAGACATCAAAGAAGTCGCTCAAAAATGTTCGGCGTCTGGATGGGATCTTGAAACTCTCTACAAGGTACATTGTTTTAAGTCATTTTCAGCTACTGAAAAGGATGATGTGCTTGAGTCTCTGATAGTTGACTTATCAAATTCTCATGACCTAAAGAAAGCAGGATTATTAGATCAGTGACTTAAAATCTAAACTCCATGATCAAAATGAAAATGTAAAAAAGATAAAGAATTTAAAACTAGATCTTGATGCTCAAACATATGCAAATCAAGTATGTGTTTGATGTGCGGAAAGCATAGTCAATTAAAATAAGAAGTTTTAAATAGAGGAAATACTAAATAATACTATCACACAATACATGCAAGAATAACCCGTTCGTATAATATAGCTTTATAAGTAAGTCCAGGTATCGAACACAGGGAAAGCTGAATTCTTAATTTAACCACAAATAATATTTACACTTAATTACAATTAATGTTACAAATAAAGGTTCCAATGTACAATTAATATTACAAATAAGGGGGGTTACGTTTTAGTTCCGCGCGAACAAATTAAATATCTACCTTGATATCGAACTTGGATATACAAGACAATTAAAGTATTAAAGAATTTATTTAAGCTGAAAAATGTAGATAGAAGATATATTTTATCTAGACTAGTTATGTTGTATTCAAATTTTCCTATATGTTTATCTTTGTCGGCTAATTGATCTATGTTGAAATATAAAAGTAGATAAAGGCCTTGGTCCAGCTCAATATCCTAAGATTAAGTTCTTCAACGTATATTAAGGTTAACTAACTTCAAATTCTCGAATGTTATTATCTAATCAATTATAGTTTAATCCAGTAATAACTATAACCTATCACCAAGTTCTCGTTTATCTAGGTATAATCAAAACATAAACTTAAATTATTAAGTCAATTCACACAAGAGTTCTCTATATAGCATGAATATCATAATCATATAATCAATATAGATATAACCTTAATAACATTCATATAAAAAATTAACATAAACATATACTCAAATAACCATACAATCATTATTCATCTAAACAAATATGTTAAAGAAATAATCAATAATAATTAATAATATAAAAAACATTCCAAATACAAGTAAACAGTCATTAATCAAGTAAAAGGACTTAGAATACAAACCAAAGATATTGAATTACCCTTCGTTAGGTTTGAAGGTCTTCAATCCCTAACCTCCTAGCCTCCAAATTCGACTTAAAGTCGTTCTTTAACCATAATAATCGACTTTTACCTCTAAAATTCGTATCTAGTATGATTTTTAGTGTTGAAATGAGTTTTCTATTCATAATAGCTGAAGTCGGCACCCAATCGGCGGTTGGAAGATCCAACCGGCGGTTGGTTACTTTCTGTCCAAGTCAAACTCTTCGTTTCCACTGATTTCTAGAATTTTCGATTCTAACCTCCAGTTAAAAGGCCCAACAGGTAGTGGAGTTGTTCTTTAAATAAGCTGAATTTTTGATATGTTGTAGCTCTATGTGTTAGCTAAATTTGGGAGCTTGAATCAACTCATTTGGACTTCGTATGAAGAAGTTATAGCTAAAATACTAACGCATAGCAGGAAATTCAGCATTTACACTTTTCTTCGCTTTTTGATCTACATTCCGCTCATTTTCATCCAAGCTTCATTTAAAACACTTATTTGATGTTATCACTCCATTTTTGAGTTATCTTCTTTATAAATTCTTTTCTTGGCCCATTCTTTAAGTCTTCATTTTCTCTGGATTTTTCTTCATTTTTGCTTCTTTTTCGTTCCTTTCTTCAATTCTTCATCTTTTTCACCTAAATTATAAATATGAACAAATTAAGTATCTAAATCAACATAAATTCCAATAAAAGTGTATAAAATATAGGGAAAATAAGTGTATAAATATGATATTATTTGATGTTATAGAGAATGTAAAATTTGAAACACAATTTTTACAACTTAAGAGAGTCATGGAGTCATGGTGTAAGTCAACATCAAGAGCAAATCAATGTATTAATAATCAAATTCCAAAACAAGTTAAAGCTATTTTAGAAGGAGATTATGAACATGTTGCTTCACTCGCCGATTCAACGAAAGTTGATCTAATCTTCAATTCTGATGGTACTTTTTCATAAGTTGTGTTTTAACCTTTATCAGTCATCAGTGAGCCAAAACCAAACTACTTTACAAAGAGTCATTTGCTCACTGATGTTCATGATATACACGGGACTGTTGATGATACCAAATATTCAGAAACTGATATTTCATTAGTAAGTCTAAATCTCATCATAACAATCATTGCTGATTAAAAGATCATCAACAACCTCTCAGACACTGTTTCAGTCACTGATACTTATATCAGTGACCTTGAGTGAAAGAAACAAGAGGAAAAGAACAACATCACTTTACTCTTGATTTTTCTTTAAGCGCATTTCTCGCTCTCTTTCTTCTGCCATTTCACCACTGAGCTTTAACATATACTCTCTGTCAGCATTAGAATGCTCTTTTAACCTCTTTTTTCTTTCTTCTACTTTTTTTGCCTCTACTTCAGCATTCATTTTCAGAATCATTTTACATTCCAACTCTTTTCGCTCTCTGATCTTTCTGGTAATCCTTTCTTACTTAGTTTCATCGTTGTGAAGAGTACCTGATGTTGATTCAGACGAGAGAAGAAGAGTATAGGCAGTAGTCACGGGCATGGTTATTTCTGGTGATTGAGTGGCTGTTGGTGGAAGAGAAGAGATTGCTGTTGTGGTGATTGTTGTTGCTTCTGTTGTAGTGCTAGCTCGTGTTATTGGTAGGGTGAGTTGAGGAGTTACTATTGGTTGATGTCTATTGTTGTCACTGGTGTTATGACTGTTTCATCAGGAAAGTTACTAGTGATGTAACTTTCTAGTTCAATGCTCGTAATGGGTTGTGGAGATAAAGTTTTGGTTATAGGTTGTGGGTTTTCCTCTGACATGACAGTGTTTAATTAAGAAAAGGTCACTGGTATATCATCCTTAGTGACCTCTGTGGTTTGTTTCTTTGTTTTGGAGGGAGAAGACCCTGATGTAGGAGAATAGTCACTGACTCTTTTTCTTTTGCGCTTGCTGATGATTGAAGAGATTACATACTGATCCTCCATTTGCTAGTCATTATCATCTTCATCATCAGCAAGCGCAAAAGAAAAAGTCACAAAAACTTTATCTCCACAACCCATTATGAGCATTGAACCAGAAAGTTACATCACCAATAACTTTGCTGATGAAACAGTCACAACACCAGTGACTAAAATAAACAACCAACCAATACTAACTCCTTAACTCACCCTACCAATAACAACAACTAGCACTACAACTGAAGCAACAACAATCACCACAACAACAACCTCTTCTCTTCCACCAATAGCCACTCAATCACCAGAAATAACCATGCCGTTGACTGCCGCATCCACTCTTCTTCTCTCGTCTGAATCAACATCAGGTAGTCTTCACAGCGATGAAACTAAAGAAGAAAGGATTGCCAGAAAGATCAGAGAGAGACAAGAGGAAAGGAACAGTAAGAAAAGTTGTAAACTAGTGTCAGTTCAACAACTTAAACCAAAGAAAACCGAAAATGCCAATTATGCAAATAAAAAATGTTATAAATGTGGCGAAAGACAGTATTTGTCCTCTGAATGCTCAGCAACACCTTTTTCAAAATATGTTATCTTCTGTGAGCATTCAGACACCATTTATGCAAACCAACGAAAGCTAAAACTAAGGCTTGGCTACTATGAACCCATCTCAGGATGGGTTCACCAGTTGAACTAACTTTGTTTGATTAATGCATGGAATTTTTAGAGAGACTATTTAGTATCTCGACAGTGGTTGTTCCAAACATATGACTGGATGTAAGTCCCTGCTTAGTGACTACCAGGATGAAAGAGGTCCTGATGTAGTGTTCGGTGATAACAAAGTGGGAAAGATAAGAGGATATGGTGTTCTAACTAATGGCAATGTTATGTTCAAAGGAGTTGCATATATGGGGGCACTGAAGCACAATTTATTGAGCATCAGTCAGTATTGTGATTCCAAAAATAAAGTGCTATTTGATCATGAAATTGGTGTTGTTTACAACAAGAAAGGAAGTGCTTTGTTGGCTGCAAACAGGAAAGAAAATACATACGTAGTCAATATGGAATCAACCAACTCAGACACATGCTTTTATTTTAGAACATTTTCAGAAGAAAAATGGTTATGGCATAAGTGACTATCTCACCTGAATCTAAAAGAAATCAATAAATTAAGAAAAAATGGCTTAGTCACTGGCCTGCCAAAATTATCTTATGATAAAGATATGCTTTGTTCTGCATGTGAGAAAGGTAAGCGTCACGGCTTAACTTTCAAAAGTAAACAGACATTATCAGTAACTGAATGTTTTTACCTATTTCATATGGATCTATTTGGTTCAGTGAGCACTCCAAGTCTTGGTGGAAAGAGATATTGTTTAGTAATTGTGAATGAATACTTCAGATACACTTGGGTATTGTTTCTCAAAGCTAAAAATGAAGCAGCCAACGACACCATATCCTTCATCAAGAAAATGGAGAACTTAAATGGTAGTTGTAAATCACTTAAGAAGTGATAATGGTATTGAATTTAGAAATGTTGACCTAAAATGTTTCTATGATTCAAAAGGTATCTCTCAAAACTTCTTAGCACCATGAACACCCTGATAAATTGGGCTGCTAAAAGGAGAAACAGAACCTTAATCGAATTTGCCAGGTCAATGCTCATTGATGCTGGTCTTAAAACCTACTTCTGGGCAGAAGCAGTAAGTACTGCCTACTTTACTCAGAATACTTTACTCAGAATAGGTCATTGATTGTCAAAAGACATGTTAAGACAACATATGAGGTGTTAAGGGGGAGAAAACCTGATATAAGTTTTCTTCATGTTTTTGGAAGTACCTATTATGTCTTAAACAAAAGAGATCACTTAGGAAAGTTTGATCCGAAAGCTGATGAAGGTATATTTGTCTGTTACTCATTGATCTCTAAGGCTTTCAGGGTCTTTAATAAAAGAAGATAATCCATTGAAGAATCAATGGATGTTACCTTTGATGAAGCTTATGATGAGTCACTCACTGATCCAAAAGATAATGAATCACTTGATTTTAACGAATTAACAAAACTGGATGGTGACTCATTAACAAACAATAAGGTCATTGATGAGAAATATCACAATTTTTCATCTGATTCTGAATAGGAGGATGATGTCCTTGAAAATAATTCTAGCTCCACTTCAGCTGTGAATAATTTAGATATACCATCTTTGCCCAATCAAGACCAACAATCATCTACTCACTGTCAAAACCAAAATCCACAAAATAATAACACTCACTGTTCCACTGCTGATCAGTCTTCAGGGCAAACAATGGATTAAATAGTCACTGCTGAACCTCAGCGAATGACTAAATGGACAAAAAATATTGATAATCAATTGATTATTGGTAATCCAAAATTAAAAGTCCATACTAGATCAGCAACTACTAACTTTTGTAAGTTTGTTAGCTATGTATCACTGATGGAGCCAAAGAAAGTAGATGAAGCATTCACTGATCATAATTGGATAGCTGCCATGCAAGAAGAGCTTGCACAATTTGATAGGTACAAAGTTTGGAAGCTATTGCCTCAACCTGCTGGAAAATCAATGATTGGAACTAGATAGGTGTTTAGGAACAAAATGGACACTGATGGTGTGGTTGTTGGAAACAAGGCTAGACTGGTTGCACAAGGTTACTATCAGCAAGAAGGCATTGATTATGATGAAACCTTTCCACCAGTGGCTAGACTTGAATCAATCAGGCTATTTCTAGCCTATGCAGCTCACAAGAAGTTTAAAGGATATTAGATGGATGTGAAAAGTGCCTATCTAAATGGAAAGTTGCAGGAAGAAGTGTATGTCAAGAAGCCACCTGGATTCATTGATCCAAAACATCTTGGTTATTTTGATTAAATGGATAAAGCCATGTATGGACTAAAACAGACTCCCAGAGCCTGGTATGATACTCTTTCTGTTAATCTAATAAAATGTGGCTATGTCAGAGGTAAGATTGACATCACATTGTTTGTGACACCCGACCAATTAGGACTAGTACTTAGTGCCTAATCATAGTACTAATACATGTAATTAGGGTTAACTATGTGTATCATTATGTGTATTGATATATATATATATATATATATATATATATATATATACGCACGTATGCGATTTGTTTAAATCGTACATTTCACTATCGGATAAATTTCGATACATTATAAATGCGGACGTTGGTGAACAAAATGTTAAATAATATGAAATCATTTAATAAACTCAAAAACTTATAAATATTATGTTGATAATATTTAACACGTTAATTATATCGTATAAGTAACACAAACGCAAAGAAAATGCACGAATTAAATTCGGCACCCAAACGAAAGTCAATAAATAATTTGACAACTCAAAAAAAGTATTTTAATAATACTTCAATGAAAATTTAACCAAAACACATCGTTAAATTAAAACGACACAAGAAAACGTTAGGCGATTTAACGTTTCAATGAAAATAACGAGTAAACGACCAAAATACGTAACACAGTCTGAGACTGAGAATTAAATCACACTCCACCCACCAAATGGGCCCCATTTGGCCAGCCCTTCCCCCATGTGATCACACATGACCACCTTCCTCTTGACCTCTCCCATTTCATGCAAAGGAATCACTTCCATCATTTCCCATTTCACTCTCTTTCAAAATTCTCTCTAGCTTCTCTCTAGAAACCCTCCTTCTCTCTCTAAAATCTGGAGATTTAGCCACCTAAAACCACCACAACCACCACCATAGACCACCACAAGCCACCATTAATCAAGAACAAAAGAAGAAACACCAAGATCAAGCACAAGTCCACCATCATCATCCACCTCCTTTGTTCTTCATCATCTTTGTAAGAACCATCAAAACCCTCATCTATTTTACTTGCATGTTGGTTATTTGTATGTTATATTATTCATCTAACTACATTATGTCCAAAGATTGGTTTAAAAATCGTTTGTATACATTAAACATGAATATACAAAAAGTGACAGTTTCTGTCTTCAAAAAGTCAGTGTACAAAAACGATCATAACTTGAGTTCTAAGATGTTATGGACAACGAATTTTTTTTTAAAAGTTTCATATTGAAAATATCTACAAAAAGTTCTTCTTTGTATCCTTCCATAAATTTACGGATTTTTAGTTATAAATGAATCTTTGAGTCTGGTCTGATGATAGTCGAAAAACGAGTTCGGTTCTTATGCGGAATTTTATACCTATCTAGATGGACTCTATAATTACTGAAAAAATTAAGTTAACAACTAGACACATAGTAGAACAACTGAGAAAAATTGTGGACTCTAATTCGGATCATAACTTGATAAGAAAAATAGGTGAAGTAAACCGACAAAATCGAAAAAACATATTTAGGGACTATTTTGGAAATAAATATAAAAACGACACTTGTGGGTCACCAATGGTCACGAAGCTCGTTTTCTATAAGTATTATAACATAATAAAGGTTGTGTAAAAGTTTCGGGTCAAACCGATCTAGTTTGACCAGATTTGACCAGTTGACCAATTTGACCAGTTTGACCAGATTTGACCAGTTGACCAATTTGACTAGTTTGACCAGTTGACCAGCTTGACTAATTTAACCAGCTTGACTAGTTTGACCAGTTTGACCAAGTTGACTTCCGTTGATTTTCAGAAAATAAAATATTTGACCACAACGTTCGGATATAAATGTATATATATACTTTCAAATACAATAAAAGAAGCTTGAAAAATACTTACTACACTAAGTATTCAACACTTATAATAATCAAACCTTATACAAAACTTACATTCGTACATTACAAACCATCACCAACGGGCCGTACATGTTTTCAAAACTCATTCAAATCAATCAAACATTGGACATAACTAGTTGATGGAAAACTAGCATAAATGGTCTGTTGAGACCTCTAATCATTTAAAACCTTGTGCGTTTAACACGCCCAACAGGTTTCCACATCTAATCTTTTAAAACCTTGCGCGTTTAGGATGCCCAGCAGGTATCAATCGTTGGAGATGACATCATTTCTCTTGTAAACCATCATTTATGCTTGATAGCATCTCATTAGACTCGGGTGAGTCTCATAGCCCCTATTTTACTATTTTTACTCTAGGGGTGAGAATACATGCTCGTTTTATTTTACATGTGAACGCAAGTATCAAATATCATTATATTCTGCATGAGTTAATCATCTAATCATCATAAGTCCTCATTAGCATAGTTTGGTAATACTTTGTAGCGTGAATGTTAGTGTATGGTACCATATGGGACTGACAATCCCCATCCGGGTCAGCAAGCACTGACTGGTCAACACGGACGCATTTTCATTTGTTCATACGTGTGTTGATTATGCATACGCATAGAGGCACCCTCGCTCAGGCACTTAATTGTGATCCTGACACCTCAGTTAAGCTCAGACTATGTGCTCATGGTAGTTATATACATCTTTTATCATTTACTTATTTGCTTAATTGCAAATCATTATACTTAAATCTTGCGGTTCATACATTATACTTTATCATTAAACCTGTGAGCTCACCAGCGTAAGCTGAACAATTTAGCGTGTATTCTCAGTTTCGCAGCAGCAGTAAGTCTGCTCACTCAGGATGCTCATTAGCTCGAGTCTCATGCAAACATCAGGAGATTATCATGCATTACTATATTTTGTATAAATTAGTTATGACATAGAATCTCTTACATCAATTCGAGCTTTTGTAAACTATTATAACAGTGTAAGACTTTTATCATATCAATGTATTGTAGACGACGCATGTAGAGTCGTTCATTATATCTTATGTGCTGTTGATATTTGATTAGTCGCGCCCCGACCCGACCCCCTTCCGCATTATAATTTGGGGGTGCGACATTGTTTATTAAGAGAAATAAAAGAGATGTCATACTATTCCAAATATATGTTGATGATATCGTTTTTGGGTCTACTAACAGTGACATATGCAAGGAATTCTCTGATCTAATGACTAAAAGTTATGAAATGAGCATGATGGGTAAATTAACATTTTTCCTTGGTCTGCAAATAAAACAAACTAAAACTGGAATTTTTATAGATCAAGGAAAATATGTTAAAGACTTATTAAAGAAATTTGGATTCACAAATTGCTCATCTTTTTCCACACCAATGTCACCTGCAGTGAAATTACATGCTGATCCTGATGGTAAATCTGTCAACATTACTGCTTATAGAGGTATGATTGGATCACTGTTGTATCTCACTGCTAGTAGACCAGACATTATATTTGCTACATGCTTATGTACTAGGTATTAAGTTGATCCAAAAGAATCACATCTACTTGCTGTCAAAAGAATATTCAGATTTCTGAAGGGTACACCAAATCTTATCTGTGGTACTGATATCGCGTAAAAAGTCACGTTTTTACTACCGATATCTCTCTCATTTTGGAATGATTCTTGGCACTTTAACTCAAAAACATTACAAATCAATAGTATTATGCCGAGATGGTTAAAATAAGGTTGCACGATAAAAATCAAGCGAAACGGATGAAAAGCGAAGATTTCACACACGTTTGAAGATTCAAGACATCAAAACGAGATTTCAAGACAAAAGTGCCCATCACCAACATCTACCTGACCCAAGATGTTCGTTTTCAAATTAAGAATCCAACAGAAGAAGAATCAACAAACACGGACGAAGAATGAAGATTCTACGCACTCCGGAAGATCCAAACGATTCGTACGACACATATAAGGTTCAGAGACATATTTTTGGGATTTCTTTTCATCTAAAGCTTTGTTTTTGAATTACGAATCCAACGCAAAAAGAATCAACGCAAATGGACGCATAACGATGAAAACACGCACGAATCGAGAAACGAAGTGTAACAACCGCCAATTTAGGACTTTTTGACTAGTGCCTAAACTACTAGTAATTCCATGTATTTAGTTTTGTATTAATCTAAATATATGAGACTTTTGTGAAATTTCATTCACACGTACACGATTTGTTTAAATCGTACACTTATGAACCGGACGAGGTCAGACATTATTTAATATGGACGTTGGTGACAAGAACTTTAAATAAAGTGGAATTATCCAAACAAACATTATTTGCATTAAAATATTGTAAGAATATATTACACGTATCGAGTATCGTTTAAAACACTCCGAACGCGACGAAAGCACATGAAACGCGCCCAACAACAGGAAGTAATTCAAGTTATATTTTCATAACTCATTATTAAGAATTTTGATAAAATACTTCGGCTAAAAATATTTCGGATACACTTTAACATATAACGCGAAACAACATTCGGGATTTAACCGACAACGATTCATGATATAAAATTTGGAAACACAAACCCGCGAGCCGGAGACCCAAGTTGGGTCGGCCCAGACCCGCGAACCCAGCCCCCAACCGACCCATGACCCACCCCTTTTAACCCCAATCTTTCCCCATTTCCACCTCATTTACACAAAACACACACATATACACCCTCTCCTCTCCTTCTCCCTCTCAAATCGCAGCCTCAAATCCTCACAAAAACGTCACCAAAAACTCATCATTTTGCTGAATTGATTCAAGAGAAAACAACCACCATCTCAAGCTCTCCATCTTCATCTTCTCGATTTTCGATTTCGTGGTAAGAAACCTTAAAACTCTTTTAAATTACTTGTAAAGCTTCTATTTACATGCTAGAACGTTTACTCAACGAAGATTTACCCAAACACTGACTTAAAAATGCGTTTTTAAAGCTAAAATACGAGCAACTCGTTCTGCGAGCTGAGATCTGTTCTTCCTGCGAACCGAGCCGAGTTGTGAACCGAGCTCGCGATGCGAACCGAGCCAAGCTGCGAACCGAGCTCGCGATGCGAACTGAGCCGAGCTGTGAACCGAGCTCGCGATGCGAACCGAACCGAGATGCAAACCGAGCTCGCGATGCGAACCGAACCGAACTGCGAACCGAGCTCGTGATGCGAACCGAGCCCTTGCGAGCCGAGCTTGCGAGTCGAACGAGCAAGCCGAACGAGCGATCCGAACTGACCTGGCCTGCGAACTGAGGTTCTGTCCTGCGAACTGAGTTTTTACCCAACAATATCACATTTCGCGTAACGACAACTACACTTTTTACAACGATGATTGACAAACAAAAGTATATACTTTTGCTAAGCATAAAACAAAACGAATATAATAATGTTTTCAGAAATTATTATTACAAACCGTTACCAACGGGCCATACTTGTTTTCAAACTACAAACGAAATACTAAACAAACACTTGGACATTTCCTAGTAGAGTGGACAACTAGCATGGGTGATCTTTTGAGATACCTACTTGTTTGATTACTTGCTTACTTACGACCTTGTGCGTTTTGGATGCCAGAGGGTTGCAGGGTTCGGAGAACCACGTACGGATTTACATCCGCTTTACTTACTTGATTACACCTTCATATTTACTAGACTCAGGTGAGTCTTACAGCCCCACTTTTACTGTTTTATACATATGGGGTGAGATACATTGCTTACTTTTCTTGAACACAAGTACAAACAACTCATTTTACTATACGGGATTGCATGAGTTACTTACTTTTACTGAAGTCTCTCCATCATATATCGTTAGTTATGGACTTAAGCGCGAACACTAGTTAATGGATCCATTAGGGAAATGACCCTCCCCGCCCGGGGTAGTAGCGCTACCACGAACTGTACCGTATAAACGGGCGACTAATATTCGTTACTTATGCTTGCTCAGTTACGAGCATGTCACGGGGGCAACTTATTACTTACGGGTTAAGCTTCGATTATGAGCCTCATGGCAACGGTATAACTTACTTACTTTATATTTGCGGGATTTGCAAATACCTGATTTACGCCTGCGGGCATTACTGATGAAATCTTGTGTTCAAATACTAATATTATTTACAAACCTGTGAGATTCACCAACATTCATGTTGACCTTTTTAGCCTTGTATCTCAGGTGCACAGACGGAGTAGGATTCCCTCAGGATACTAGCTAGAGTCGCATGATTTCTACACTGCATTTAACAGAGATTCTTAGCATTATCTTTTGTATTTATTATGATTATGTAATAGAATCTCCCGCTATACGCATGGACTCTAGGGAACTTCATTTTGTAATCAGAAACTCTATGTTTTCAAACATTTTATGTATGGAAATATAACTATTTTACAAACATTGCATATAAATGTCGTTTGCTTTACTTTTGTGTTGTGATATTTGATTAGTAGCACCCCAAAGCTTGCTTCCGCTGAACAGTGATTTTGGGGGTGTTACACGAAGCAACAGGCAGCAGGCTGGTGCAGATAGTAGCTAGCCGCCGCCGGCCAGCCACCAGGCCGCCGCCGGCTGCTACCTGGACCCCGTCGGCTGCCACCCTCCCGCACGGATCGCGCTTTTTTGTCCTTTTCATACCTGGTGCCACCACCTTTTCCACCTTTCCGTACCTGGTGCCACCACCTTTTCCACCTTTTCGTACCTGGTGCCACCACCATTTCCACATTTTGCTATTGTATGCTTCCACTTTCTAAAATGCACCAAAACTCTCCTATAAATAGGAGTCATGAGGCTCATTTGCAAAAACACAAAAAAGGGCACTAGGATACCAACATACCTAGGCACTTTCACACTTTCTTTCTCTAGCTTCTAGCTTTTCTTTCTTTCCTTATGTTAAATTAGTATTAGGCTAGTTAAAATAGAAGCAAGGAGCGTGCTTGTAGTCCTTGGTGAGGAACTTATTTGTAATCGTTGGTGTACGCTTGGAGCAACTCTTATTAATTCAAGTCTACTCCTTCTCGCATATTAATCTTGGTTATTTCTATCCTTATCTATCTTGATTAAATATGTATACTTTAATTATGCTAGAGATAGTTTGTGCCATGATTAGCGAGTAGATTACTATTGTGTTTGTGGTGATGTAGTTAGCATATATAATTGTGGGATGACTTTAAATATGTCGTGAAATAATATGATGGCCCCTATTCGACTGTTTACTCGGTATAGTGCTGGAAATGCTTTTAAGCAAAGTACATACGTATGGAAGCCGGTAACGACCGAAGGTAGTTGTATTATGGATCGACATTATAAAACGGAAACTTTATGAACGGACTTATCTTATGATTTTAAACCTAAAACTTACATTCGCCTTTTGATTAACAACCGTGATTGTAACCTTGTAAAGAGGAGTCGTGAACCTTACTACTTGATCAATAGTTATCTGTGTAAAACTATGGTTTCAATTGTAACGTCATGCGAGCATCATAAAATGCAATGTGATTACGTGGAACTTCCATGAGTATTGTACACTTGAAATCACAATGTACTTATCATGTAAACATCGCGAAGCAATTGAATTCACAATGGAAACATCGGTAAATGATTTAATACATTGTGGACTACCATAGCATTTTCCGACATGGTCTGGGTTTAACTTCATGAAAAAGCCGTCAGCATTTTAATTAACGATTTAATTAGATTAGTTAGTTTAGATTAGATTAGGTTGGCTATAGGCTAAATAATCATTTACAAAAACCTAGGGATTTGTTAATTGTATTGAGAAAGGCAAGTTTAAAATCCAATTTAAATCGATATTTTTCCTTAACCTTTGAAATTTAAAGTAAGGTATGCAAGAAACCTCAACACTTTCCTTTGCTTACCATGCTTAAACTTCATTTAAGGGAACTGATCAACTAAGTCCGAACATATTTGCTAAGTTAGTTGTTTGCTAAATTTATAGTCTTTATGGTATTAAGAACGGTTAGACTTGTTGTAGACTTGCTACTCTATTCCTTCGCCCACGAGCAAATGTGTTCAATAACAAGGGCCACTGACTCCCTCACAGGAGAGTGTGGAGAGTTGAGCATTGTCTGTCTGATCAGAATCATGACACTGTGATTCCTCGTGACATATTAGTTGATAACCGACTAACAGGGAATCTATCGGTTATACCATAAACTACAAAGTCTAGTGAACATTCCAAATTTAGTAAACATTTTCCCTACAAGTCATCGTCCCACATTATAAGCTAATAAACTCACAACAAATACTCCTTTTATTATCTGATTTACCACTATCTTTTATTCGCTTTATTTAGTTTACTTAATTAACTGAACCAAAAACCCCCAACACACTCTTTTAAAACATTTACTAGAAAACAAAGGTTGATTGGATCACCTCCGTTTCAAATACAAATTTAAACCAAACCGATTACGGTCCGAGCACCGTCTTCATACGACGCTTCGGGCAGCACATCAAGTTTTTGGTGCCGCTGTCGGGGAGACTAACTGTCCGATACAGAGGCCCAACCAATCCCAATTCTAGTAAACCCTTAGGATAAAACCTTATAAATATATATATATATATATATATATATATACACATAAATATATATTTTCTTTATTATTAGTTTTACTCTATTTTCTGTTTCTCTTTAGTGTATGACCTGTTCCCCTAGATCTGCACCACTATTTAATTTCCCTGATCCAGAACTTATAATACGTACCATTCGACGAGAAAAGAAGCAATCCGCACTTAGACAAGTAATGGTTGAACGCATCACTCTCGCTGACAACAGTAAACCCTCTATCGAAGGAAGAGGAGGACCAATTCTCTACCCTGAAACCCCTAGTCAAACTTTCGAGCTTAAACACCACATCATCCAACTAATCCAAAACCACTGTCAATTCCATAGATTTCCAAGTGATGATCCCAATTCTCACCTCGACAAGTTCATATCTCTTTCAAATTCCTACAAACAAAACGGAATTAGTCAAGACACGATCCGCTTGTATCTTTTCCCTTATTCGCTCACTCATCATGCGCAAACATGGTTTGAAGGTTAAGAGACCGGCTCTATCCCTTCATGGACGGTAATGGCGACAAAGTTTCTAACCAAATACTTTCCGCCTTGTAAACAAACCAAACTTCGAAATGACATCATGAATTTCGGACAAGCTTTTGATGAGTCATTATATACCGCATGGGAACGATTCAAAGGAGCCTTGAAGAAGTGCCCCAATCACTGTCTCGACAAATCCGCACAATTGTGTACCTTCTACAATGGTTTGGATCCCAACCACCGAACCACCCTCGATGGTGCTGCACAAGGAAGCTTCATGGCAAAGACCGACGAAGAAGGATGGAACCTGATAGAGAACATGACTATGCATCACCATGATTGGAACTCTTGAGATCACTCAACAGCTTCAGCACCTATCGCTGCATCGAATCCAGTTCCAGTTGAAGCACTTAAAGTATTAACGGAGAAAATGGACTCACTTGTCAAACAGTTTGGAGAACTTAAGAAACAATAGCACCAAGTACACCAAGTGCAAGTCTGTCAACATTGCACCAATCTGCAACCATCTGGTGAATACCAAGTGGAATACGAAGAAGCAGATGGCACAGTCTACTATGCTCAGTTTCCCGCTCGACCACAGAATTTTCCACCCGGTTTCAACCAAAACAATAACCAACCTAGAGGACCTCCATTCCCACAAAGAACTAACCAACCATACCAACCCCGATACCCACCTAGATACCCATCTTACCCACAACAATCACAACCTTCTTATAACCAACCCCTCACACTTCCTGCACCCACTTCCGATACAAACCAAACCGCTGAACAATCTGCAAAGACAAATGCCCCAACTTCAACTTCAGATGACGCCTTCACCCAATTCATGCAAGGTCAACACCTACTCAACCAAAAGACGTCCGCTAGACAAGATCAAGCTGACCTCTTTATGAGAAACCAGTTGGCCGTGCTAAAAAATTTGGAAGCCCAAATTGGACAATTGGCACAACGTCTTGATAACAGACCCAGAGGAAGTTTTCCTAGCAACATGGTTCACAACCCACATGTTGAGGAAGCAAAGCAACTCACTACCACAAAGGAAGCAGCCACTCCACCTCCTACTGCTGTACCAGTAAAGGAAGAACCAAAGATCAGGACACCAGCTGTGGAAACCACTCCGACCATGAACAAAGAGGTTAGAATCCCTTATCCTGCTTGACTTAAAGCCCAACCTAAGTAATTATCATCCTTTAAGCTAGATAGAAAATTCCTTGATACCATGTCTAGAGTTCCCGGTCGTAGTAAATATATGAGGAAATTGCTATCCACTAAGGATAAACTGCCCGAAGTAAACAACATTCCCCTTAGTTCTGAAACATCAGCCCTACTTAAGAATAGCCTTCCCGAAAAACTAGGAGACACCAGTAGATTCACACTCCCTTGTTCTATTTACCAATCCGGAGATATCAGCGCTTTAGCCGACCTAGGAGCTAGCATTAACCTTATGCCCTACTCCCTGTTTAAAAGGCTAAAACTTGAAAATTTGAAACCCACTAAGATGATTGTCCAGCTAGTTGACCAATCTGTTAGATACCCAAAAGGAATAGCTGAGAACGTCTTAGTTCAAGTTAACAAATTCTTCTTTCTGACGGATTTCATGGTAATGGATATCCACGAGGACATAAACATCCCGATTATCCTTGGAAGACCATTTATGAACACAGCCAGAGCAGTGATTGATGTGTATAACCATACGATTGTTCTACGAGCACATGGTGAAAGCATCACCTACAAGATCGACCAACCAGACTGTACACCAGAACAAGAAGAATGCCACGCTATATCAACAGGCAGAATATGTTCCGATGACGAATCAGACCCCGATGAAGAACGATGCTTCACTCGACCAACAACCTTGATCTACGACACTAAAACAGACCAAGACGAGGACGAGGAGTACCAAGACGCTGAGGAAGAAGAATCCGAGGAGGACGAATCAGAACCTGAGGAAGAAGAGGAAGAACCCGCTGAGGAAGATGAACGAACGGAAGAAATGGAAGAAGAAGAACCTGAGGAAGAGGAAGAAATGGAGGAAGATGAAGATCAAACCGATTCACCACAGATGGCTGAAGTCAAGAGAATACAAGACTGCAAAGACTACACTTCATCAGAAGAATCCTTTGATTATGGAGCCATCCACCAAGAGCTTAGATCCACTCATCTCAAAAGAATGGGAAACATTCTCGACTCTTATCTCGATCCATCGAAACCCTTTACCAGAACCCGACTCCGAGACATATATACTTTTGAAGAAGAACTCCGAACATCACAGCACCTTGACCTGTATGCTAAACTCCTACAAAGAATTTCTGCATATAAGGCACGACAACCAGGAAGCTTTGCTGAAGAAAACCTTCAAAACACCATCATGGAAGTCAGAACCATCGAAATCGACAGTACTCAACCTTTCAACAACGCACCCTGAGATGAAGAAATACACCAATTCCCAGATTCACGAGATGAAGATTCCGACCACCAGAGTGTCGAATTTGACGGAGATTTTATTGACGTCACTATCGATGAACGCTCTATTCCAAAAACTCCTCTTGCTCTACCAAATTCACCCGTCATCACAGCTAAAAGACTAGAGATTCCCCTCATCGACACTCACGAAGACATGATCGAACTAATTGATGAATACACCGATGTGCGCATCATTATAGAGGCTATCAAAGAGTCAACCAATGAATACAACACCGCTCAGAGGCACCTGATAAGGCAAATTGAACGAGAATACGATTCATATCTCGCCAATTATGGAGAACCAGTACCCCAGACTTTGCTCAGACATATCCAAGAATTCTCCGATTCCCTTCAAGAACAAGTCACCAGAGAAGCTCAACAGCCAGAAAGACCAGACTACCCAATGAGAGAAATTGAGTTCTGCAGCAACCAAAGGCAAATATACCAAAAAGTATATTGTGCCTTAGCCGGATCAACTTTTCCCTACTCATCAAGTCAAAAGGCTACACTAGCATCCATGAGGACCCATCTTGAAAGAGCTACCGGAAATCCACAGAATTATGCTGACATAAGAATGGTGGGAGATCTTAGAACCTTTATAGATCTCATCGAAACTGGAGAACATCTCACAACTCCAGAAAACTTCAGAATCGCCATTCACTCCACTATTGGTCATCACGTTGAATTAATAGTTGATGAACTGAATCAAGCCTCATTCGAAGAAAACGCTCGTGACATTCCAACACGTTATTGGCACATGGCACCAGTCAACTTAGCATCCTATGTAATAGATCGACTGCGTGGAATGTACGAGGAAGAAGACATAGAAATTGACGCTTACCGCAATGGATATCACAAAATATTCAGCAAGTTAATCTTCGTCTTCACATACTCAGATTTTCCCTTCAACCATGAGCAACATCAACTCATCAGACAAGTATGCCAAGCAACCCGATCTTTTGGAGGAGACCCTTTAGCTGAAGACTTTCAAGAATTGAAGACTCAATTCATGGCCCTAATTGCCTCGATAGGCAGAGACCACCCACAGCGTGAAATTATTCGAACTCACACATGCACTCAAATCGATCCTAACGGACCGGTCACAAGGTCAGTTCGATACATCAGCTATGGGATGGCAATCCTCAACCGACTGGCCACTGATCACTTCAAGAGCTTCAGAATGGAATCCACCACTCCACCAACTCTCATTGCCGATATGATAGAGAAATTCCTGCGATACTTCCCTCCACGGTACAGCTTACCTAGGAACCACATATGAAGAAGAAAGGACTAAGTCGAGCTTTTGACTTTAAAAGAGCGCTTCTCGGGAGGCAACCCGTGCTTTTACATTTCTGCAATTTAACTTTCCAAGAAGTGATGAAATCTCCGACTATCTTTCACACTCGGATCATACGAAGCATGCTTCAGCCTGCAAGAAAGCATCAACACCCGAAGAATCATAGATCCGAAGTGTTCACACTTATGAGACCAATCACAAGAAGACTTGATCAAGAATGCACCAAACAAGACGGAGCCGGCAAATGCACCAAAGGAACACTGCAACCACCGGGGAGTACTTCTATACCGTCTCTTTCATTCGTTTTAAATATACCATATCCAATATGCTTATCACTAAGTGTGGGATTCAAACCCAACACACACTGAAAAAAGAATGCGACTTAGATGTTTAAAACCCTAAGTGTGGGATTTTCCCCCATTCAGAGCTTAGTATAACATCGAGGATGATGTTTCTTTAAATGTGGGATAGCAGTAGTTGCACTACTGTAAAATGGATAATGGTATATGCTTGATTCTAAAATCGTTGCTCTTTATAAGACCATCCTTCTCCAAAAAGTAAAAAAAATTTTTAAAAATGTGTTAAAAATGAAAAATTTTAGACGAAGAATGATTTAGTTTGGGAAAAAGGATAAATAAAATACAAATTCTTTTGAAAAATTAGTTTAGTAATCCCATAAAGAGCATCGCATGACTAAGCACACAACAACCCAACTTTCGATTTGTGAGGTATCTTGAGTCATATGAAAAGCATTTACTTTTAATGCTTCACTTTTTTGATTCTTGAGTGTGCCGATGTATGCGTTTAGAATCAGAACTTACTCTTGTTATGCATTTCGAATCCGAACTGGTGATCAAAAAGGAGATCGAATCACATCATTCTTAAACCCATCCATACACCCATACTCCCAAAGAAAAATAGATACGTTACCCCTACTTTCTCAAAAGCATCCCCTAAACTTTGAAACAAAGTTTCAAAGATGAACAAAGAGAAATCGCAAGGAGATGACGTCGAAAAAAAAATCCAAGAAAGAAAAATCCGAAGAAAAAGGAAATCAATAGGAGAAAAAGACTCCTTACGCAAATATCAAAAAGGCGTCAATCCCCCAAAAATTCCAACTTCAACAAAAAGAAAACCCATCAAAAACCCAACAAAACCCCCTCTCATACCACCAAACTTTCACTCCAAAAACCTTACATCCCCTCTCCTTGAATGATTGTGGCTAGATCGACTTCGCACTCACCAAAAAGGTAACGATTTGATTCTCGATCAAGCCTATGACGATAAACGATACATGACTGGCGTTCTGAGTGATTGATAATATTAGAATAGGAACCCCGAAACACTTTGAGTGATTTGAGTGACCACCTTGAGAGGATCACCTTGTCATGTATCCAAGATCAAAGATCAAAAGCATGCTCTTAAAGATTACAATCCTTCCTTTTCCAAGAACAAGTATTTTACTTTCCCAATACCCCTTAGAAAAAAGTTCCGCCTTAAAATTATTTTATCTTTAACCATGTTGAAAATCAAGTTTGCTTGAGGACAAGCAAAGTTCTACGTGTGGGATACTTGATATCGCGTAAAAAGTCACGTTTTTACTACCGATATCTCTCTCATTTTGGAAGATTCAAGACATCAAAATGAGATTTCAAGATACACCAGACCCAAGATGTTCGTTTTCAAATTACGAATCCAACAGAAGAAGAATCAACAAAAACGGACGAAGAATGAAGATTCTACGCACTCCGAAAGATCCAAACGATTCGTACGACACATCTAATGTTCAGAGACATATTTTTGGGATTTCTTTTCATCAAAAGATTCATTTTTGAATTAAGAATCCAACGCAAAAAGAATCAACGCAAACGGACGCATAACGATGAAAACACACACGAAGCAGCAGGCAGCGGGCTGGTATAGGTAGCAGCCAGCCGCCGCCGGCCAGCCACCAGGCCAGCGCTAACTGCCACCTGGCCGCCGCCGGCTGCCACCCTCCCCCACGGATCGCGCTTTTTTGTCCTTTTCGTACCTGTTGCCACCACCTTTTCCACCTTTCCGTACCTGGTGCCACCACCTTTTCCACCTTTTCGTACCTGGTGCCACCACCATTTCCACATTTTGCTATTGTATGCTTCCACTTTCTAAAATGCACCAAAACTCTCCTATAAATAGGAGGCATGAGGCTCATTTGCAAAAACACAAAAAAGGGCACTAGGATACCAACATACCTAGGCACTTTCACACTTTCTTTCTCTAGCTTCTAGCTTTTCTTTCTTTCCTTATGTTAAATTAGTATTAGGCTAGTTAAAATAGAAGCAAGGAGCGTGCTTTTAGTCCTTGGTGAGGAACTTATTTGTAATCGTTGGTGTACGCTTGGAGCAACTATTATTAATTCAAGTCTACTCCTTCTCGCATATTAATCTTGGTTATTTCTATCCTTATCTATCTTGATTAAATATGTATACTTTAATTATGCTAGAGATAGTTTGTGCCATGATTAGAGAGTAGATTACTATTGTGTTTGTGGTGATGTAGTTAGCATATATAATTGTGGGATGACTTTAAATATGTCGTGAAATAATATGACGGCCCCTATTCGACTGTTTACTCGGTATAGTGCTGGAAATGCTTTTAAGCAAAGTACATACGTATGGAAGTCGGTAACGACCGAAGGTAGTTGTTTTATGGATCGACATTATAAAATGGAAACTTTATGAATGGACTTATCTTATGATTTTAAACCTAAAACTTACATTCGCCTTACGATTAACAACCGTGATTGTAACCTTGTAAAGAGGAGTCGCGAACCTTACTACTTGATCAATAGTTATCTGTGTAAAACTATGGTTTCAATTGTAACGTCATGCGAGCATCATAAAATGCAATGTGATTACGTGGAACTTCCATGAGTATTGTACACTTGAAATCACAATGTACTTATCATGTAAACATCGCGAAGCAATTGAATTCACAATGGAAACATCGGTAAACGATTAAATACATTGTGGACTACCATAGCATTTTCCGACATGGTCTGGGTTTAACTTTATGCAAAAAGCCGTCAGCATTTTAATTAACGTTTTAATTAGATTAGTTAGTTTAGATTAGATTAGGTAGGCTATAGGCTAAATAACCATTTTCGAAAACCTAGAGATTTGTTAATTGTATTGAGAAAGGCAAGTTTAAAATCCAATTTAAATCGATATTTTTCCTTAACCTTTGAAATTTAAAGTAAGGTACGCAAGAAACCTCAACACTTTCCTTTGCTTACCATGCTTAAACTTCATTTAAGGGAACTGATCAACTAAGTCTGAACATATTTGCTAAGTTAGTTGTTTGCTAAATTTATAGTCTTTTTGGTATTAAGAACGGTTAGACTTGTTGTAGACTTGCTACTCTATTCCTTCGCCCACGAGCAAATGTGTTCAATAACAAGGGCCACTGACTCATGACACCGTGATTCCTCGTGACATATTAGTTGATAACCAACTAATATGGAATCTATCGCTTATACCATAAACTACAAAGTCTAGTGAACATTCCAAATTTAGTAAACATTTTCCCTACCAGTCATCGTCCCACATTATAAGCTAATGAACTCACAACAAGTACTCCTTTTATTATCTGATCTACCACTATCTTTTATTCGCTTTATTTAGTTTACTTAATTAACTAAACCAAAAACCCCCCAACGCACTCTTTTAAAACATTTACTAGAAAAGAAAGGTTGATTGGATCACCTCCGTTTCAATTCAGTTTCTCTTTAAGAACGACTCTACGTCATACTTACCATCTAATAGCCTTTGGTTCAATATTAGTAAGTCACACTTAGACCCCAGCAAATACAAATTTAAAACAAACCGATTGCGGTCCGAGCACCGTCTTCATACGACGCTTCGGGCAGCACATCAGGTACCTATCTTGTTCGGATTTCTCACTAATAAGATATTCTGATTCTGATCATGCTGGATGCAAGCTGGATAGAAAAAGTACATCAGGTAGCTGTCAAATTCCTGGAAAAAAGTTGGTCTAGTAAAAACATATCTCAATTTTTACTACCGATATCTCTCTCATTCTTGAACAATACTTGGCAAATGGACGAAAAACAAGGATTCCACACACGTTCGAAGAATCAAGACATCAGGACAAGATTTAAAGGCAAAAGTGCCCATCACTGAGATTTCTCTTATCCAAGATATTCGTTTTCAAAATACGAATCTAACAGAAGAAGAATCAACAAAAGCGGATGAAGAATGAAGATTCTACGTACGCCGGCCACCACCCCACCACTGGCCATTGAACAAGGAATATTCTTACAACCAAGGATAAGGTACCCGAAGTACCCAATGTCCCGCTGAACAAGGAATGTTCAGCTATCTTGAAAAATACCATTCCAGAAAAACTCGGAGACACTGGACGTTTTACTCTCCTCTGTTCTATCTACAATTCAGGTATCATCTGTTCTCTTGCCGATTTAGGAGCTAGTGTTAACCTTATTCCATACTCACTTTTCAAGAGGCTTGAGTAAGAAAATCTTCGACCTACCAAAATGACCATACAGCTTTCTGACCACTCAGTTAAATACCCTAGGGGAATAGCTGAAAATGTTTTAGTTAGGATTGACAAATTTCTTTACCCAGAAGATTTTGTAGTAATGGATATGCAGGAAGACGTACACATCCCAATCATACTAGGAAGACCTTTCTTGAATACGGCCAAGGAAATCATCAACGTCTTCGCGCAAACCATCAGCTTGCAGTCTCAGGGAGAAACCATCACTTTCCATATCGACAATCTTAACCCTGGAGACCAAGCCGATATCTACATGATCTCCATGAACAAGACCACAGAGGACAAAGAAACTGCAAGGTTAACAAGTGAAAGTAAATCTAGTAAGGAAATAGCAATCACGCCATATTTTCCGATTGACCTCCGTCGAATAGGACAAAAGATGAAAAATGCATCAGCAAACAAACCAACGATGGAAGAAGTAATCGGAAAGAAAGATAGAAGAAGAAAACAGACCGCCAACTAATCTATTTACCCCTGAAGAAATGGCGGGAAGTAACCACAACCATCTCACGAGAGGAGAAACACTGGAGGAATATTCCAAACGCGCTAGTTACCAACCACAAACCATCACAGATCCCAAAGTTCTCATCCAAAGATTCGACAAAGCAGTAGGAGGAATAAGCGGCATAGCCAACATGCTTGCTCTTTCCCATGCAGAACTACAATTCTGTCAACAACAAAAACGGACTTACGCTAGGATCTAAAATGCCCTTAAAAGATCTAACATCCCATTCACCTCAACGCAATGGGAGATGTTAGGATCCATTAGAGCGCATATGAGAGAGACAAATGGACATCCGAGCAGTCGTGCCAACATTTCAATGATGAATGACCGCACATCATTGCTTGACTTGCTAAATTGAAAAGATCACCTTAGTTCCAAAGAAAGCGGATGTATGGTTATCAACTCCACTATGGGAAAACAAATTGAGTTAAGGATTGAAGAACTTAGTGATCTCGTTTGGGAGGAATCAAGGCGCAAACAACCCTTTAGGGTTACATATGAATCACCACTTGATATCGCTACTTCTATTACGATCCATCTAAGGGAGATTCAACAACTGAAAAGTAACTCCAGAACAAAGTTCATATTCTACTCAGGATGCAAGGAGATACTTTGTCAGCTTACTCTAGTTTTCTCAGAATCCGACTTTCCATTCGACAACCATCAGCACCGGCAACTAGAGGACCTGTGCACATCCATCAGAAGATTCAACGGAGACCCCAAGACCGAGAATTATGAAGACATAAAACAGCAATTCTTGGTGTTTGTATGCTCTCTCTGGCAAAACCCACCACCAAGAGAGGTTGCTAAGACATACACAACCACCATGATCGACCCTAGTAGGACTGTCACTAAAGTAGTCGATTACATCACCTTCGGACTTCACGGCCTTGTAAGGACAACTTCAGAGCATCTTTAGAACTACAAGTCAGAATCGTGTGATAGTCCATTTGAATTGATTACGATAATAGTCAATCATTTCATGAGAATCTATCCACCTCGATACACTTTTACGTAACCTAGGGCCCACAACATCAACACAGTGGATCCCAGGGATGCATCCATCTCCATCTAGCTAGGAGAAAAGAAGTCAAGTTCTCGACTTTAAAAGAGCGCTTCTCGGGAGGCAACTCATGTTTTACATTTCCGCAATTTTACATTCCAAGAAGTGATGGAATCTCCGACTATCTTTCACACTTGGATATACGAACAAGTTTCTGCCTAACACATCAAGTTTTTGGCGCCGACGCATGAAGTTTTCAACGTCGGAAATAAAGAAAGTATATCCAACGTGTTCACACCTATGAGACCAATCACAAGAAGACTTGATCAAGAGTGAACCCAACAAGATGAAGTTCGGAAAATGCTTACCATGGAACACTGCAACTACTGGGGAGTACTTTTATAACAGTCTCTTTCTTTCGTTATAAATATACCATATCCACTATGCTTATCACTAAGTGTGGGATTCAAACCCAATACACACTGCTAAAAGAATACGTCTTAGATGTTTCAAATCCTATGTGTAGGATTTTACCCCAATCAGAGCTTAGAATAACATCGAGGACGATGTTCTTTTAAGTGTGGGATAGCAATAGTTACACTACTGTAAAATGGATAATGGTATATGCTTGATTCTAAGCTCGTTGCTCTTTAGACCATCCTTCTCCAATAAGTAAACAAAAAATTTCAAAATTGAGTTAAAAATATGTTGAAAATGAAAAATTTTAGACAAAGAATGATTTACTTTGGGGAAGAAGGATAAATAAAATACAAATCCCTTTGGAAAATTAGTTTAGTAATCCCATAAAGAGCATCGCATGACTAGGCACACAACAAACGAACTTTTGATTCGTGAGGTATCTTGAGCCATATAAAGCATTCATTTTTAAGGCTTTACTTTTTCGCTTCTTGAGTGTGTCGATGTATGCGTTTAGAATCAGAACTTTCTCCTGATATGCATTTCGAATCCGAACTGGTGAGTAAAAAGGAGATCAAATCACATCATTTTTAAACCTATCCGTACACCCAAATATAAATACGCTATCCTTACCCTCTCAAAAGCATCCCTCAAACTTCATAGAAAGTTTCAAAGATGAAAGAAGAGAAGCTAAAAGGATATGACGTCGAAAAAAAAATCAATAGAAAAGAATTCGAAGAAAATAAAAGTCAAATGGAGAAAAAGACTCCTACCAAAAATCATGAGAAAAGAGCGTCAATCCTCCCAAAAGTTCCAGCTTTCCTCTTGATATATATATATATATATATATATATATATATATAAACCTATGAAAAACCAACACAATCCCCTCTCATATCACCAACACTCCACTCCAAAAATCCTACATCACTTCTCCTATAATGATTGTGGCTAGATCGACTTCGCGCTCACTTAAAAGGTAACGATTTGATTCTTGATCAAGCCTATGACGATAAACGATACATGACTGGCGTTCTGAGTGATTGATAATATTAGAATAGGAAACCCTAAATACTTTGAGTGATTGGAGTGACCACCGTGATAGGATCGCCTAGTCATGTATCCAAGATCAAAGATCAAAAGCATGCTCCCAAAGATTACAACCCTACTTTTTCAAAAGCATGCAAATTTTAATTTTCCAAAACCACCACAGTAAAAAGTTCCACCCTAAAATATTTCATTATCCACTTATCTTTAACCATGCTTGAAATTCGAGTTTGCTTGAGGACATGCAAAGTTCTAAGTGTGGGATACTTGATATCACGTAAAAAGTCATATTTTTACTACTGATATCTCTCTCATTCTGGAACAATACTTGGCAAATAAACTCAAATAATATTCAAATCAATGAAACTTTTTCAAGAATGTCAAAATAGAGTTGCACGGGAAAAATCAAGCAAAATGGACGAAAAACGAAGATTCCACACACGTTCGAAGATTCAAGACATCAGGAAAAGATTTAAAGGAAAAAGTGCCCATCACTGATATTTCTCTTATCCAAGATATTCATTTTCAAAATACGAATCTAACAGAAGAAGAATCAACAAAAACGGATGAAGAATGAAGATTCTACGTACGCCAGAAGATTCAAATGATTCGAACGAGACATCCAAAGATCAGAGACATATTTTTTGGATTTCTTTTCGTCAAAGTCTTCATTTTTGAAAAATGAATCCAACGCAAAAAGAATCAACACAAACAGACGTATTACGAAGAAGATACGCGCAGTTTAAGAAACGTAGCGAAAGACGGCGAACCGGGGCGGGGAGGGGCAGCCGCCGCCGGCCACCATGGTGGTGGCGCCGGCTGGCCTCCCCCTGTCCCCCGTGTGCTTTTTCGTCCTCGCCCATACTCGCAGGGTACATGTGCTAGGCCTTTTCCGCGACTCTAGGGTACACGTGCTAGATCTTTACGCGCTTTAGGTTACATGTGCTAGCAACTTTCCCACCTTTTGCTAACATGTGCCCCAAGTTGCTAGAATGCACCAATTTCCCCCTATAAATAGGGAGCCCATGGTTCATTTGAAGACACATACTCACACACCTTTCCTACACCATTCTTAGAACAATACTTCTACTTAGTTATTAGTTCTACTTTCTCTCTCTATTTTCTTACTCTAAATTAGTTTTAGGTTAGTATAGGAGCTTGTTTAGAAGAGAAGGAAAGTGCGGAATGCATTGTAATCTTTGGTGTATGCTCGGAATTGTGACAATTAATTCAAGTTTATTCTCTCTCTCATTTAATCCTGGTTCTTTCTATCCTTATCTATCTTAATTAATTACGTTTATATTGATTATGTTAGATTTAGTAATTTCCATGATTAGAGAGTAGTATACTTGTTGTGTTTGCTTGCGATGTAGTTAGTTAATTATGGGATGATTTATAATTAAATATAAAAGATCGGTAGTATTGCTTTGATCGTCTTATTGCATGTTCTTGTTTGATTGTTGCCTTAGGATCATCATAGTAGTAAAATATAAATGGTCCTAATTATCGTAAAGTAATATGACGGCCCCTATTCGACTGTTACTCGATATAGTACTGGAAACACTTCAAGGTGGAGTAAAAATGTATGGAAATCGAGTAACGACCGAAGGCAGTCATATTATAAAACGGTACAATATTACGAAGTAATATGACGGCCCCTATTCGACTGATATTCGGTATAGTACTGGAAACACTTCAAGGTGGAGTACAAATGTATGGAAGTCGAGTAACGACCGAAGGTAGTCATATTATAAAACGGTATAATATTACGAAGTAATATGACGGCCCCTATTCGACTATTATTCCATATAGTACTGGAAACACTTCAAGGTGGAGTACAAATGTATGGAAGTCGAGTAACAACCGAAGGTAGTTATATTATGGGCTAATATATAAGATGAGAAACCTAGTTTAATTAACCTTTCTATATAGGCTTTTAAACTTCAAATTAATCTAATCGCCTTTTCACCAATAAACGTGATTACAACACCTTTTTAACGACGTCCAATTAAAAGGTAGTTAGTCATCTGTGTCAATATACTTTGTCAAATGTATGAAACTATGGAACCACAAGGCTACATTGGGGATTATCGTAGGACAAGACATGACCAAGGTTTGAAGCGGCATAACCACTTTAAGTGGGGAACGATGTGGATAATTAGAGGATTTATTGGGTAGTTTTAAGCAAGGGCTAGTTTAAAGTCATAAATGAACTTTTTAAATATACAAATATGTTAGGATGACGAGGAATCGTTATATGATTCATTTATGTCTAGTACCTTAAGATTTTGTTCCTGTTCATATGAAAGTATTATTAAACCATAATTAAGATTTTGCTTATTATTCTAAATACTTTGTAATGTTACCATAACCTAGCTCCCGGTGTGACATGCTAATGGGATTTTAATTATTCTCTGGTTCGCAGCAGCAGTAAGTCTGCTCACTCAGGATGCTCATTAGCTCGAGTCTCATGCAAACATCAGGAGATTATCATGCATTACTATATTTTGTATAAATTAGTTATGACATAGAATCTATTACATCAATTCGAGCTTTTGTAAACTATTATAACAGTGTAAGACTTTTATCATATCAATGTATTGTAGACGACGCATATAGAGTCGTTCATTATATCTTATGTGCTGTTGATATTTGATTAGTCGCGCCCTGACCCGACCCGCTTCCGCATTATAATTTGGGGGTGCGACATTGTTTATTAAGAGAAATAAAAGAGATGTCATACTATTCCAAATATATGTTGATGATATCGTTTTTGGGTCTACTAACAGTGACATATGCAAGGAATTCTCTGATCTCATGACTAAAAGTTAGGAAATGAGCATGATGGGTAAATTAACATTTTTCCTTGGTCTGCAAATAAAACAAACTAAAACTGGAATTTTTATAAATCAAGGAAAATATGTTAAAGACTTATTAAAGAAATTTGGATTCACAAATTGCTCATTTTTTTCCTCACCAATGTCACCTGCAGTGAAATTTCATGCTAATCCTGATGGTAAATCTGTCAACATAACTGCTTATAGAGGTGTGATTGGATCATTGTTGTATCTCACTGCTAGTAGACCAGACATTATATTTGCTACATGCTTTTGTACTAGGTATTAAGTTGATCCAAAAGAATCACATCTACTTGCTGTCAAAAGAATATTCAGATTTCTGAAGGGTACACCAAATCTTGATCTGTGGTACTAATATCGCGTAAAAAGTCACGTTTTTACTACCGATATCTCTCTCATTTTGGAATGATTCTTGGCACTTTAACTCAAAAACATTACAAATCAATAGTATTATGCCGAGATGGTTAAAACAAGGTTGCACGATAAAAATCAAGCGAAACGGATGAAAAGCGAAGATTTCACAAACGTTTGAAGATTCAAGACATCAAAATGAGATTTCAAGACAAAAGTGCCCATCACCAACATCTACCTAACCCAAGATGTTCGTTTTCAAATTACGAATCCAACAGAAGAAGAATCAACAAAAACGGACGAAGAATGAAGATTCTACGCACTCCGGAAGATCCAAACGATTCGTACGACACATCTAAGGTTCAGAGACATATTTTTAGGATTTCTTTTCATCAAAATCTTCGTTTTTGAATTACGAATCCAATGCAAAAAGAATCAATGCAAACAGACGCATAACGATGAAAACACGCATGAATCGAGAAACGAAGTGTAACAACCGCCAATTTAGGACTTTTTGACTAGTGCCTAAACTACTAGTAATTCCATGTATTTAGTTTTGTATTAATCTAAATATATGAGACTTTTGTGAAATTTCATTCACACGTACGCGATTTGTTTAAATCGTACACTTATAAACCGGACGAGGTCCGACATTATTTAATATGGACGTTGGTGACAAGAACTTTAAATAAAGTGGAATTATGCAAACAAACATTATTTGCATTAAAATATTGTAAAAATATATTACACGTATCGAGTATCGTTTAAAACACTCCGAACGCGATGAAAGCACACGAAACGCGCCCAACAACAGGAAGTAATTCAAGTTATATTTTTATAACTCATTATTAAGAATTTTGATAAAATACTTCGGCTAAAAATATTTCGGATACACTTTAACATATAACGCGAAACAACATTCGGGATTTAACCGACAACGATTCGTGATATAAAATTTGGAAACATAAACCCGCGAGCTGGAGACCCAAGTTGGGGCGGCCCAGACCCGCGAACCCAGCCCCCAACCGACCCATGACCCACCCCTTTTAACCCCAATCTTTCCCCACTTCCACCTCATTTACACAAAACACACACATACATACCCTCTCCTCTCCTTCTCCCTCTCAAATCGCAGCCTCAAATCCTCACAAAAATGTCACCAAAAACTCATCATTTTGCTGAATTGATTCAAGAGAAAACAACCACCATCTCAAGCTCTCTATCTTCATCTTCTCGATTTTCGATTTCGTGGTAAGAAACCTTAAAACTCTTTTAAATTACTTGTAAAGCTTCTATTTACATGCTAGAACGTTTACTCAACGAAGATTTACCCAAAAACTGACTTAAAAATGCGTTTTTAAAGTTAAAATACCAGCAGCTCGTTCTGCGAGCTGAGATCTGTTCTTCCTGCGAACCGAGCCGAGTTGCGAACCGAGCTCGCGATGGGAACCGAGCCGAGCTGCGAACCGAGCTCGCGATGCGAACCGAGCCGAGCTGTGAACCGAGCTCGCGATGCGAACCGAACCGAGATGCGAACCGAACCGAGATGCGAACTGAGCTCGCGATGCGAACCGAACCGAACTGCGAACCGAGCTCGTGATGCGAACCGAGCCCTTGCGAGCCGAGCTTGCGAGTCGAACGAGCAAGCCGAATGAGCGATCCGAACTGACCTGGCCTGCGAACTGAGGTTCTGTCCTGCGAACTGAGTTTTTACCCAACAATATCACATTTCACGTAACGACAACTACACTTTTTACAACGATGATTGACAAACAAAAGTATATACTTTTGCTAAGCATAAAACAAAACGAATATAATAATGTTTTCAGAAATTATTATTACAAACCGTTACCAACGGGCCATACTTGTTTTCAAACTACAAACGAAATACTAAACAAACACTTGGACATTTCCTAGTTGAGTGGACAACTAGCATGGGTGATATTTTGTGATACCTACTTGTTTGATTACTTGCTTACTTACGACCTTGTGCGTTTTGGACGCCAGAGGGTTGCAGGGTTCGGAGAACCACGTACGGATTTACATCCGCTTTACTTACTTGATTACACCTTCATATTTACTAGACTCAGGTGAGTCTTACAGCCCCACTTTTACTGTTTTATACATATGGGGTGAGATACATTGCTTACTTTTCTTGAACACAAGTACGAACAACTCATTTTACTATACGGGATTGCATGAGTTACTTACTTTTACTGAAGTCTCTCCATCATATATCGTTAGTTATGGACTTAAGCGCGAACACTAGTTAATGGATCCATTAGGGAAATGACCCTCCCCGCCCGGAGTAGTAGCGCTACCACGAACTGTACCGTATAAACGGGCGACTATTATTCGTTACTTATGCTTGCTCAGTTACGAGCATGTCACGGGAGCAACTTATTACTTACGGGTTAAGCTTCGATTATGAGCCTCATGGCAATGGTATAACTTACTTACTTTATATTTGCGGGATTTGCAAATACCTGATTTACGCCTGCGGGCATTACTGATGAAATCTTGTGTTCAAATACTAATATTATTTACAAACCTGTGAGATTCACCAACATTCGTGTTGACCTTTTTAGCCTTGTATCTCAGGTGCACAGACGGAGTAGGATTCCCTCAGGATACTAGCTAGAGTCGCATGATTTCTACACTGCATTTAACAGAGATTCTTAGCATTATCTTTTGTATTTATTATGATTATGTAATAGAATCTCCCGCTATACGCATGGACTCTAGGGAACTTCATTTTGTAATCAGAAACTCTATGTTTTCAAACATTTTATGTATGGAAATGTAACTATTTTACAAACGTTGCATATAAATGTCGTTTGCTTTACTTTTGTGTTGTGATATTTGATTAGTAGCACCCCAAAGCTTGCTTCCGCTGAACAGTGATTTTGAGGGTGTTACACGAAGCAACAGGCAGCGGGCTGGTGCAGATAGTAGCCAGCCGCCGCCGGCCAGCCACCAGGCCTCCGCCGGCTGCTACCTGGACGCCGCCGGCTGCCACCCTCCCGCACGGATCGTGCTTTTTTGTCCTTTTCGTACCTGGTGCCACCACCTTTTCCACCTTTCCGTACCTGGTGCCACCACCTTTTCCACCTTTTCGTACCTAGTGCCACCACCATTTCCACATTTTGCTATTGTATGCTTCCACATTCTAAAATGCACCAAAACTCTCCTATAAATAGGAGGCATGAGGCTCATTTGCAAAAACACAAAAAAGGGCACTAGGATACCAACATACCTAGGCACTTTCACACTTTCTTTCTCTAGCTTCTAGCTTTTCTTTCTTTCCTTATTTTAAATTAGTATTAGGCTAGTTAAAATAGAAGCAAGGAGCGTGCTTGTAGTCCTTGGTGAGGAACTTATTTGTAATCGTTGGTGTACGCTTGGAGCAACTCTTATTAATTCAAGTCTACTCCTTCTCGCATATTAATCTTGGTTATTTCTATCCTTATCTATCTTGATTAAATATGTATACTTTAATTATGCTAGAGATAGTTTGTGCCATGATTAGCGAGTAGATTACTATTGTGTTTGTGGTGATGTAGTTAGCATATATAATTGTGGGATGACTTTAAATATGTCGTGAAATAATATGATGGCCCCTATTCGACTGTTTACTCGGTATAGTGCTGGAAATGCTTTTAAGAAAAGTACATACGTATGGAAGCTGGTAACGACCGAAGGTAGTTGTATTATGGATCGACATTATAAAACGGAAACTTTATGAACGGACTTATCTTATGATTTTAAACCTAAAACATACATTCGCCTTTTGATTAACAACCGTGATTGTAACCTTGTAAAGAGGAGTCGCGAACCTTACTACTTGATCAATAGTTATCTGTGTAAAACTATGGTTTCAATTGTAACGTCATGCGAGCATCATAAAATGCAATGTGATTACGTGGAACTGCCATGAGTATTGTACACTTGAAATCACAATGTACTTATCATGTAAACATCGCGAAGCAATTGAATTCACAAAGGAAACATCGGTAATGATTAAATACATTGTGGACTACCATAGCATTTTCCGACATGGTCTGGGTTTAACTTCATGAAAAAGCCGTCAGCATTTTAATTAACGTTTTAATTAGATTAGTTAGTTTAGATTAGATTAGGTTGGCTATAGGCTAAATAATCATTTACGAAAACCTAGGGATTTGTTAATTGTATTGAGAAAGGCAAGTTTAAAATCCAATTTAAATCGATATTTTTCCTTCACCTTTGAAATTTAAAGTAAGGTATGCAAGAAACCTCAACACTTTCCTTTGCTTACCATGCTTAAACTTCATTTAAGGGAACTGATCAACTAAGTCCGAACATATTTTCTAAGTTAGTTGTTTGCTAAATTTATAGTCGTTATGGTATTAAGAACGGTTAGACTTGTTGTAGACTTGCTACTCTATTCCTTCGCCCACGAGTAAATGTGTTCAATAACAAGGGCCACTGACTCCCTCACAGGAGAGTGTGAAGAGTTGAGCATTGTCTGTCTGATCAGAATCATGACACTGTGATTCCTCGTGACATATTAGTTGATAACCGACTAACAGGGAATCTATCGGTTATACCATAAACTACAAAGTCTAGTGAACATTCCAAATTTAGTAAACATTTTCCCTACAAGTCATCGTCCCACATTATAAGCTAATGAACTCACAACAAATACTCCTTTTATTATCTGATTTACCACTATCTTTTATTCGCTTTATTTAGTTTACTTAATTAACTGAACCAAAAACCCCCAACGCACTCTTTTAAAACATTTACTAGAAAAGAAAGGTTGATTGGATCACCTCCGTTTCAAATACAAATTTAAACCAAACCGATTGCGGTCCGAGCACCGTCTTCATACGATGCTTCGGGCAGCACATCAAGTTTTTGGCGCCGCTGCCGGGGAGACTAACTGTCCGATACAGAGGCCCAACCAATCCCAATTCTAGTAAACCCTTAGGATAAAACCTTATAAATATATATATATATATATATATATATATATTGTGACACCCGACCAATTAGGGCTTGTGTTAGTGCCTAATCATTGAACTTATACATGTAATTAGTTATATTTAGGGCTAATTATGTGTATCACTATGTGTATTGATATATGTTTATATATATATATATATATATATACACACGTATGCGAATTGTTTAAATCATACATTTCACTATCGGATGAATTCTGACACATTATAAATGCGGACGTTGGTGAACAAAATGTTAAATAATGTGAAATTATTTAAAATAAACTCAAAAATCTCTAAATATTATGTTAATAATAATTAACATGTAAAACGTAACGTATAAAGTATCATAAACGCGACGAAAATGCGCGAAACGCGCCCGACAACCAAATGAAAGCCAAAATATATTTTATAAGTTTAAAATATATCATTTCGAGTAAAACTTTCATTTAAAATATCGTATTTTAAACCGATAACAAAAACGTGCAAAAATACCGTTACGCGATTTAACCTCCGTAAAACGAACGCGCAAATCGAGGCCGATAATTTAACGAAACATTTTTTTCAAGTAGTAACATTAAATATTTCAAGTAAAAATATCGAAACTTAAATCGTTAGTTAAAACGCGCGTATTAAACGTTTAACGTCTAAATAAACGTCGAAACGGGCGAGGAAACGAACACCGCACGAAGCGCTAATTGAGGGAGCAAAGATTTAAATAAAAACTCTGCATGGTGAGGCCCTATGGGCTGGCTCCCACATGCACACACCACCCACACCACTAATTGATGACTTAACCAACTTGACACTCCATTTTCACCTCATTTCCACTCAACCAACACACACACACACACAATCTCCTTCTCTCCCTCCCCCTCTCCAACGAAATTCTTCATCATTATCACCAAAACTCAGTCATTTTTATCACCAAGAATCACCATCTATCATCCTTCATCAAGAACAAAAAGAAGAAACAAGGATCAAGGCTCAAATCATCATCTTCTTCATCATCTTCAACTTTTCTTCATCATTTCTTGGTATGAATGACCACTCCCTCTCTTTAATCTGATTTCGTGTCACTTATTTACATGTTTTATTGTTCCATTAGCTTGATTATGTCCAAATGAGATGATAAAAATCATTATTATACAACATATGTTAACATGCACAAATCTGCCCAGAAAAGTCAGACTCAAAGAAAAATTCATATAAAATCGTATACTAAGAGTTAGATGATGCATTTTTTTTTTCAATTTTGCGTATTGAAAAGAGCTACAATTTTCATGTTTTACAATTTTACCAGATCTGTACGTATTTTTGTGTATAATCCAATCTTTGAGCCTGGTCTGAGATTTGTTGGAAACCGAGTTCGGTTCTTACGCTGAATTTTCTACCTATCTAGATGGACTCTATAATTACCGGAAAAACTCAGTTTAACAACTAGACACATAGGAGAACAACTGGTAAAAATTGTGGACTCTAATTCGAATCATAACTAGTTAAGAAAAATTGGCGAAGTGAACCGACAAAACCGAAAACCCTCTTTGTGGACTGATTTTGCAATATTTTTAAAACCGACACCTCGGAATGACTCCGACACGAACCAAAAATTTCTGAAGACTCTATGAACTAATCTAAGGCTTCCCTAAAAATTTCGGGCCAAACCGAGCCCGTTTGACCATGTTACCAAGACAAAAACACAACTGTTGACTTTGCGAGTTGACTTTGACTTACGAACTGAAAGTCTTGCGAGTTGAGTTTGACTTGCGAACTGAAAGTCTTGCGAGTTGAGTTGACTTGCGAACTGAAAGTCTTGCGAGTTGAGTTGACTTGCGAACTGAAAGACTTGCGAGTTGAGTTTGACTTGCGAACTGAAAGGCTTGCGAGTTGAGTTTGACTTGCGAACTGAAAGGCTTGCGAGTTGAGTTTGACTTGCGAACTGAAGTCTTGCGAGTTGAGTTTGACTTGCGAACTGAAGACTTGCGAGTTGAGTTTGACTTGCGATCTGAAGACTTGCGAGTTGAGTTTGACTTGCGAACTGAAGACTTGCGAGTTGACATTGACTTATGAGTTGACTTTGCAAGTTGACTTTTTGACTTTGCGAGTTGACTTTTCAAGATTGACTTTTTGACCTTGAGAGTTGACTTTTTGATCCTTAGTTAATTCCCAGAAAATCACATTTTAGACTCTGGATTACGGGCCTTAACACCTTCGGACATATATATACATATATAAAAGCAATAAACACCTACAAAGATCAAACATTTATGATATAGAATCATACATGAAACTCATATGCTTCGAGAAGTATACAATACTATGAACATAATAATAATACTTTGAATTATTATTACATAACCACACCAACGGGCCGTACATGCTTTCAAAACTCAAACAAAACAATCAAACATTTGGACATAACTAATTGATGGACAACTAACATAGATGGTCTGTTGAGACATCTACTCACTCATATGACCTTGCGCGTTTTGAACGCCCGGCAGGTTACAGTCTACGGACACTCATTTGGTACAACATCATACTTGCTTGCTTTGCAAACACTCTAAGACTCAGGTGAGTCTCATAGCCCCTCATTTTACTATTTTTAACCCAGGGGTGGGAATACATGCTCAATTTTCATTTACTTTGAACGCAAGTACAAACACGATATATTGACTGCATGAGTTTGCTCTACTAATCATGAAGTCCTCTATTACATAGTTTGTTAATATGGATTTAGCGTGAATGTTAGTGTATGGTACCATATGGGATTGACAATCCCCGTCCGGGGTAGTCGCGCTACCACGACTGCGGTCGAACGGATGCATTATCATTTGTATATACGGGTGTAGATTAGGCACTCGCAGGGAGGCACGCACGACCGGGCACTTAATTGTGATTCCTGACACCTCAGTTAAGCTCGAACAATGGGCTCATGGCAGTAATATACATATTTTTATGATTGATTTCATACATAACTATATCTTGCGGTTCATACATTATTTTTACTATCAAACCTGTGAGCTCACCAGCTTTTTAGCTGACCCTTTTAGCATGTATTCTCAGGTACTCGACAGCTGTAGGCTGGCACTCAGGAATTAGCTTAGCTCGAGTCAGCATGCAAACATCAGAGATTTTATTGCATTAATATATTTTGTATAAGTATTTATGCTAGGAAATCTCTCCTATTCAGAACACGAGCTAATGTACTTGGTACAACTGATGTAAACTTTTATGGAATTAATGTATTTTGTTAAAACGACGCATATAGAGTCGTTCATTATATATCTTTGTGCTTGATTACCTTGATTAGTCGCGCGCAAAGTATGCTTCCGCTAATCATGAATTTGGGGGTGCGACAGATTGGTATCAGAGCCTGAGGTTATAGTGAACTAGGTTGCATTTAGTGGGCCTAGACTATGACTGTTAGGCAGTATTTCTTTATTAGGTATGATTGGTTCAGGGATTACATCATACGAGTTTAATTTAACATAGCCTGATCAACTATGTACAATTAAATAAGGATGATGTAAGAGCTAAAACAGTTATGTTGAACAGGAGTACACTAGTTGACTCTGACCGAGAGAAAAATGGGACTATTACTTGTTTGTGCTAGACACACTAGGCTATATGATATGTTTATATATATAGATCTCACGATACTCACTAAACGCTCTTGCCACAGAAATGGCAGACATTCCTCATCTAGCATCAACCAACACAAACAACGGGACTCAAACCTCACCAACCATTGAGGAGGTAACCGCATTACCACAAACCTCCACTGAACCTCTCTACTACTTCACTGGGGAGGCACGAGTCACACGACATCAAAGGAGTGGTAACGGATCAGCTCGCGTTAACCCTTACCGCACTAGAAACACCTCAACTAGGGAAGACTATCCAACATACCCTCGTAGGTGGGACTGGCTACCCACGACTTTAAACACCTGGAGGTCTGAGGAAGCCATACAAATTCCTGCCGACCCCATGGACATTTCCCAATACACACAAGAACCTATCCACCATACTGTTCCAGTGCTTGATTACCTTGATTAGTTGCACCAAAAGTATGCTTTCGCTAATCACGAATTTGGGGGTGCGACATATATACATAAATATATATTTTCTTTATTATTAGTTTTACTCTATTTTCTGTTTCTCTTTAGTGTATGACCTGTTCCCCTAGATCTGCACCACTATTTAATTTCCCTGATCCAGAACTTATAATACGTACCATTCGACGAGAAAAGAAGCAATCCGCACTTAGACAAGTAATGGTTGAACGCATCACTCTCGCTGACAACAGTAAACCCTCTATCGAAGGATGAGAAGGACCAATTCTCTACACTGAAATCCCTAGTCAATCTTTCGAGCTTAAACACCACATCATCCAACTAATCCAAAACCACTGTCAATTCCATAGATTTCCAAGTGATGATCCCAATTCTCACCTCGACAAGTTCATATCTCTTTCAAATTCCTACAAACAAAACGGAATTAGTCAAGACACGATCCGCTTGTATCTTTTCCCTTATTCGCTCACTCATCATGCGCAAACATGGTTTGAAGGTTTAGAGACCGGCTCTATCCCTTCATGGACGGTACTGGCGACAAAGTTTCTAACCAAATACTTTCCGCCTTCTAAACAAACCGAACTTCGAAATGACATCATGAATTTCGGACAAGCTTTTGATGAGTCATTATATACCGCATGGGAACGATTCAAAGGAGCCTTGAAGAAGTGCCCCAATCATCGTCTCGACAAATCCGCACAATTGTGTACCTTCTACAATGGTTTAGATCCCAACCACCGAACCACCCTCGATGCTGCTGCACAAGGAAGCTTCATGGCAAAGACCGCCGAAGAAGGATGGAACCTGATAGAGAACATGACTATGCATCACCATGATTGGAACTCTGGAGATCACTCAACATCTTCAGCACCTATCGCTGCATCGAATCCAGTTCCAGTTGAAGCACTTAAAGTATTAACGGAGAAAATGGACTCACTTGTCAAACAGTTTGGAGAACTTAAGAAACAATAGCACCAAGTACACCAAGTGCAAGTCTGTCAACATTGCACCAATCCGCAACCATCTGGTGAATACCAAGTGGAATACGAAGAAGCAGATGGCACAGTCTACTATGCTCAGTTTCCCGCTCGACCACAGAATTTTCCACCCGGTTTCAACCAAAACAATAACCAACCTAGAGGACCTCCATTCCCACAAAGAACTAACCAACCATACCAACCCCGATACCTACCTAGATACCCACCTTACCCACAACAATCACAACCTTCTAATAACCAACCCCTCACACTTCCTGCACCCACTTCCGATACAAACCAAACCGCTGAACAATCTGCAAAGACAAATGCCCCAGCTTCAAGTTCAGATGACGCCTTCACCCAATTCATGCAAGGTCAACACCTATTCAACCAAAAGACGTCCGTTAGACAAGATCAAGCTGACCTCTTTATGAGAAACCAGTTGGCCGTGCTAAAAAATTTGGAAGCCCAAATTGGACAATTGGCACAACGTCTTGATAACAGATCCAGAGGAAGTTTGCCTAGCAACACGGTTCACAAACCACATGTTGAGGAAGCAAAGCAACTCACTACCACAAAGGAAGCAGCCACTCCACCTCCTACTGCTGTACCAGTAAAGGAAGAACCAAAGATCAGGACACCAGCTGTGGAAACCACTCCGACCATGAACAAAGAGGTTAGAATCCCTTATCCTGCTTGACTTAAAGCCCAACCTAAGTAATTATCATCCTTTAAGCTAGATGGAAAATTCCTTGATACCATGTCTAGAGTTCCCGGTCGTAGTAAATATATGAGGAAATTGCTATCCAGTAAGGATAAACTGCCCGAAGTAAACAACATTCCCCTTAGTTCTGAAACATCAGCCCTACTTAAGAATAGCCTTCCCGAAAAACTAGGAGACACCAGTAGATTCACACTCCATTGTTCTATTTACCAATCCGGAGATATCAGCGCTTTAGCCGACCTAGGAGCTAGCATTAACCTTATGCCCTACTCCCTGTTTAAAAGGCTAAAACTTGAAAATTTGAAACCCACTAAGATGACTGTCCAGCTAGTTGACCAATCTGTTAGATACCCAAAAGGAATAGCTGAGAACGTCTTAGTTCAAGTTAACAAATTCTTCTTTCTGACGGATTTCATGGTAATGGATATCCACGAGGACATAAACATCCCGATTATCCTTGGAAGACCATTTATGAACACAGCAAGAGCAGTGATTGATGTGTATAACCATACGATTGTTCTACGAGCTCATGGTGAAAGCATCACCTACAAGATCGACCAACCGGACTGTACACCAGAACAAGAAGAATGCCACGCTATATCAACAGGCAGAATATGTTCCGATGACGAATCAGACCCCGATGAAGAACGATGCTTCACTCGACCAACAACCTTGATCTACGACACTAAAACAGACCAAGACGAGGACGAGGAGTACCAAGACGCTGAGGAAGAAGAAGAATCCGAGGAGGACGAATCAGAACCTGAGGAAGAAGAGGAAGAACCCGCTGAGGAAGATGAACGAATGGAAGAATTGGAAGAAGAAGAACCTGAGGAAGAGGAAGAAATGGAGGAAGATGAAGATCAAACCGATTCACCACAGATGGCTGAAGTCAAGAGAATACAAGACTGCAAAGACTACACTTCATCAGAAGAATCCTTTGATTATGGAGCCATCCACCAAGAGCTTAGATCCACTCATCTCAAAAGAATGGGAAACATTCTCGACTCTTATCTCGATCCATCGAAACCCTTTACCAGAACCCAACTCCGAGACATATATACTTTTGAAGAAGAACTCCGAACATCACAGCACCTTGACCTGTATGCTAAACTCCTACAAAGAATTTCTGCATATAAGGCACGACAACCAGGAAGCTTTGCTGAAGAAAACCTTCAAAACACCATCATGGAAGTCAGAACCATCGAAATCGACAGTACTCAATGTCGCACCCCCAAAACACGTGGCAGCGGAAGTGGGAGGTGTCACGGGGGCGCCGACCAAATCCAATATCATCAACACAAAGATCAAGCAAACGACCTCTATATGAGACGTTTGAAAATGTTACATTTACCATAATTCAAATGTTTACAAAAATAATTCTTGAGTTCGCATAAACCGATTAGAGATTTCTAATACAATACTGAATTTACAAAATACAGCTACATGCAGTCTAATCTCTTGATGTTTTGAAAACAATGCGACTCGAGCTAAGCTTTCCAAAAGCTTCCTACTGCGGCGGGTTACCTGAGAAATACATACTAAAAGGTCAACATAAAGTTGGTGAGTTCATAGGTTTGTCAAGTAATCAGTTGCTAAAATGATCCACAAGATTTCATAAGTATGTATCATTCATCAATGATAAGTAAAAAGTATCGTTATCAAACGACAAGTAAACATATTGCTTCCTGCAATATAGGTATACCATTGCCATGAGTCTCATAGTCAAGCTTAACGTTGTTTGCCTCCGGTAAGTGTACTAATCCGATACACTTCTAATTCACAAGTAATACTGCGCCCGTGGGTTGGCTAGCGCGACTAGCCCGGACGAGGTTTGTCAAACCCTGATGGTACCACCCAATAATACTCACGCACAAATTTTAATGACTATGATAAGTAGAGGACTTTAGTGGATTATTCAGGTCTCATGCAATGCGTATCGAAAAAGTTGCTACCAGTACTTGTGATCATAAAGCAGTTTATAAAACAGTTGTATGTATTCTCACCCCAGTGAAAACAGTAAAAAGGGGCTATGAAACTCACCAAGGTTTAGCAGATAGCAAGCAATAATCAAGTAGCAAGCAGTGGGTGTTCTCGTTCCCGTGTGCAACCTCCTAACGCCCTAGACGTATGAGGTTGTATAAGTAGATGTCTCAAAAGACCATCTATAGCGATTGTATAAGTGGGGGTTAATGTCCACTTAAGCCAATCGGGTAGGTGGGGGTTTTATGTCCACCTAAAGCTAGTTCATCAACTAGTATGTCCAAATAGTAGTTCAAGTTCGTTTATCAAAAACGTGTACGACCCGTTGGTGAAAGTTTGTAATAATAATTCTTTAAGACATTATTATCAAGTTTGTGTCATCGTATACTTGTTACAGTATGTATCATGTGTGGTTATAAGTTGTTACTCATGTTCGATACTTAGTGAAAAACAAGTTTAACATATTCTGTCATTAGCGACACTAGTGTCAGTGTCGCATGTCATGCGACACTAGGGTAAGTGTCGCAGTGAGTGTCGCAAGGTAGCCACTGTTAGTGTCGCAAGGTTTCCACTGTTAGTGTCGCAAGTGTTACCACTGTTTGTTATGCGACACTTAGACAAGTGTCGCAGGTAGTGTCGCATAGTTACCACTGTTAGTGTATTTTGTAGTTTCCACTGTTTGTTATGCGACACTTAGGCAAGTGTCGCAGGTAGTGTCGCATAGTTACCACTGTTAGCGTATTATGTAGTTTCCACTGTTTGTTATGCGACACTAGGGGTAGTGTCGCACAACCATGCGACACTAAGGGTCTGTTCGAAAATTACATTTTAGTCCAAGTGTTATCAAGTGTCGGTTTTCGTTCGGGAAACTTTCTAAAATTAGTTTTTGGTCCAAGTTACTAACTAAGTCAACCAAACCCATTTTTGTTACCACTTTCCAAATATAGTAAGTTTTTCGAAAACGAGCCACTTTTGTTGACTTGGTCAAACTTACTCGGTTTGACCCGAAACTTTCACCCAACCCAAATATCAGTTTATAAGGTCCAAATATGTTGTCGGTTCATGCCGGAGTTCACCAAAAGTCGCGGTTTTTATAAAAGTCTAAAAACAGTCCATGTTCATGTTTCTCGGTTTGTCGGTTTACTTTCACTATTTTTCATAACTAGCTATATTCCGAGTAGAGTCCAAGATTTTTACCAGCTGTTCTACCATATGTCTAGAGGTTAACTTAAGTTTTCCATTAATTATGGTGTCCATCTTGTTAGGTATAAAATTTATGGATGAATCCATACACAGTTTTCAATGTCATGCAGGCCAGTCGCATAGATTCATATTTCTAAGAAAATCCGTAGGTTTCTGGAAAGAGCCAAAGAAGAACTTTTTGTAGATCTTTTCAATACGCAACTTTTAAAAAAAAAATGCATCTTCCAATTATTTGTAGAACTCAAGTTATGGTCAAAATCACATGGTTCAAGTTTCTGACTTTCAGTACCAGAAAGTCTATGTGTTTTCATTTAAATTATTAAAAATACCAAACGAGCTCAAAAAGGCATGAGGTTTGCGGTTTTAGAAAGATAACATCTTGAGCTTGATTTTAACCTATAAAAACGACCATTTTCATGAAAGGATGAATTTTATAAAATTCGTGTAAGTGAAGAAAGTTTCTGGACAGATTCATGCCTGTTCATATAGGTGTTATAAAAACGTATTTTGATCAAGGTTTTGGACATATTAATGTTAGATGAACTTTATAACATGTAAGTAAATCATATGAAATCAGTTTTAGAGAGAGAAAGTGTTGGTATCCTTACAAAGGAGGTGGTGAAACAAAGGAACAAGATGATGATGATGATGATGATGATGATGCTCTTGGTGCTAGCTTCCTTCCTTATTGTTCTTGATAAATATGATGAATGGTGGTGGATAATTATGGTGATGGTGGTTAGAAATCTGCTGATTTCTTGAGAGGGAAAGAGAGAAAAGAAGAGAAAGAGTGTGAAGTGGTAAAGTGTAAAGTGAAAAGAATGCATGAAGTGTAAATGGTTAAGGGAGGAAAAGTAATCATTGTTTTGCATGTAATGTGAGTGGGGAATGGGGGAGGTGGAATGGGCAGCCATTTTGGGGAGAGGGGGCCGGCCTAGGGGGGGCCCACCAGGGGTATTTTGGTCATTTTCCATTTCTAGCTTTATTTGTTGCGTTTTACGTTCGTTTACTCGTTCGGTTTGGTGTTAAACGTTTAATATGCGTTTTTAAGTAACGATTTAAGTTTCAATGTTTTCATTTGAAGTATTCCTATAAGATACTTGGAAAACATTTATAAAAATGTTTCGTTAATTTATCGATCTCGATTTGCGCGTTCGTTGCACGGATTTTAAATCGCGTGATGTTTTATTTGGACGTTTTTCGTTATCGTTTAAAGACACGATATTTTAATTGATAACTTTTCACTAATTAATATATTTTAGATTCAAAAATGTATTTTGAATTTCGTTCGATTGTCGGGCGCGTTCTGCGCGTTTTCGTTGCGTTTGAGACGTTTTAATCGAAACGTCTAGGTTTCTCGGGTATTATTATATTAAAATAATAATATATGATAAATAACTTCTAAAAATAGATTTAAGTTATTTATAGAAAAGTTTTCACCAACGTCGTATATACTGTCGGACTCCGTCCGGTTGTTTTGCACAATTTTACCAAATTGCGTGAGCGTAATTACAACGAATTACGTAGCGTAATATAAATCAATTACGGAAGTGTATATTCACATAAATATACAAATAGTTTCAAGTAATTACAAGCATTTAACCTAATACAAAACTAAACACACGTAATTAGGGTTTCTAGAGGGTTAATCAGTAACCCTAAATCGTCGGGTGTCACATTCTCCCCCTGTTAGGAGAATTTCGTCCCGAAATTAGGTTGCTGTTGTGGTCTGTGAGGTATCTAAGAATAGATGTGGATGTTTCAGTCGCATTTGGTCTTCCCGTTCCCAAGTGAATTCAGGACCGCGCCTAGAATTCCACCGGACTTTAACGATGGGAATACGACTCTGTTTCAAGCGTTTGACCTCACGGTCCATGATTTCAATAGGTTCCTCGACGAAATGGAGTTTGTCATCAATGTGGATTTCATCGAGCGGAATTACAAGTGTCTCATCAGACAGACATTTCTTTAGATTAGAAATGTGGAATGTGTTGTGCACGCTACTAAGTTGCGGTGGTAGCTGCAGTAGATATGCCACCGGACCAATTCTCTCAAGAATCTCAAAAGGTCCGATGTACCTAGGGTTTAGTTTGCCGCGTTTGCCAAAACGAATAACACCCTTCCAAGGTGATACTTTTAACAGTACTCGATCCCCAACCTGGAACTCGAGTGGTTTGCGTCTCACGTCAGCATAGCTTTTCTGACGATCACGTGCGGCTTTCAGCCGGTTTTGAATAGTCACGATTTTCTCGGTTGTTTCATGAATGATTTCAGGACCAGTGAGTTGGCTTTCGCCGATTTCGGTCCAACAAATGGGTGATCGGCACTTTCTCCCATAAAGTGCCTCGAATGGTGCAGCATTAATGCTGGTGTGGTAACTGTTGTTGTAGGAAAATTCACACAAGGGTAGGTGGTTTTCCCAAGTGTTTCCGAAGTCAACTACGCAAGCTCGTAGCATGTCTTCTAAGGTTTGAATGGTCCGTTCACTCTGACCATCGGTTTGTGGATGATAAGCGGTACTCAAATCAAGGCGAGTACCGAGAGCTCGTTGAAGTGTTTGCCAGAATCGAGAGGTGAAGCGGCTATCTCTATCTGAGATGATTGAAATGGGAATACCATGTCGTGCCACAACCTCTTTGAGGTAGATGCAAGCCAGACGCTCCATCTTGTCGTTTTCTTTGATGGCTAGGAAATGGGCAGATTTCGTGAGACGATCGACGATCACCCAAATGGTATCGCAACCGCTCGGTGTTTTCGGTAGTTTCGTAATGAAGTCCATGGTTATGTTTTCCCATTTCCATTGAGGTATCTCGGGTTGTTGTAGCAATCCGGAAGGTTTCTGGTATTCGGCCTTAACCTTGGAACAGGTTAAACATCTGCTAACATAGGTGGCTATGTCAGCTTTCATGTTGGGCCACCAATACCGTTGTTTAATGTCGTGATACATCTTGTCAGAACCAGGATGTATAGAGTATTGAGATTTGTGAGCTTCATCCATCACCAAATTTCGCAGGTTCCCATAATTTGGTAACCAAATTCGGTTGGAGAAGTATCGGGTTCCGTTGGATTTGATTTCGAATTGTTTATCCATGCCTCGCAAGGCCTCGTTTTTGATGTTCTCATTTTTCAGTGCTTCAAGTTGAGCGGTGTGGATTTGAGTGGTGAGATTATTGTGAATGGTTAAACCAAGGGCTCGAACACGAAGGGGTTTTGAACGTTCTTTTCGGCTGAGGGCATCAGCAACAACGTTTGCTTTGCCAGGATGGTATTTGATTTCGCAGTCATAATCGGTAAGCAACTCGACCCAGCGACGTTGCCTCATGTTGAGATCTTTTTGATCAAATATGTGTTGGAGACTTTTATGATCTGTAAAGATGGTGCACTTAGTGCCATAAAGGTAATGTCTCCAGATTTTGAGAGCAAATACGACAGCTCCGAGTTCAAGGTCATGAGTGGTATAATTCTTTTCGTGGATTTTGAGCTGTCGAGAGGCATAAGCAATGACTTTTTCACGTTGCATTAACACACAACCTAGTCCTTGGCGTGAGGCATCGCAGTAAACTACGAAATCGTCGGTGCCTTCGGGTAAGGACATGATTGGTGCACTGCAGAGTTTCTGTTTCAGAAGTTGGAAGGCGGACTCCTGTTTATCGGTCCAGTCAAATTTCTTGTCTTTCTGAGTCAGTGAGGTTAAAGGCAGGGCTATCTTGGAGAAATTCTCAATGAATCGTCGATAATATCCGGCGAGACCTAAGAATTGTCGTACCTCAGTTGGTGTGGTTGGTGCTTCCCAGCACTTAATGGCCTCGATCTTGGCTGGATCAACACGTATCCCTTGACTGTCAACGACATGCCCTAGGAATTGTACGGTTCGCATCCAGAACTCACACTTGGAGAATTTGGCGTATAACTCCTCGTGTCTGAGTAATTCCAAGATGGTTTTCAGGTGTTGGCCATGTTCGGTTTCGTTGCAAGAGTAGATCAAGATGTCATCAATGAACACGATGACAAACTTATCTAGATAGGGTTTGCACACCCGATTCATAAGGTCCATGAATACAGCCGGTGCGTTGGTTAAGCCAAAAGGCATCACTTGAAATTCGTAATGCCCATAGCGGGTTCTGAAAGCTGTTTTTGGGATGTCGGAGTCTCGAACTCGAAGTTGATGATAACCCGACCGTAGGTCGATTTTCGAGTAGAAGCTCGAACCTTGAAGTTGGTCAAACAGGTCATCAATTCTTGGAAGTGGGTATCGATTCTTGATGGTAAGTTTGTTCAGTTCGCGGTAGTCAATACACATTCTGAAGGATCCGTCCTTCTTTTTAACGAATAGGACCGGAGCTCCCCAAGGTGAAGAACTCGGTCGGATGAATCCCTTGTCCAGGAGTTCCTGTAATTGAGTGGACAACTCCTGCAACTCGGAAGGGGCTAATCTGTATGGGGCTCGTGCCACGGGTGCAGCACCGGGCACAAGATCAATTTGGAATTCGACTTGTCTAGGCAGAGGTAGGCCTGGCAAGTCTTCGGGAAAGACTTTCGGAAAGTCTTGGACGATGGTCACATCCTCAAGTCGCTTTTCAGCCGACTTCTTTTCGGTTACATGTGCGAGAATTGCCGAGTACCCTTTCCTCAGGTACTTTTGAGTTTTCATACAGGATATGATATTCAGGTTCCGCCTACCAGTCTCCCCCTGTATGATCAAGGTTCCACCGGTAGTGAGAGGTATAAGTACGATTTTCTCGAAACAAACGATTTCGGCACGGTGTTTGGACAACCAGTCCATGCCTACGATGATATCGAAGCTTCCGATTTCCACGGGGATGAGGTCTATAGGGAATAGTTCGTTGGCGAGGTTTAAAGTGCAATTAGGTATCACACTATTGGCTTCGATCAGTTTGCCATTCGCTAATTCTATGGTGAACTTAGCATCTAAGGCAGTGGGTGTGATGTTTAGTAGTGGACAGAATTTATCGGATATGAAACTTTTATCAGCACCGGTATCGAATAATACAGAAGTGGTTAGATCATTGAGGAGAAACATACCAGTGACAACGTTGGGATCTTGACGGGCCTCTCCGGCATTTAGTACGAAAGCTCGACCGCGGGGGCCCCACCAGGGGTATTTTGGTCATTTTCCATTTCTAGCTTTATTTGTTGCGTTTTACGTTCGTTTACTCGTTCGGTTTGGTGTTAAACGTTTAATATGCGTTTTTAAGTAACGATTTAAGTTTCAATGTTTTCATTTGAAGTATTCCTATAAGATACTTGGAAAACATTTATAAAAATGTTTCGTTAATTTATCGATCTCGATTTGCGCGTTCGTTGCACGGATTTTAAATCGCGTGATGTTTTATTTGGACGTTTTTTGTTATCGTTTAAAGACACGATATTTTAATTGATAACTTTTCACTAATTAATATATTTTAGATTCAAAAATGTATTTTGAATTTCGTTCGATTGTCGGGCGCGTTCTGCGCGTTTTCGTTGCGTTTGAGACGTTTTAATCGAAACGTCTAGGTTTCTCGGGTATTATTATATTAAAATAATAATATATGATAAATAACTTCTAAAAATAGATTTAAGTTATTTATAGAAAAGTTTTCACCAACGTCGTATATACTGTCGGACTCCGTCCGGTTGTTTTGCACAATTTTACCAAATTGCGTGAGCGTAATTACAACGAATTACGTAGCGTAATATAAATCAATTACGGAAGTGTATATTCACATAAATATACAAATAGTTTCAAGTAATTACAAGCATTTAACCTAATACAAAACTAAACACACGTAATTAGGGTTTCTAGAGGGTTAATCAGTAACCCTAAATCGTCGGGTGTCACACTCAACCTTTCAACAACGCACCCTGAGATGAAGAAATACACTAATTCCCAGATTCACGAGATGAAGATTCCGACCACCAGAGTGTCAAAAAGATTTTATTGACGTCACTATCGATGAACGCTCTATTCCAAAAACTCCTCTTGCTCCACCAAATTCACCCGTCATCACAGCTAAAAGACTAGAGATTCCCCTCATCGACACTCACGAAGACATGATCGAACTAATTGATGAATACACCGATGTGCGCATCATTGTAGAGGCTATCAAAGAGTCAACCAATGAATACAACACCGCTCAGAGACACCTGATAAGGTAAATTGAATGAGAATACGATTCATATCTCGCCAATTATGGAGAACCAGTACCCCAGACTTTGCTCAGACATATCCAAGAATTCTCCGATTCCCTTCAAGAACAAGTCACCAGAGAAGCTCAACAGCCAGAAAGACCAGACTACCCAATGGGAGAAATTGAGTTCTGCAGCAACCAAAGGAAAATATACCAAAAAGTATATTGTGCCTTAGCCGGATCAACTTTTCCCTACTCATCAAGTCAAAAGGCTACACTTGCATCCATGAGGACCCATCTTGAAAGAGCTACCGGAAATCCACATAATTATGCTGACATAAGAATGGTGGGAGATCTTAGAACCTTTATAGATCTCATCGAAACTGGAGAACATCTCACAACTCCAGAAAACTTCAGAATCGTCATTCACTCCACTATTGGTCATCACGTTGAACTAATAGTTGATGAACTGAATCAAGCCTCATTCAAAGAAAACGCTCGTGACATTCCAACACGTTATTGGCACATGTCACCAGTCAACTTAGCATCCTTATTAATAGATCGACTGCGTGGAATGTACGAGGAAGAAGACATAGAAATTGACGCTTACCGCAATGGATATCATGAAATATTCAGCAAGTTAATCTTCGTCTTCACAGACTCAGATTTTCCCTTCACCCATGACCAACATCAACTCATCAGACAAGTATGCCAAGCAACCCGATCTTTTGGAGGAGACCCTTTAGCTGAAGACTTTCAAGAAGTGAAGACTCAATTCATGGCCCTAATTGCCTCGATAGGCAGAGACCACCCACAGCGTGAAATTGTTCGAACTCACACCTGCACTCGAATCGATCCTAACGGACCGGTCACAAGGGCAGTTCGATACATCAGCTATGGGATGGCAATCCTCAACCGACTGGCCACTGATCACTTCAAGAGCTTCAGAATGGAATCCACCACTCCACCAACTCTCATTGCCGATATGATAGAGAAATTCCTGCGATACTTCCCTCCACGGTACAGCTTACCTAGGAACCACAGTGACCACTCTAGCACCACGGACACATCCAGCATCATATGAAGAAGAAAGGACTAAGTCGAGCTTTTGACTTTAAAAGAGCGCTTCTCGGGAGGCAACCTGTGCTTTTACATTTCTGCAATTTAACTTTCCAAGAAGTGATGAAATCTCTGACTATCTTTCACACTCGGATCATACGAAGCATGCTTCAGCCTGCAAGAAAGCATCAACACCCGAAGAATCATAGATCCGAAGTGTTCACACTTATGAGACCAATCACAAGAAGACTTGATCAAGAATGCACCAAACAAGACGGAGCCGACAAATGCACCAAAGGAACACTGCAACCACCGGGGAGTACTTCTATACCGTCTCTTTCATTCGTTTTAACTATACCATATCCAATATGCTTATCACTAAGTGTGGGATTCAAACCCAACACACACTGAAAAAAGAATGCGACTTAGATGTTTAAAACCCTAAGTGTGGGATTTTCCCCCATTCAGAGCTTAGTATAACATCGAAGATGATGTTTCTTTAAGTGTGGGATAGCAGTAGTTGCACTACTGTAAAATGGATAATGGTATATGCTTGATTCTAAAATCGTTGCTCTTTATAAGACCATCCTTCTCCAAAAAGTAAACAAAATTTTTAAAAGTGTGTTAAAAATGAAAAATTTTAGATGAAGAATGATTTACTTTGGGAAAAAGGATAAATAAAATACAAATTCTTTTGAAAAATTAGTTTAGTAATCCCATAAAGAGCATCGCATGACTAAGCATACAACAACCCAACTTTCGATTCGTGAGGTATCTTGAGTCATATGAAAAGCATTCACTTTTAATGCTTCACTTTTTTGATTCTTGAGTTTGCCGATGTATGCGTTTAGAATTAGAAATTGCTCTTGTTATGCATTTCGAATCCGAACTGGTGATCAAAAAGGAGATCGAATCACATCATTCTTAAACCCATCCGTACACCCATACTCCCAAAGAAAAATAGATACGTTACCCCTACTTTCTCAAAAGCATCCCCCAAACTTTGAAACAAAGTTTCAAAGATGAACAAAGAGAAATTGCAAGGAGATGACGTCGAAAAAAAAATCTAAGAAAGAAAAATCCGAAGAAAAAGGAAATCAATAGAAGAAAAAGACTCCTTACGCAAATATCAAAAAGGCGTCAATCCCCAAAAATTCCAACTTCAACAAAAAGAAAACCCATCAAAAACCCAACAAAACCCCCTCTCATACCACCAAACTTTCACTCCAAAAACCTTACATCCCCTCTCCTTGAATGATTGTGGCTAGATCGACTTCGCACTCACCAAAAAGGTAACGATTTGATTCTCGATCAAGCCTATGACGATAAACGATACATGACTGGCGTTCTGAGTGATTGATAATATTAGAATAGGAAACCCGAAACACTTTGAGTGATTTGAGTGACCACCTTGAGAGGATCACCTAGTCATGTATCCAAGATCAAAGATCAAAAGCATGCTCCTAAAGATTACAATCCTTCCTTTTCCAAGAACAAGCATTTTACTTTCCCAAAACCCCTTAGAAAAAAGTTCCGCCTTAAAATTATTTTATCTTTAACCATGTTGAAAATCAAGTTTGCTTGAGGACAAGCAAAGTTCTACGTGTGGGATACTTGATATCGCGTAAAAAGTCACGTTTTTACTACCGATATCTCTCATTTTGGAAGATTCAAGACATTAAAATGAGATTTCAAGACAAAAGTGCCCACCACCAACATCCAACATCCACCAGACCCAAGATGTTTGTTTTCAAATTACGAATCCAACAGAAGAAGAATCAACAAAAACGGACGAAGAATGAAGATTCTACGCACTCCGAAAGATCCAAATGATTCGTACGACACATCTAAAGTTCAGAGACATATTTTTGGGATTTCTTTTCATCAAAAGATTCCTTTTTGAATTAAGAATCCAACGCAAAAAGAATCAACGCAAACGGACGCATAACGATGAAAACACACACGAATCGAGAAACGAAGCAACAGGCAGCGGGCTGGTGTAGGTAGCAGCTAGCCGCCGGCCAGCCACCAGGCCACCGCCAACTTCCACCTGGCCGCCGCCGGCTGCCACCCTCCCGCACGGATCGCACTTTTTTGTCCTTTTCGTACCTGGTGCCACCACCTTTTCCACCTTTTCGTACCTGGTGCCACCACCATTTCCACATTTTGCTATTGTATGCTTCCACTTTCTAAAATGCATCAAAACTCTCCTATAAATAGGAGGCATGAGGCTCATTTTCAAAAACACAAAAAAGGGCACTAGGATACCAACATACCTAGGCACTTTCACACTTTCTTTCTCTATCTTCTAGCTTTTCTTTCTTTCCTTATTTTAAATTAGTATTAGGCTAGTTAAAATAGAAGCAAGGAGCGTGCTTGTAGTCCTTGGTGAGGAACTTATTTGCAATCGTTGGTGTACGCTTGGAGCAACTCTTATTAATTCAAGTCTACTCCTTCTCGCATATTAATCTTGGTTATTTCTATCCTTATCTATCTTGATTAAATATGTATACTTTAATTATGCTAGAGATAGTTTGTGCCATGATTAGCGAGTAGATTACTATTGTGTTTGTGGTGATGTAGTTAGCATATATAATTGTGGGATGACTTTAAATATGTCGTGAAATAATATGACGGCCCCTATTCGACTGTTTACTCGGTATAGTGATGGAAATGCTTTTAAGCAAAGTACATACGTATGGAAGTCGGTAACGACCGAAGGTAGTTGTTTTATGGATCGACATTATAAAACGGAAACTTTATGAACGGACTTATCTTATGATTTTAAACCTAAAACTTACATTCGCCTTACGATTAACAACCGTGATTGTAACCTTGTAAAGAGGAGTCGCGAACCTTACTACTTGATCAATAGTTATCTGTGTAAAACTATGGTTTCAATTGTAACGTCATGCGAGCATCATAAAATGAAATGTGATTACGTGGAACTGCCATGAGTATTGTACACTTGAAATCACAATGTACTTATCATGTAAACATCACGAAGCAATTGAATTCACAATGGAAACATCGGTAAACGATTAAATACATTGTGGACTACCATAGCATTTTCCGACATGGTTTGGGTTTAATTTTATGCAAAAAGCCGTCAGCATTTAATTAACGTTTTAATTAGATTAGTTAGTTTAGATTAGATTAGGTAGGCTATAGGCTAAATAACCATTTTCGAAAACCTAGAGATTTGTTAATTGTATTGAGAAAGGCAAGTTTAAAATCCAATTTAAATCGATATTTTTCCTTAACCTTTGAAATTTAAAGTAAGGTACGCAAGAAACCTCAACACTTTCCTTTGCTTACCATGCTTAAACTTCATTTAAGGGAACTGATCAACTAAGTCCGAACATATTTGCTAAGTTAGTTGTTTGCTAAATTTATAGTCTTTATGGTATTAAGAACGGTTAGACTTGTTGTAGACTTGCTACTCTATTCCTTCGCCCACGAGCAAATGTGTTCAATAACAAGGGCCACTGACTCCCTCACAGGAGAGTGTGGAGAGTTGAGCATTGTCTGTCTGATCAGAATCATGACACCGTGATTCCTCGTGACATATTAGTTGATAACCGACTAACAGGGAATCTATCGCTTATACCATAAACTACAAAGTCTAGTAAATATTCCAAATTTAGTAAACATTTTCCCTACCAGTCATCGTCCCACATTATAAGCTAATGAACTCACAACAAGTACTCCTTTTATTATCTGATCTACCACTATCTTTTATTCGCTTTATTTAGTTTACTTAATTAACTGAACCGAAAACCCCCAACGCACTCTTTTAAAACATTTACTAGAAAAGAAAGGTTGATTGGATCACATCCGTTTCTATTCAGTTTCTCTTTAAGAACGACTCTACGTCATACTTACCATCTAATAGCCTTTGGTTCAATATTAGTAAGTCACACTTAGACCCCAACAAATACAAATTTAAAACAATCCGATTGCTGTCCGAGCACCGTCTTCATACGACGCTTCGGGCAGCACATTAGGTACCTATCTGGTTCGGATTTCTCACTAATAAGATATTTTGATTCTGATCATGCTGAATACAAACTGGATAGAAAAAGTACATCAGGTAGCTGTCAAATTCCTGGAAAAAAGTTGGTCTAGTAAAAGCATATCTCAGTTTTTACTACCGATATCTCTCTCATTCTTGAACAATACTTGGCAAATGGACGAAAAACAAGGATTCGACACGTTCGAAGAATCAAGACATCAGGACAAGATTTAAAGGCAAAAGTGCCCATCACTGAGATTTCTCTTATCCAAGATATTCGTTTTCAAAATACGAATCTAACAGAAGAAGAATCAACAAAAGCGGATGAAGAATGAAGATTCTACGTACGCCGGCCACCACCCCACCACCGCCAGCCACCATTGTGGCGGCGCCGGTTGGCCTCCCCCTGTCTCCTGTGCGCTTTTTCTTCCTCGCTCGTACTCGCAGGGTACATGTGCTAGGCATTTTCCACGACTCTAGGGTACACGTGCTAGACCTTTACGTGCTTTAGGGTACATGTGCTAGCAACTTTCCCACCTTTTGCTAACATGTGCCCCAAGTTGCTCGAATGCACCAATTTTCCCCTATAAATAAGGAGCCCATGGTTCATTTGAAGACACATCTTTTCACACACACACACACCTTTCCTACACCATTGTTAGAACAATACTTCTTCTTAGTTATTAGTTATACTTTCTCTGTCTATTTTCTTACTCTAAATTAGTTTTAGGCTACTATAGGAGTTTGTTTAGAATAGAAGGAAAGTGCGGAATGCATTCTAATCTTCAGTGTACGCTCGGAATTGTGTCAATTAATTCAAGTCTATTCTCTCTCTCATTTAATCCTGGTTCTTTCTATCCTTATCTATCTTAATTAATTATGTTTATGTTGATTATGCTAGATTTAGTAATTACCATGATTAGAGAGTAGTATACTTGTTGTGTTTGCTTGCGATGTAGTTAGTTAATTATGCGAAGATTTATAAAGAAATATTAAGGATCGGTAGTATTGCTTTGATCGTCTTATTGCCTTAGGATCCTCATAGTAGTAAAATATAAACGGTCCTAATTATCGTAAAGTAATATGACGGCCCCTATTCGACTGTTACTCGATATAGTACTGGAAACACTTCAACATGGAGTACAAATGTATGGAAGTTGAGTAACGACCGAAGGCAGTCATATTATAAAACGGTACAACATTACGAAGTAATATGATGGCCCCTATTCGACTGTTATTCGATATAGTACTGGAAACACTTCAAGGTGGAGTACAAATGTATGGAAATCGAGTAACGAGCGAAGGTAGTCATATTTTAAAACGGTACAATATTACGAAGTAATATGACGGCCCCTATTCGACTGTTATTCGATATAGTACTGGAAACACTTCAAGGTGGAGTACAAATGTAAGGAAGTCGAGTAACGACCGAAGGTAGTTATATTATGGACTAATATATAAAATGAGAAACCTAGTTTAATTAACCTTTCTAAATAGACTTTTAAACTTCAAATTAATCTGTGTCAATATAATTTGTCAAAGGTATGAAACTATGGAACTGCAAGGCTACATTGGGGATTATCGTAGGACAAGAGATGGCCAAGGTTTGAAGCGGCGGAACCACTTTAAGTTGGGAACGCTGTGGATAATTAGGGGATTTATTGGGTAGTTTTAAGCAAGGGCTAGTTCAAAGTTATAAATGAACTTTTTAAATATACAAATATGTTAGGATGATGAGGAATCTTTATATGATTCGGTTATGTCTAATACCTTAAGATTTTGTTCCCGTTCATATGAAAGTATTATTAAACCATAATTAAAGATTTTGCTTATTATTCTAAATACTTTGTAATGTTACCATAACCTAGCTCCTGGTGTGACATGCTAATGGGATTTTAATTAGTAGGGAATCTAGTGTTTACATAAAAGTATTCAAAAATGATAATTAACAAATGTCTTTCAAAATAGTTTCTCCAAACATCATCCCATAACTTAATTAACGAAGTCTCAGCAAACACTACCTTTATCATATCTGCTTTATCTTTTATTTTTATTTTGCTTTTATTTATTTATTTGCCTAAGTTAGTTAATATAAAAACCAAAACTCCCTCACTATTTATAAACCCTTCACTAGTTTGAAAGCCCTTATCTGCCATGCCTTAGTTTCAATTCAGTCGGTTTGAAGAATGACTCTAGGTCATACCTACCACTTGCTCACCCTTAGGATTAGCATTTTTAGGGAAAACTTAGGCCCCGCAATTTCAAATTTAAAACACCCACTGATGCCCATCGCCAGTAGCTGGTGCAACGACAAGGGTAAGATCCTTTCTGACCGCTGGTGACGCATCAAGTTTTTGGCGCAGCTGCCAGGGAACCACCTGTACGATCCTTAGGCGTTAAGACGAACTTACCTACTAGTGAACCTTTAGGATTTCTTAAACCCCTACGTTTTTCTTTGTTTTTCCTTCCTTTTTCTACTTTTAGAAATTACCCCCTTATCCATTCAACTAGTCAACCACCTGCGAACGAGACTATGACAGCTGCATGTATCACTCTGGCTGATGACTCTAAACCTTTGATTGAAGGCCGAGGAGGACCAATCATCTATCCAGAAACCGATTGAGGATCATTTGAATTAAAGCCCCATATTGTTCAGTTAGTCCAAAACCTCTGTCAATTCCATGGCCTACCAAATGATGATCCCAACTCTCACCTTGATAAATTCATTTCCTTATCCAACTCCTTTAAGTCGATTGGAGTTAATCAGTACATAGTCTATCTGTACCTATTTCCCTATTCACTCACTCTCAATGCAAAAACCTGGTTTGAGGAACTAGAGATTAACTCTATAACCTCTTGGGTAGAATTAGCAACGAAATTCTTGGCCAAATATTTTCCCCCATCAAAACAAGCTATGCTTAGTACCAACATCAAAAACTTCCATCAAGTGCATGATGAATCAATCTATGATGCATGGAATCGCTTTAAGGGATTGCTTAAGAAATATCCACATTGTCGTTTTGAGCGCTCAGACTAGTTGTGCATTTTCTACAATGGTCTCTTCCCACATCACCGTCCTTTACTTGATACCGCCTCTCGAGGCAGTTTCATGAATAGTACGACCAAGGAAGCTTGGAGCCTTATTGAGGAAATGACAATGCACAACCGTGATTGGAACAGTGAAAATCACCCCTTAATGGTGAATCCACCTACTACAATCAGGAATTAACCCTCACTCAGAAAGTGGCAAACCTAACCAAGAAGATTAAGGAATTGAAAAGTCAACAACAACAAGTCTATCAAGTTCAAACCTGTCTTAATTGTGCTAATTTGAACCACTCAGCCCAAATTCCTCACTCTCATCTAACTCAACCCAATACTAACCCTTCCTTTAACCCACTTGGAATAGCCCACTAACTTACCAACCCGAACTGTCTGAACCCTCTTCCTCACAAACCTTTAGTTTTGATGACACCCTGATACAAGTCATTCAAGGAATCTCGGCTAGACAAGACCAGACTGATCTCATCTTAAGAGATCAAGTGACTTTGTTAAAAGCTTTCGAATCCCAATTAGGACAATTAGCACAACGTATTCTCGCTAAACCTCAGAATAGTCCAACTAGTTGTCATAAGGAGGCTTCTCATATTCAAGACTCTCAGGTAGCATATAGCCCACCTACGATTTCTTCTCCGGTGAAGGAACCACCTATTGTCCCATCGATAATAGATTTAGAGTCTACATCAAATAGGAAAATTCCATTTCTGGCTCATCTTAAACAACGACCCGACAAGCTTAAGTCTTTTAAGCTTGATAGGAAATTTTTAGATACCGTATATGAAGTTCATTCCAAAAAGTACTTCAGAAATCTTCTTACAACCAAAGATAAGGTACCCGAAGTACCCAATGTCCCGTTGAACAAGGAATGGTCAGCTATCTTGAAAAATACCATTCTAGAAAAACTCGGAGACACTGGACGTTTTACTCTCCTCTGTTCTATCTACAATTCAGGTATCATCTGTTCTCTTGCCGATTTAGGAGCTAGTGTTAACCTTATTCCATACTCACTTTTCAAGAGGCTTGAGTAAGAAAATCTTCGACCTACCAAAATGACCATACAGCTTTCTGACCACTCAGTTAAATACCCTAGGGGAATAGCTGAAAATGTTTTAGTTAGGATTGACAAATTTCTTTACCCAGAAGATTTTGTAGTAATGGATATGCAGGAAGACGTACACATCCCAATCATACTAGGAAGACCTTTCTTTAATACGGCCAAGGAAATCATCAACGTCTTTGCGCAAACCATCAGCTTGCAGTCTCAGGGAGAAACCATCACTTTCCATATCGACAATCTTAACCCTGGAGACCAAGCCGATATATACATGATCTCCATGAACAAGACCACAGAGGACAAAGAAACTGCAAGGTTAACAAGTGAAAGTAAATCTAGTAAGGAACTAGCAATCACACCATATTTTCTGATTGACCTCCGTCGAATAGGACAAAAGATGAAAAATGCATCAGCAAACAAACCAACGATGGAAGAAGTAATCGGAAAGAAAAAGATAGAAGAAGAAAACAGACCGCCAACTAATCTATTTACCCCTGAAGAAATGGCGGGAAGTAACCACAACCATCCCACGAGAGGAGAAACACTGGAGGAATATTCCAAACGCACTAGTTACCAACCACAAACCATCACAGATCCCAAAGTTCTCATCCAAAGATTCGACAAAGCAGTAGGAGGAATAAGCGGCATAGCCAACATGCTTGCTCTTTCCCATGCAGAACTACAATTCTGTCAACAACAAAAACGGACTTACGCTAGGATCTACAATGCCCTTAAAAGATCTAACATCCCATTCACCTCAACGCAATGGGAGATGTTATGATCCATTAGAGCGCATATGAGAGAGACAAATGGACATCCGAGCAATCGTGCCAACATTTCAATGATGAATGACCGCACATCATTGCTTGACTTGCTAAATAGAAAAGATCACCTTAGTTCCAAAGAAAGCGGATGTATGGTTATCAACTCCACTATGGGAAAACAAATTGAGTTAAGGATTGAAGAACTTAGTGATCTCGTTTGGGAGGAATCAAGGCGCAAACAACCCTTTAGGGTTACATATGAATCACCACTTGATATCGCTACTTCTATTATGATCCATCTAAGGGAGATTCAACAACTGAAAAGTAACTCCAGAACAAAGTTCATATTCTACTCAGGATGCAAGGAGATACTTTGTCAGCTTACTCTAGTTTTCTCAGAATCCGACTTTCCGTTCGACAACCATCAGCACCGGCAAATAGAGGACCTGTGCACATCCATCAGAAGATTCAACGGAGATCCCAAGACCGAGAATTATGAAGACATAAAACAGCAATTCTTGGTGTTTGTATGCTCTCTCTGGCAAAACCCACCACCAAGAGAGGTTGCTAAGACATACACAACCACCATGATCGACCCTAGTAGGACTGTCACTAAAGTAGTCGATTACATCACTTTCGGACTTCACGGCCTTGCGAGGACAACTTCAGAGCATCTTTAGAACTACAAGTCAGAATAGTGTGATAGTCCATTTGAATTGATTACGATTATAGTCAATCATTTCATGAGAATCTATCCACCTCGATACACTTTTACGTAACCTAGGGCCCACAACATCAACACAGTGGATCCCAGGGATGCATCCATCTCCATCTAGCTAGGAGAAAAGAAGTCGAGTTCTCGACTTTAAAAGAGCGCTTCTCGGGAGGCAACTCGTGTTTTACATTTCCGCAATTTTACATTCCAAGAAGTGATGGAATCTCCGACTATCTTTCACACTTGGATATACGAACAAGTTTCTGCCTAACACATCAAGTTTTTGGCGCCGACGCATGAAGTTTTCAACGTCGGAAATAAAGAAAGTATATCCAACGTGTTCACACCTACGAGACCAATCACAAGAAGACTTGATCAAGAGTGAACCCAACAAGATGAAGTTCGGCAAATGCTTACCATGGAACACTGCAACTACTGGGGAGTACTTCTATAACAGTCTCTTTCTTTCGTTATAAATATACCATATCCACTATGCTTATCACTAAGTGTGGGATTCAAACCCAATACACACTGCTAAAAGAATATGTCTTAGATGTTTCAAATCCTATGTGTAGGATTTTACCCCAATCAGAGCTTAGAATAACATCGAGGACGATGTTCTTTTAAGTGTGGGATAGCAATAGTTACACTACTGTAAAATGGATAATGGTATATGCTTGATTCTAAGCTCGTTGCTCTTTAGACCATCCTTCTCCAATAAGTAAACAAAAAATTTCAAAATTGAGTTAAAAATATGTTGAAAATGAAAAATTTTAGACAAAGAATGATTTACTTTGGGGAAGAAGGATAAATAAAATACAAATCCCTTTGGAAAATTAGTTTAGTAATCCCATAAAGAGCATCGCATGACTAGGCACACAACAAACGAACTTTTGATTCGTGAGGTATCTTGAGCCATATAAAGCATTCATTTTTAAGGCTTCACTTTTTCGCTTCTTGAGTGTGTCGATGTATGCGTTTAGAATCAGAACTTTCTCCTGATATGCATTTCGAACCCGAACTGGTGAGTAAAAAGGAGATCAAATCACATCATTTTTAAACCTATCCATACACCCAAATATAAATACGCTATCCTTACCCTCTCAAAAGCATCCCTCAAACTTCATAGAAAGTTTCAAAGATGAAAGAAGAGAAGCTAAAAGTTAATGACGTCGAAAAAAAATCAAAAGAAAAGAATTCGAAGAAAAAAAAAGTCAAATGGAGAAAAAGACTCCTACCAAAAAGAGCGTCAATCCTCCCAAAAGTTCCAGCTTTCCTCTTCATATATATATATATATATATATATATATATATATATATATATATATATATATAAACCTATGAAAAACCAACACAATCCCCTCTCATATCACCAACACTCCACTCCAAAAACCCTACATCACTTCTCCTATAATGATTGTGGCTAGATCGACTTCGCGCTCACTTAAAAGGTAACGATTTGATTCTTGATCAAGCCTATGATGATAAACGATACATGACTGGCGTTCTAAGTGATTGATAATATTAGAATAGGAAACCCTAAATACTTTGAGTGATTGGAGTGACCACCGTGATAGGATCGCCTAGTCATGTATCCAAGATCAAAGATCAAAAGCATGCTCCCAAAGATTACAACCCTACTTTTTCAAAATCATGAATATTTTAATTTTCCAAAACCACCACAGTAAAAATTTCCACCCTAAAATATTTCATTATCCACTTATCTTTAACCATGCTTGAAATTCGAGTTTGCTTGAGGACATGCAAAGTTCTAAGTGTGGGATACTTGATATTGCGTAAAAAGTGACATTTTTACTACCGATATCTCTCTCATTCTGGAACAATACTTGGCAAATAAACTCAAATAATATTCAAATCAATGAAACATTTTCAAGAATGTCAAAATAGAGTTGCACGGGAAAAATCAAGCAAAACGGATGAAAAACGAAGATTCCACACACGTTCAAAGATTCAAGACATCAGGAAAAGATTTAAAGGCAAAAGTGCCCATCACTGATATTTCTCTTATCCAAGATATTCATTTTCAAAATACGAATCTAACAGAAGAAGAATCAACAAAAACGGATGAAGAATGAAGATTCTACGTACGCCAGAAGATTCAAATGATTCGAACGAGACATCCAAAGATCAGAGACATATTTTTTGGATTTCTTTTCGTCAAAGTCTTCATTTTTAAAAAATGAATCCAACGCAAAAAAAATCAACACAAACAGACGTATTACGAAGAAGATACGCGCAGTTTAAGAAACGTAGGGAAAGACGGCGAACCGGGGCGGGGAGGGCAGCCGCCGCCGGCCACCATGGTGGTGGCGCTGGCTGGCCTCCCCCTGTCCCCCGTGCGCTTTTTCGTCCTCGCCCATACTCGCAGGGTACATGTGATAGGCCTTTTCCGCGACTCTAGGGTACACGTGCTAGATCTTTACGCGCTTTAGGGTACATGTGCTAGCAACTTTCCCACCTTTTGCTAACATGTGCCCCAACTTGCTAGAACGCACCAATTTCCCCCTATAAATAGGGAGCCCATGGTTCATTTGAAGACACACCTTTTCGCACACTCACACACCTTTCCTACACCATTCTTAGAACAATACTTCTACTTAGTTATTAGTTCTACTTTCTCTCTCTATTTTCTTACTCTAAATTAGTTTTAGGCTAGTATAGGAGCTTGTTTAGAAGAGAAGGAAAGTGCGGAATGCATTGTAATCTTTGGTGTACGCTCGGAATTGTGACAATTAATTCAAGTTTATTCTCTCTCTCATTTAATCCTGGTTCTTTCTATCCTTATCTATCTTAATTACTTACGTTTATATTGATTATGTTAGATTTAGTAATTTCCATGATTAGAGAGTAGTATACTTGTTGTGTTTGCTTGCGATGTAGTTAGTTAATTATGGGATGATTTATAATTAAATATAAAAGATCGGTAGTATTGCTTTAATCGTCTTATTGCATGTTTTTGTTTGATTGTTGCCTTAGGATCATCATAGTAGTAAAATATAAATGGTCCTAATTATCGTAAAGTAATATGACGGCCCCTATTCGACTGTTACTCGATATAGTACTGGAAACACTTCAAGGTGGAGTACAAATGTATGGAAATCGAGTAACGACCGAAGGCAGTCATATTATAAAATGGTACAATATTACGAAGTAATATGACGGCCCCTATTCGACTGATATTCGATATAGTAATGGAAACACTTCAAGGTGGAGTACAAATGTATGGAAGTCGAGTAACGACCGAAGGTAGTCATATTATAAAACGGTATAATATTACGAAGTAATATGACAGCCCCTATTCGACTGTTATTCCATATAGTACTGGAAACACTTCAAGGTGGAGTACAAATGTATGGAAGTCGAGTAACGACTGAAGGTAGTTATATTATGGACTAATATATAAGATGAGAAACCTAGTTTAATGAACCTTTCTATATAGACTTTTAAACTTCAAATTAATCTAATCGCCTTTTCACCAATAAACGTGATTACAACACCTTTTTAACGACGTCCAATTAAAAGGTAGTTAGTCATCTGTGTCAATATAATTTGTCAAATGTATGAAACTATGGAACCACAAGGCTACATTGGGGATTATCGTAGGACAAGACATGACCAAGGTTTGAAGCGGCATTACCACTTTAAGTGGGGAACGATGTGGATAATTAGAGGATTTATTGGGTAGTTTTAAGCAAGGGCTAGTTTAAAGTCATAAATGAACTTTTTAAATATACAAATATGTTAGGATGACGAGGAATCGTTATATGATTCATTTATGTCTAGTACCTTAAGATTTTGTTCCCGTTCATATGAAAGTATTATTAAACCATAATTAAGATTTTGCTTATTATTCTAAATACTTTGTAATGTTACCATAACCTAGCTCCCGGTGTGACATGCTAATGGGATTTTAATTATTCTCTGGTTCGCAGCAGCAGTAAGTCTGCTCACTCAGGATGCTCATTAGCTCGAGTCTCATGCAAACATCAGGAGATTATCATGCATTACTATATTTTGTATAAATTAGTTATGACATAGAATCTCTTACATCAATTCGAGCTTTTGTAAACTATTATAACAGTGTAAGACTTTTATCATGTCAATGTATTGTAGACGACGCATATAGAGTCGTTCATTATATCTTATGTGTTGTTGATATTTGATTAGTCGCGCCCCGACCCGACCCGCTTCCGCATTATAATTTGGGGGTGCGACATTGTTTATTAAGAGAAATAAAAGAGATGTCATACTATTCCAAATATATGTTGATGATATCGTTTTTGGGTCTACTAACAGTGACATATGCAAGGAATTCTCTGATCTCATGACTAAAAGTTATGAAATGAGCATGATGGGTAAATTAACATTTTTCCTTGGTCTGCAAATAAAACAAACTAAAACTGGAATTTTTATAAATCAAGGAAAATATGTTAAAGACTTATTAAAGAAATTTGGATTCGCAAATTGCTCATCTTTTTCCACACCAATGTCACCTGCAGTGAAATTACATGCTGATCCTGATGGTAAATCTGTCAACATTACTGCTTATAGAGGTGTGATTGGATCACTGTTGTATCTCACTGCTAGTAGACCAGACATTATATTTGCTACATGCTTATGTACTAGGTATTAAGTTGATCCAAAAGAATCACATCTACTTGCTGTCAAAAGAATATTCAGATTTCTGAAGGGTACACCAAATCTTGATCTGTGGTACTGATATCGCGTAAAAAGTCACGTTTTTACTACCGATATCTCTCTCATCTTGGAATGATTCTTGGCACTTTAACTCAAAAACATTACAAATCAATAGTATTATGCCGAGATGGTTAAAACAAGGTTGCACGATAAAAATCAAGCGAAACGGATGAAAAGCGAAGATTTCACAAACGTTTGAAGATTCAAGACATCAAAACGAGATTTCAAGACAAAAGTGCCCATCACCAACATCTACCTAACCCAAGATGTTCGTTTTCAAATTACGAATCCAACAGAAGAAGAATCAACAAAAACGGACGAAGAATGAAGATTCTATGCACTCCGGAAGATCCAAACGATTCGTACGACACATCTAAGGTTCAGAGACATGTTTTTGGGATTTCTTTTCATCAAAAGCTTCATTTTTGAATTACGAATCCAATGCAAAAAGAATCAACGCAAACGGACGCATAACGATGAAAACACGCACGAATCGAGAAACGAAGTGTAACAACCGCCAATTTAGGACTTTTTGACTAGTGCCTAAACTACTAGTAATTCCATGTATTTAGTTTTGTATTAATCTAAATATATGAGACTTTTGTGAAATTTCATTCACACGTACGCGATTTATTTAAATCGTATACTTATGAACCGGACGAGGTCCGACATTATTTAATATGGACGTTGGTGACAAGAACTTTAAATAAAGTGGAATTATGCAAACAAACATTATTTGCATTAAAATATTGTAAAAATATATTACACGTATCGAGTATCGTTTAAAACACTCCGAACGCGACGAAAGCACACGAAACGCGCCCAACAACAGGAAGTAATTCAAGTTATATTTTTATAACTCATTATTAAGAATTTTGATAAAATACTTCGGCTAAAAATATTTCGGATACACTTTAACATATAACGCGAAACAACATTCGGGATTTAACCGACAACGATTCGTGATATAAAATTTGGAAACACAAACCCGCGAGCCGGAGACCTAAGTTGGGTCGGCCCAAACCCGCGAACCCAGCCCCCAACCGACCCATGACCCACCCCTTTTAACCCCAATCTTTCCCCACTTCCACCTCATTTACACAAAACACACACATATACACCCTCTCCTCTCCTTCTCCCTCTCAAATCGCAGCCTCAAATCCTCACAAAAACGTCACCAAAAACTCATCATTTTGCTGAATTGATTCAAGAGAAAACAACCACCATCTCAAGCTCTCCATCTTCATCTTCTCGATTTTCGATTTCGTGGTAAGAAACCTTAAAACTCTTTTAAATTACTTGTAAAGCTTCTATTTACATGCTAGAACGTTTACTCAATGAAGATTTACCCAAAAACTGACTTAAAAATGCATTTTTAAAGTTAAAATACGAGCAGCTCGTTCTGCGAGCTGAGATCTGTTCTTCCTGCGAACCGAGCCGAGTTGCGAACCGAGCTCGCGATGCGAACCGAGCTGAGCTACGAACCGAGCTCGTGATGCGAACCGAGCCGAGCTGTGAACCGAGCTCGCGATGCGAACCGAACCGAGATGCGAACCGAGCTCGCGATGCGAACCGAACCGAACTGCGAACCGAGCTCGTGATGCGAACCGAGCCCTTGCGAGCCGAGCTTGCGAGTCGAACGAGCAAGCCGAACGAGCGATCCGAACTGACCTGGCCTGCGAACTGAGGTTCTGTCCTGCGAACTGAGTTTTTACCCAACAATATCACATTTCGCGTAACGACAACTACACTTTTTACAACGATGATTGACAAACAAAAGTATATACTTTTTCTAAGCATAAAACAAAAAGAATATAATAATGTTTTCAGAAATTATTATTACAAACCATCACCAACGGGCCATACTTGTTTTCAAACTACAAACGAAATACTAAACAAACACTTGGACATTTGCTAGTTGAGTGGACAACTAGCATGGGTAATCTTTTGAGATACCTACTTGTTTGATTACTTGCTTACTTACGACCTTGTGCGTTTTGGACGCCAGAGGGTTGCAGGGTTCGGAGAACCACGTACGGATTTACATCCGCTTTACTTACTTGATTACACCTTCATATTTACTAGACTCAGGTGAGTCTTACAGCCCCACTTTTACTGTTTTATACATATGGGGTGAGATACATTGCTTACTTTTCTTGAACACAAGTACGAACAACTCATTTTACTATACGGGATTGCATGAGTTACTTACTTTTACTGAAGTCTCTCCATCATATATCGTTAGTTATAGACTTAAGCGCGAACACTAGTTAATGGATCCATTAGGGAAATGACCCTCCCCGCCCGGAGTAGTAGCGCTACCACGAACTGTACCGTATAAACGGGCAACTATTATTCGTTACTTATGCTTGCTCAGTTACGAGCAAGTCACGGGAGCAACTTATTACTTACGGGTTAAGCTTCGATTATGAGCCTCATGGCAATGGTATAACTTACTTACTTTATATTTGCGGGATTTGCAAATACCTGATTTACGCCTGCGGGCATTACTGATGAAATCTTGTGTTCAAATACTAATATTATTTACAAACCTGTGAGATTCACCAACATTCGTGTTGACCTTTTTAGCCTTGTATCTCAGGTGCACAGACGGAGTAGGATTCCCTCAGGATACTAGCTAGAGTCGCATGATTTCTACACTGCATTTAACAGAGATTCTTAGCATTATCTTTTGTATTTATTATGATTATGTAATAGAATCTCCCGCTATACGCATGGACTCAAGGGAACTTCATTTTGTAATCAGAAACTCTATGTTTTCAAACATTTTATGTATGGAAATGTAACTATTTTACAAACGTTGCATATAAATGTCGTTTGCTTTAATTTTGTGCTGTGATATTTGATTAGTAGCACCCCAAAGCTTGCTTCCGCTGAACAGTGATTTTGGGGGAGTTACACGAAGCAACAGGCAGCGGGCTGGTGCAGATAGTAGCCAGCCGCCACCGGCCAGCCACCAGGCCACCGCCGGCTGCTACCTGGACGTCGCCAGCTGCCACCCTCCCGCACAGATCGTGCTTTTTTGTCCTTTTCGTACCTGGTGCCACCACCTTTTCCACCTTTTCGTACCTGGTGCCACCACCATTTCCACATTTTGCTACTGTATGCTTCCACTTTCTAAAATGCACCAAAACTCTCCTATAAATAGGAGGCATGAGGCTCATTTTCAAAAACACAAAAAAGGGCACTAGGATACCAACATACCTAGGCACTTTCACACTTTCTTTCTCTAGCTTCTAGCTTTTCTTTCTTTCCTTATTTTAAATTAGTATTAGGCTAGTTAAAATAGAAGCAAGGAGCGTGCTTGTAGTCCTTGGTGAGGAACTTATTTGCAATCGTTGGTGTACGCTTGGAGCAACTCTTATTAATTCAAGTCTACTCCTTCTCGCATATTAATCTTGGTTATTTCTATCCTTATCTATCTTGATTAAATATGTATACTTTAATTATGCTAGAGATAGTTTGTGCCATGATTAGCGAGTAGATTACTATTGTGTTTGTGGTGATGTAGTTAGCATATATAATTGTGGGATGACTTTAAATATGTCGTGAAATAATATGACGGCCCCTATTTGACTGTTTACTCGGTATAGTGCTAGAAATGCTTTTAAGCAAAGTACATACGTATGGAAGTCGGTAACGACCGAAGGTAGTTGTTTTATGGATCGACATTATAAAACGGAAACTTTATGAACGGACTTATCTTATGATTTTAAACCTAAAACTTACATTCGCCTTACGATTAACAACCGTGATTGTAACCTTGTAAAGAGGAGTCGCGAACCTTACTACTTGATCAATAGTTATCTGTGTAAAACTATGGTTTCAATTGTAACGTCATGCGAGCATCATAAAATGCAATGTGATTACGTGGAACTGCCATGAGTATTGTACACTTGAAATCACAATGTACTTATCATGTAAACATCGCGAAGCAATTGAATTCACAATGGAAACATCGGTAAACGATTAAATACATTGTGGACTACCATAGCATTTTCTGACATGGTCTGGGTTTAACTTTATGCAAAAAGCCGTCAGCATTTAATTAACGTTTTAATTAGATTAGTTAGTTTAGATTAGATTAGGTAGGCTATAGGCTAAATAACCATTTTCGAAAACCTAGAGATTTGTTAATTGTATTGAGAAAGGCAAGTTTAAAATCCAATTTAAATCGATATTTTTCCTTAACCTTTGAAATTTAAAGTAAGGTACGCAAGAAACCTCAACACTTTCCTTTGCTTACCATGCTTAAACTTCATTTAAGGGAACTGATCAACTAAGTCCGAACATATTTGCTAATTTAGTTGTTTGCTAAATTTATAGTCTTTATGGTATTAAGAACGGTTAGACTTGTTGTAGACTTGCTACTCTATTCCTTCGCCCACGAGCAAATGTGTTCAATAACAAGGGCCACTAACTCCCTCACATGAGAGTGTGGAGAGTTGAGCATTGTCTGTCTAATCAGAATCATGACACTGTGATTCCTCGTGACATATTAGTTGATAACCGACTAACAGGGAATCTATCGGTTATACCATAAACTACAAAGTCTAGTGAACATTCCAAATTTAGTAAACATTTTCCCTACCAGTCATCGTCCCACATTATAAGCTAATGAACTCACCACAAGTACTCCTTTTATTATCTGATTTACCACTATCTTTTATTCGCTTTATTTAGTTTACTTAGTTAACTGAACCAAAAACCCCCAACGCACTCTTTTAAAACATTTACTAGAAAAGAAAGGTTGATTGGATCACCTCCGTTTCAAATACAAATTTAAACCAAACCAATTGCGGTCCGAGCATCGTCTTCATACGACGCTTCGGGCAGCACATCAAGTTTTTGGCGCCGCTGCCGGGGAGACTAACTGTCCGATACAGAGGCCCAACCAATCCCAATTCTAGTAAACCCTTAGGATAAAACCTTATAAATATATATATATATATATATATATATATATATATATTTTTTTTCTTTATTATTAGTTTTACTCTATTTTCTGTTTCTCTTTAGTGTATGACATGTTCCCCTAGATCTGCACCACTATTTAATTTCCCTGATCCAGAACTTATAATACGTACCATTCGACGAGAAAAGAAGCAATCCGCACTTAGACAAGTAATGGTTGAACGCATCACTCTCGCTGACAACAGTAAACCCTCTATCGAAGGAAGAGGAGGACCAATTCTCTACCCTGAAACCCCTAGTCAAACTTTCGAGCTTAAACACCATATCATCCAACTAATCCAAAACCACTGTCAATTCCATAGATTTCCAAGTGATGATCCCAATTCTCACCTCGACAAGTTCATATCTCTTTCAAATTCCTACAAACAAAACGGAATTAGTCAAGACACGATCCGCTTGTATCTTTTCCCTTATTCGCTCACTCATCATGCGCAAACATGGTTTGAAGGTTAAGAGACCGGCTCTATCCCTTCATGGACGGTAATGGCGACAAAGTTTCTAACCAAATACTTTCCGCCTTGTAAACAAACCAAACTTCGAAATGACATCATGAATTTCGGACAAGCTTTTGATGACTCATTATGTACCGTATGGGAACGATTCAAAGGAGCCTTAAAGAAGTGCCCCAATCACCGTCTCGACAAATCCGCACAATTGTGTACCTTCTACAATGGTTTAGATCCCAACCACCGAACCACCCTCGATGCTGCTGCACAAGGAAGCTTCATGGCAAAGACCGACGAAGAAGGATGGAACCTGATAGAGAACATGACTATGCATCACCATGATTGGAACTCTGGAGATCACTCAACATCTTCAGCACCTATCGCTGCATCGAATCCAGTTCCAGTTGAAGCACTTAAAGTATTAACGGAGAAAATGGACTCACTTGTCAAACAGTTTGGAGAACTTAAGAAACAATAGCACCAAGTACACCAAGTGCAAGTCTGTCAACATTGCACCAATCCGCAACCATCTGGTGAATACCAAGTGGAATACAAAGAAGCAGATGGCACAGTCTACTATGCTCAGTTTCCCGCTCGACCACAGAATTTTCCACCCGGTTTCAACCAAAACAATAACCAACCTAGAGGACCTCCATTCCCACAAAGAACTAACCAACCATACCAAACCCGTTACCCACCTAGATACCCACAACAATCACAACCTTCTTATAACCAACCCCTCACACTTGCTGCACCCACTTCCGATACAAACCAAACCGCTGAACAATCTGCAAAGACAAATGCCCCAGCTTCAAGTTCAGATGACGCCTTCACCCAATTCAGGCAAGGTCAACACCTACTCAACCAAAAGACGTCCGCTAGACAAGATCAAGCTGACCTCTTTATGAGAAACCAGTTGGCCGTGCTAAAAAATTTGGAAGCCCAAATTGGACAATTGGCACAACGTCTTGATAACAGACCTAGAGGAAGTTTGCCTAGCAACACGGTTCACAACCCACATGTTGAGGAAGCAAAGCAACTCACTACCACAAAGGAAGCAGCCACTCCACCTCCTACTGCTGTACCAGTAAAGGAAGAACCAAAGATCAGGACACCAGCTGTGGAAACCACTCCGACCATGAACAAAGAGGTTAGAATCCCTTATCCTGCTTGACTTAAAGCCCAACCTAAGAAATTATCATCCTTTAAGCTAGATGGAAAATTCCTTGATACCATGTCTAGAGTTCCCGGTCGTAGTAAATATATGAGGAAATTGCTATCCACTAAGGATAAACTGCCCGAAGTAAACAACATTCCCCTTAGTTCTGAAACATCAGCCCTACTTAAGAATAGCCTTCCCGAAAAACTAGGAGACACCAGTAGATTCACACTCCCTTGTTCTATTTACCAATCCGGAGATATCAGCGCTTTAGCCGACCTAGGAGCTAGCATTAACCTTATGCCCTACTCCCTGTTTAAAAGGCTAAAACTTGAAAATTTGAAACCCACTAAGATGACTGTCCAGCTAGTTGACCAATCTGTTAGATACCCAAAAGGAATAGCTGAGAACGTCTTAGTTCAAGTTAACAAATTCTTCTTTCTGACGGATTTCATGGTAATGGATATCCACGAGGACATAAATATCCCGATTATCCTTGGAAGACCATTTATGAACACAGCCAGAGCAGTGATTGATGTGTATAACCATACGATTGTTCTACGAGCACATGGTGAAAGCATCACCTACAAGATCGACCAACCGGACTGTACACCAGAACAAGAAGAATGCCACGCTATATCAACAGGCAAAATATGTTCCAATGACGAATCAGATCCCGAAGAAGAACGATGCTTCACTCGACCAACAACCTTGATCTACGACAATAAAACAGACTAAGACGAGGACGAGGAGTACCAAGACGCTGAGGAAGAAGAAGAATCCGAGGAGGACGAATCAGATGCTGAGGAAGAAGAGGAAGAACCCGCTGAGGAAGATGAACGAACGGAAGAAATGAAAGAAGAAGAATCTGAGGAAGAGGAAGAAATGGAGGAAGATGAAGATCAAACCGATTCACCACAGATGGCTGAAGTCAAGAGAATACAAGACTGCAAAGACTAAACTTCATCAGAAGAATCCTTTGATTATGGAGCCATCCACCAAGAGCTTAGATCCACTCATCTCAAAAGAATGGGAAACATTCTCGACTCTTATCTCGATCCATCGAAACCCTTTACCAGAACCCGACTCCGAGACATATATACTTTTGAAGAAGAGCTTCGAACATCACAGCACCTTGACCTGTATGCTAAACTCCTACAAAGAATTTCTGCATATAAGGCACGACAACCAGGAAGCTTTGCTGAAGAAAACCTTCAAAACACCATCATGGAAGTCAGAACCATCGAAATCGACAGTACTCAACCTTTCAACAACGCACCCTGAGATGAAGAAATACACCAATTCCCAGATTCACGAGATGAAGATTCCGACCACCAGAGTGTCAAATTTGACGGAGATTTTACTGACGTCACTATCGATGAATGCTCTATTCCAAAAACTCCTCTTGCTCCACCAAATTCACCCGTCATCACAGCTAAAAGACTAGAGATTCCCCTCATCGACACTCACGAAGACATGATCGAACTAATTGATGAATACACCGATGTGCGCATCATTGTAGAGGCTATCAAAGAGTCAACCAATGAATACAACACCGCTCAGAGACACCTGATAAGGTAAATTGAACGAGAATACGATTCATATCTCGCTAATTATGGAGAACCAGTACCCCAGACTTTGCTCAGACATATCCAAGAATTCTCCGATTCCCTTCAAGAACAAGTCACCAGAGAAGCTCAACAGCCAGAAAGACCAGACTACCCAATGGGAGAAATTGAGTTCTGCAGCAACCAAAGGCAAATATACCAAAAAGTATATTGTGCCTTAGCCGGATCAGCTTTTCCCTACTCATCAAGTCAAAAGGCTACACTTGCATCCATGAGGACCCATCTTGAAAGAGCTACCGGAAATCCAAAGAATTATGCTGACATAAGAATGGTGGGAGATCTTAGAACCTTTATAGATCTCATCGAAACTGGAGAACATCTCACAACTCCAGAAAACTTCAGAATCGTAATTCACTCCACTATTGGTCATCACGTTGAACTAATAGTTGATGAACTGAATCAAGCCTCATTCAAAGAAAACGCTCGTGACATTCCAACACGTTATTGGCACATGTCACCAGTCAACTTAGCATCCTTATTAATAGATCAACTGCGTGGAATGTACGAGGAAGAAGACATAGAAATTGACGCTTACTGCAATGGATATCACGAAATATTCAGCAAGTTAATCTTCGTCTTCACAGACTCAAATTTTCCTATCAACCATGAGCAACATCAACTCATCAGACAAGTATGCCAAGCAACCCGATCTTTTGGAGGAGACCCTTTAGCTGAAGACTTTCAAGAAGTGAAGACTCAATTCATGGCCCTAATTGCCTCGATAGGCAGAGACCACCCATAGCGTGAAATTGTTCGAACTCACACCTGCACTCGAATCGATCCTAACGGACCGGTCACAAGGGCAGTTCGATACATCAGCTATGGGATGGCAATCCTCGACCGACTGGCCACTGATCACTTCAAGAGCTTCATAATGGAATCCACCACTCCACCAACTCTCATTGCTGATATGATAGAGAAATTCCTGCGATACTTCCCTCCACGATACAGCTTACCTAGGAACCACAGTGACCACTCTAGCACCACGGACACATCCAGCATTATATGAAGAAGAAAGGACTAAGTCGAGCTTTTGACTTTAAAAGATTGCTTCTCGGGAGGCAACCCGTGCTTTTACATTTCTGCAATTTAACTTTCCAAGAAGTGATGAAATCTCCGACTATCTTTCACACTCGGATCATACGAAGCATGCTTCAGCCTGCAAGAAAGCATCAACACCCGAAGAATCATAGATCCGAAGTGTTCACACTTATGAGACCAATCACAAGAAGACTTGATCAAGAATGCACCAAACAAGACGGAGCCGGCAAATGCACCAAAGGAACACTGCAACCACCGGGGAGTACTTCTATACCGTCTATTTCATTCGTTTTAAATATACCATATCCAATATGCTTATCACTAAGTGTGGGATTCAAACCCAACACACACTGAAAAAAGAATGCGACTTAGATGTTTAAAACCCTAAGTGTGAGATTTTCCCCCATTCAGAGCTTAGTATAACATCGAAGATGATGTTTCTTTAAGTGTGGGATAGCAGTAGTTGCACTACTGTAAAATGGATAATGGTATATGCTTGATTCTAAAATCGTTGCTCTTTATAAGACCATCCTTCTCCAAAAAGTAAACAAAATTTTTAAAAATGTGTTAAAAATGAAAAATTTTAGACGAAGAATGATTTACTTTGGGAAAAAGGATAAATAAAATACAAATTCTTTTGAAAAATTAGTTTAGTAATCCCATAAAGAGCATCGCATGACTAAGCACACAACAACCCAACTTTTGATTCGTGAGGTATCTTGAGTCATATGAAAAGTATTCACTTTTAATGCTTCACTTTTTCGATTCTTGAGTGTTCCGATGTATGCGTTTAGAATCAGAACTTGCTCTTGTTATGCATTTCGAATCCGAACTGGTGATCAAAAAGGAGATTGAGTCACATCATTCTTAAACCCATCCGTACACCCATACTCCCAAAGAAAAATAGATACGTTACCCCTACTTTCTCAAAAGCATCCCCCAAACTTTGAAACAATGTTTCAAAGATGAACAACGAGAAATCGCAAGGAGATGACGTCGAAAAAAAAAATCCAAGAAAGAAAAATCCGAAGAAAAAGGAAATCAATAGGAGAAAAAGACTCCTTACGCAAATATCAAAAAGAAAACCCATCAAAAACCCAACAAAACCCCCTCTCATACCACCAAACTTTCACTCCAAAAACCTTACATCCCCTCTCCTTGAATGATTGTGGCTAGATCGACTTCGCACTCACCAAAAAGGTAACGATTTGATTCTCGATCAAGCCTATGATGATAAACAATACATGATTGGCGTTCTGAGTGATTGATAATATTAGAATAGGAAACCCGAAACACTTTGAGTGATTTGAGTGACCACCTTGAGAGGATCACCTAGTCATGTATCCAAGATCAAAGATCAAAAGCATGCTCCTAAAGATTACAATCCTTCCTATTCCAAGAACAAGTATTTTACTTTCCCAAAACCCCTTAGAAAAAAGTTCCGCCTTAAAATTATTTTATCTTTAACCATGTTGAAAATCAAGTTTGCTTGAGGACAAGCAAAGTTCTAAGTGTGGGATACTTGATATCGCGTAAAAAGTCACGTTTTTACTACCGATATCTCTCTCATTTTGGAAGATTCAAGACATCAAAATGAGATTTCAAGACAAAAGTGCCCATCACCAACATCCAACATCCACCAGACCCAAGATGTTCGTTTTCAAATTACGAATCCAACATAAGAAGAATCAACAAAAACGGACGAAGAATGAAGATTCTACGCACTCCGAAAGATCCAAACGATTCGTACGACACATCTAATGTTCAGAGACATATTTTTGGGATTTCTTTTCATCAAAAGATTCGTTTTTAAATTACGAATGCAACGCAAAAAGAATCAACGCAAACGGACGCATAACGATGAAAACACACACGAATTGAGAAACGAAGCAACAGGCAGCGGGCTGGTGTAGGTAGCAGCCAGCCGCCGCCGGCCAGCCACCAGGACACCGCCAACTGCCACCTGGCCACCGCCAGCTGCCACCCTCCTGCACGGATCGCGCTTTTTTGTCCTTTTCGTACCTGGTGCCACCACCTTTTCCACCTTTCCGTACCTGGTGCCACCACCTTTTCGTACCTGGTGCCACCACCATTTCCACATTTTGCTATTGTATGCTTCCACTTTCTAAAATGCACCAAAACTCTCCTATAAATAGGAGGCATGAGGCTCATTTGCAAAAACACAAAAAGGGCACTAGGATACCAACATACCTAGGCACTTTCACACTTTCTTTCTCTAGCTTCTAGCTTTTCTTTCTTTCCTTATTTTAAATTAGTATTAGGCTAGTTAAAATAGAAGCAAGGAGCGTGCTTGTAGTCCTTGGTGAGGAACTTATTTGTAATCGTTGGTGTACGCTTGGAGCAACTCTTATTAATTCAAGTCTACTCCTTGTCGCATATTAATCTTGGTTATTTCTATCCTTATCTATCTTGATTAAATATGTATACTTTAATTATGCTAGAGATAGTTTGTGCAATGATTAGCGAGTAGATTACTATTGTGTTTGTCGTGATGTAGTTAGCATATATAATTGTGGGATGACTTTAAATATGTCGTGAAATAATATGACGACCCCTATTCGACTGTTTACTCGGTATAGTGCTGGAAATGCTTTTAAGCAAAGTACATACGTATGGAAGTCGGTAACGAACGAAGGTAGTTGTTTTATGGATCGACATTATAAAACGGAAACTTTATGAACGGACTTATCTTATGATTTTAAACCTAAAACTTATATTCGCCTTACGATTAACAACCGTGATTGTAACCTTGTAAAGAGGAGTCGCGAACCTTACTACTTGATCAATAGTTATCTGTGTAAAACTATGGTTTCAATTGTAACGTCATGCGAGCATCATAAAATGCAATGTGATTACGTGGGACTGCCATGAGTATTGTACACTTGAAATCACAATGTACTTATCATGTAAACATCGCGAAGCAATTGAATTCACAATGGAAACATCGGTAAACGATTAAATACATTGTGGACTACCATAGCATTTTCCGACATGGTCTGGGTTTAACTTTATGCAAAAAGCCGTCAGCATTTAATTAACGTTTTAATTAGATTAGTTAGTTTAGATTAGATTAGGTAGGCTATAGGCTAAATAACCATTTTCGAAAACCTAGAGATTTGTTAACTGTATTGAGAAAGGCAAGTTTAAAATCCAATTTAAATAGATATTTTTCCTTAACCTTTGAAATTTAAAGTAAGGTACGCAAGAAACCTCAACACTTTCCTTTGCTTACCATGCTTAAACTTCATTTAAGGGAACTGATCAACTAAGTCCGAACATATTTGCTAAGTTAGTTGTTTGCTAAATTTATAGTCTTTATGGTATTAAGAACTGTTAGACTTGTTGTAGACTTGCTACTCTATTCCTTCGCCCTCGAGCAAATGTGTTCAATAACAAGGGCCACTGACTCCCTTACTAGAGAGTGTGGAGAGTTGAGCATTGTCTGTCTGATCAGAATCATGACACCGTGATTCCTCGTGACATATTAGTTGATAACCAACTAATAGGGAATCTATCGCTTATACCATAAACTACAAAGTCTAGTGAACATTCCAAATTTAGTAAACATTTTCCCTACCAGTCATCGTCCCACATTATAAGCTAATGAACTCACAACAAGTACTCCTTTTATTATCTGATCTATTACTATCTTTTATTCGCTTTATTTAGTTTACTTAATTAACTGAACCAAAAACCCCCAACGCACTCTTTTAAAACATTTACTAGAAAAGAAAGGTTGATTGGATCACCTCCGTTTCAATTCAGTTTCTCTTTAAGAATGACTCTACGTCATACTTACCATCTAATAGCCTTTGGTTCAATATTAGTAAGTCACACTGAGACCCCAGCAAATACAAATTTAAAACAAACCGATTGCGGTCCGAGCACCATCTTCATACGACGCTTCGGGCAGCACATCCGGTACCTATCTGGTTCGGATTTCTCACTAATAAGATATTCTGATTCTGATCATGCTGGATGCAAGCTGGATAGAAAAAGTACATCAGGTAGCTGATAAATTCCTTGAAAAAAGTTGGTCTAGTAAAAGCACATCTCAGTTTTTACTACCGATATCTCTCTCATTCTTGAACAATACTTGGCAAATGGACGAAAAACAAGGATTCCACACACGTTCGAAGAATCAAGACATCAGGACAAGATTTAAAGGCAAAAGTGCCCATCACTGAGATTTCTCTTATCCAAGATATTCGTTTTCAAAATACAAATCTAACAGAAGAAAAATCAACAAAAGCGGATGAAGAATGAAGATTCTACGTACGCCAGAAGATTCAAATGATTCGAACGAGACATCTTTCAAATGATTCGAACGAGACATCCAAAATACGAATCTTCGACCTACAAATGACCATACAGCTTACTGACCACTCAGTTAAATACCCTAGGGAATAGCTGAAAATGTTTTAGTTAGGATTGACAAATTTCTTTACCCAAAAGATTTTGTAGTAATGGATATGCAGGAAGATGTACACATCCCAATCATACTAGGAAGACCTTTCATGAATACGGCCAAGGCAATCATCAACGTCTTTGTGCAAACCATCAGCTTGCAGTCTCAGGGAGAAACCATCACTTTCCATATCGACAATCCTAACGCTGGAGACCAAGCCGATATATACATGATCTCCATGAACAAGACCACAGAGGACAAAGAAACTGCAAGGTCAACAAGTGAAAGTAAATCTAGTAAGAAACTAGCAATCACGCCATATTTTCCGATTGACCTCCGTCGAATAGGACAAAAGATGAAAAATGCATCAGCAAACAAACCAATGATGGAAGAAGTAATCGGAAAGAAAAAGATAGAAGAAGAAAATAGACTGCCAACTAATCTATTTACCCCTGAAAAAATGGCGGGAAGTAACCACAACCATCCCACGTGAGGAGAAACACTGGAGGAATATTCTAAACGCACTAGTTACCAACCACAAACCATCACAGATCCCAAAGTGCTCATCCAAAGATTCGACAAAGCAGTAGGAGGAATAAGCGGCATAGCCAACATGCTTGCTCTTTCCCCTGCAGAACTACAATTCTGTCAACAACAGAAACGGACTTACGCTAGGATGTACAATGCCCTTAAAAGATCTAACATCTCATTCACCTTAACGCAATGGGAGATGTTAGGATCCATTAGAGCGCATATGAGAGAGACAACTGGACATCCGAGCAGTCGTGCCAACATTTCAATGATGAATGACCGCACATCATTGCTTGACTTGATAAATAGAAAAGATCACCTTAGTTCCAAAGAAATCGGATGTATGGTTATCAACTCCACTATGGGAAAACAAATTGAGTTAAGGATTGAAGAACTTAGTGATCTCGTTTGGGAGGAATCAAGGCGCAAACAACCCTTTAGGGTTACATATGAATCACCACTTGATATCGCTACTTCTATTACGATCCATCTAAGGGAGATTCAACAACTGAAAAGTAACTCCAGAACAAAGTTCATATTCTACTCAGGATGCAAGGAGATACTTTGTCAGCTTACTCTAGTTTTCTCAGAATCCGACTTTCCATTCGACAACCATCAGCACCGGCAAATAGAGGACCTGTGCACGTCCATCAGAAGATTCAACGGAGACCCCAAGACCGAGAATTATGAAGACATAAAACAGCAATTCTTGGTGTTTGTATGCTCTCTCTGGCAAAACCCACCACCAAGAGAGGTTGCTAAGACATACACAACCACCATGATCGACCCTAGTAGGACTGTCACTAAAGTAGTCGATTACATCACCTTCGGATTTCACGGCCTTACGAGGACAACTTCAGAGCATCTTTAGAACTACAAGTCAGAATCGTGTGATAGTCCATTTGAATTGATTACGATAATAGTCAATCATTTCATGAGAATCTATCCACCTCGATACACTTTTCCGTAACCTAGGGCCCACAACATCAACACAGTGGATCCCAGGGATGCATCCATCTCCATCTAGCTAGGAGAAAAGAAGTCGAGTTCTCGACTTTAAAAGAGCGCTTCTCGGGAGGCAACTCGTGTTTTACATTTCTGCAATTTTACATTCCAAGAAGTGATGGAATCTCCGACTATCTTTCACACTTGGATATACGAACAAGTTTCTGCCTAACGCATCAAGTTTTTAGCGCTGATGCATGAAGTTTTCAACGTCGGAAATAAAGAAAGTATATCCAACGTGTTCACACCTACGAGACCAATCACAAGAAGACTTGATCAAGAGTGAACCCAGCAAGATGAAGTTCGGCAAATGCTTACCATGGAACACTGCAACTACTGGGGAGTACTTCTATAACAGTCTCTTTCTTTCGTTATAAATATACCATATCCACTATGCTTATCACTAAGTGTGGGATTCAAACCCAATACACACTGCTAAAAGAATACGTCTTAGATGTTTCAAATCCTATGTGTAGGATTTTACCCCAATCAGAGCTTAGAATAACATCAAGGACGATGTTCTTTTAAGTGTGGGATAGCAATAGTTACACAACTGTAAAATGGATAATGGTATATGCTTGATTCTAAGCTCGTTGCTCTTTAGACCATCCTTCTCCAATAAGTAAACAAAAAATTTTAAAATTGAGTTAAAAATATGTTGAAAATGAAAAATTTTAGACAAAGAATGATTTACTTTGGGGAAGAAGGATAAATAAAATACAAATCCCTTTGGAAAATTAGTTTAGTAATCCCATAAAGAGCATCGCATGACTAGGCACACAACAAACCAACTTTTGATTCGTGAGGTATCTTGAGCCATATAAAGCATTCATTTTTAATGCTTCACTTTTTCGCTTCTTGAGTGTGTCGATGTATGCATTTAGAATCAGAACTTTCTCCTGATATGCATTTCGAATCCGAACTGGTGAGTAAAAAGGAGATCAAATCACATCATTTTTAAACCTATCCGTACACCTAAATATAAATACGCTATCCTTACCCTCTCAAAAGCATCCCTCAAACTTCATAGAAAGTTTCAAAGATGAATGAAGAGAAGATAAAAGTTAATGACGTCGAAAAAAAATCAAAAGAAAAGAATTCGAAGAAAAAAAAAGTCATGAGAAAAGAGCATCAATCCACCCAAAAGTTCCAGCTTTCCTCTTCATATATATATATATATATATATATATATATATATAAACCTATGAAAAACCAACACAATCACCTCTCATATCACCAACACTCCACTCCAAAAACCCTACATCACTTCTCCTATAATGATTGTGGCTAGATCGACTTCGGGCTCACTTAAAAGGTAACGATTTGATTCTTGATCAAGCCTATGACGATAAACGATACATGACTGGCGTTCTGAGTGATTGATAATATTAGAATAGGAAACCCTAAATACTTTGAGTGATTGGAGTGACCACCGTGATAGGATCGCCTAGTCATGTATCCAAGATCAAAGATCAAAAGCATGCTCCCAAAGATTACAACCCTACTTTTTCAAAAGGATGAATATTTTAATTTTCCAAAACCACCACAGTAAAAAGTTCCACCCTAAAATATTTCATTATCCACTTATCTTTAACCATGCTTGAAATTCGAGTTTGCTTGAGGACATGCAAAGTTCTAAGTGTGGGATACTTGATATCGCGTAAAAAGTGACATTTTTACTACCGATATCTCTCTCATTCTGGAACAATACTTGGCAAATAAACTCAAAAAATATTCAAATCAATGAAACTTTTTCAAGAATGTCAAAATAGAGTTGCACGAGAAAAATCAAGCAAAACGGACGAAAAACGAAGATTCCACAAACGTTCGAAGATTCAAGACATCAGGAAAAGATTTAAAGGCAAAAGTGCCCATCACTGATATTTCTCTTATCCAAGATATTCATTTACAAAATACGAATCTAACAGAAGAAGAATCAACTAAAACGGATGAAGAATGAAGATTCTACGTACGCCAGAAGATTCAAATGATTCGAACGAGACATCCAAAGATCAGAGACATATTTTTTGGATTTGTTTTCGTCAAAGTCTTCATTTTTGAAAAATGAATCCAACGCAAAAAGAATCAACACAAACAGACGTATTACGAAGAAGATACGCGCAGTTTAAGAAACGTAGAGAAAGACGGCGAACCGGGGCGGGGAGGGGCAGCCGCCGCCGGCCACCATTGTGGTGGCGCCAGCTGGCCTCCCCCTGTCCCCCGTGCGCTTTTTCATCCTCGCCCATACTCGCAGGGTACATGTGTTAGGCCTTTTCCGCGACTCTAGGGTACACGTGCTAGATCATTACGCGCTTTAGGGTACATGTGCTAGCAACTTTCCCACCTTTTGCTAACATGTGCCCCAACTTGCTAGAACGCACCAATTTCCCCCTATAAATAGGGAGCCCATGGTTCATTTGAAGACACACCTTTTCGCACACTCACACACCTTTCCTACACCATTCTTAGAACAATACTTCTACTTAGTTATTAGTTCTACTTTCTCTCTCTATTTTCTTACTCTAAATTAGTTTTAGGCTAGTATAGGAGCTTATTTAGAAGAGAAGGAAAGTGTGGAATGCATTGTAATCTTTGGTGTACGCTCGGAATTGTGACAATTAATTCAAGTTTATTCTCTTTCTCATTTAATCCTGGTTCTTTCTATCCTTATCTATCTTAATTAATTACGTTTATATTGATTATGTTAGATTTAGTAATTTCCATGATTAGAGAGTAGTATACTTGTTGTGTTTGCTTGCGATGTAGTTAGTTAATTATGGGATGATTTATAATTAAATATAAAAGATCGGTAGTATTGCTTTGATCGTCTTATTGCATGTTCTTGTTTGATTGTTGCCTTAGGATCATCATAGTAGTAAAATATAAATGGTCCTAATTATCGTAAAGTAATATGACGGCCCCTATTCGACTGTTACTCGATATAGTACTGGAAACACTTCAAGGTGGAGTACAAATGTATGGAAATCGAGTAACGACCGAAGGCAGTCATATTATAAAACGGTACAATATTACAAAGTAATATGACGGCCCCTATTCGACTGTTATTCGATATAGTGCTGGAAACACTTCAAGGTGGAGTACAAATGTATGGAAGTCGAGTAACGACCGAAGGTAGTCATATTATAAAACGGTATAATATTACGAAGTAATATGACGGCCCCTAGTCGACTGTTATTCCATATAGTACTGGAAACACTTCAAGGTGGAGTACCAATGTATGGAAGTCGAGTAACGACTGAAGGTAGTTATATTATGGACTAATATATAAGATGAGAAACCTAATTTAATTAACCTTTCTATATAGACTTTTAAACTTCAAATTAATCTAATCGCCTTTCCACCAATAAACGTGATTACAACACCTTTTTAACGACGTCCAATTAAAAGGTAGTTAGTCATCTGTGTCAATATAATTTGTCAAATGTATGAAACTATGGAACCACAAGGCTACATTGGTGATTATCGTAGGACAAGACATGACCAAGGTTTGAAGCGGCATAACCACTTTAAGTGGGGAACGATGTGGATAATTAGAGGATTTATTGGGAAGTTTTAAGCAAGGGCTAGTTTAAAGTCATAAATGAAGTTTTTAAATATAGAAATATGTTAGGATGACGAGGAATCGTTATATGATTCATTTATGTCTAGTACCTTAAGATTTTGTTCCCGTTCATATGAAAGTATTATTAAACCATAATTAAGATTTTGCTTATTATTCTAAATACTTTGTAATGTTACCATAACCTAGCTCCCAGTGTGACATGCTAATGGGATTTTATTTAGTAGGGAATCTAGTGTTTACATACAAGTATTAAATAATGATAATTAACAAATGTCTTTCAAAACAGTTTCTCCAAACATCATCCCATAACTTAATTAAAGAAGTCTTAGAAAATACTACCTTTATCTTATCTGGTTTATCTTTTATTTTTATTTCGCTTTTATTTATTTACTTGCCTAAGTTAGTTAATATAAAAACCAAAACTCCCTCACTAATTGATAAACCCTTCACTAGTTTGGAAGCCCTCATCTGCCACGCCTTAGTTTCAATTCAGTCGGTTTTAAAAATGACTCTAGGTCATACCTACCACTTGCTCACCCTTAGGAGTAGCATTTTTAGAGAAAACTTGAGCCCCACAATTACAAATTTAAAACACCCACTGATACCCGTCGCAAGTAGCCGATGCAAGGACAAGGGTAAGATCCTTACTGACCGCTGGTGACGCATCAACACTCAAGGAAAAAACATATTGATGTCAGATATCATTTCATCAGGGACCATGTGATGAAAGGTGATATAGAGTTACATTTCATCCCTACTGAATATCATCTCGCTGACTTGTTTACAAAACCGTTGAATGATAAAAGATTTTACTTTCTTATCAGCGAGTTGGGTATGTTAAACTTAAATGAGTAAGTTAAGTCTGACAAACTTACTTAGCCTTTTATGTTTTTTTAATAAGTTGATTCGATGAATTATCCCTTTAGATAATCATATTCACTGATCCACTAGATCCAACTGATTTAATCAGCGAATTGAGTGATCGGTAAGTTATGAATATCTTCTATTATAATATATAAAATCATATGAATATTTTCTTATGTTTCCAAGTTAATTTGATATCAGGTCGTTATATTACTTCTAGCTGATCTAATCAATATTCTAAGCTATGATTGGATCATTGAATCTTAATATATTGATAAGATATACATTCTACTAAAAACATATTCTAATATTCATTTTAGTAAAATGCAATATATGTATATAAAGTTGATAAATTTGATCTATATCAAAACTGAAACTTATCTTAAATGATTTAGTCAGTATTCCAAGTTGTGATTAATTTAGAGAGATAAAAATTCAGCAAGATAAAAGATCAAATCATCTCTTTATGATACTTATAATTTCTGGGTGGATAATCAAAATCTTTTAACTATATATTTTCAGGGACTCCTTGAGATATCATTTAATGGTTGCAAATAAATCGACAAACATTCATTATATTTAATACATTTCTAATTTAATTTAACGATTTTGAAAATAAATATTTTATGTAAATTAAAAAGATGCATTTCTGACACTCTATTTCTTACGTCAGTGCACTTTTCCTGCGCACCACGCTCCACCGTCATCACCCTTATTCCACTACTACCAACCATCACCATTGTCTATGACGATCCATTTTCTACCACAAGATCATCAGGTGGCGTAGCCCTATATAATCAGGGACTTAACCATTTTTCACTTTCTACGCGCACTTGATTTTTCTGCAAAATAAAACCTCCCATCATTAAAAACCCCCAAAAATTAATTTTAGGGTTCTTATAATGGCAAGATCAAATTTTTTTAATAATTCATACACTCACTGCAGAGATTAAAGCTCTTCGAGCCCCTGTAGTGAGTGAAAATCTTGTAATTACTGTCCCGAAATCAAACTATTTGGGAAATTTGAGGTCATCAAAAATAGAGTATGGGGAGATACTCCCTTTTATCAATAACCATTTTATTCTCCCTACTCTCACCTTATCGCTTGGGGATATGAACCCATAATGGCTTAGTGAGTTCTGGTATACCTGCACGTACTTAGTTTTTGATGGTGTTTCACAAATCCAGGGTTTTATCAATAATGGTGGTAAAAAGATAATAATCACTGCAAACATCATCCGCACTGTCTTACAACTACCAATGCATAGCACTTACGAGCCACTGCCTGATGGAGATACAGCCAATGGGAGGCATCATCAATCTCACTGAGATTGAATGTAAAAACTCCATCGATGCAAACGACAATTGTAAGTACTTCACTGTTCATAAATCTAAAATGGATGGTGTCTGGAATGTTTTATTTTCAAACTTTATTCAGTGTTTGGGCACAAAAACATGGAGCTATGATCCATTTAGCACCTTGGAGGCACAAATCAGTTGGTCACAAGTCAACTCCCTTCGAGTTGACTATGCAAGTGTGATCTTTACTAAATTGGTCAATAGAGTCGCTAAGCCAACCAGGGCAAAGTATGTTCCGTACTGTAGGTTCCTCTCACTGATCTTTAGAGATCAGTTTGCAGAGTATGAAATCGTGCCATTCAATGGCTGTGAACCTACTCTGCTTGGTTCTCATTTTTTTTCTAAACCAACAACTGTATCTCTCCTGAGTTTATGAATACCAAGGGGTTACTTACACCCCAGCGTGTAACATCTGTACAACCATCTGTTGTTGCCCCCATTAGCCATGTCACTGTACACACCCCTAGTGACCATTGTGGCTAAACCACCAGTTAAGAAGTCAACCAGTGCTCCCAAGAAAAATTCCAAATTAGTGACATAGCAAATAGACTACATCTATGGATGCCAAGGGTGAAGTAGAGATTGTACGTTCGGTCCCTGAGGGCACCCTTGATTAACCTCAAACCATAACCACTTAACTGGACTCCCGAAAGTCAAGTGACTTTACACAGGAAAAACTACAGACAGCTATAATGGTTCAACCCATTGTTAACAATGATTCAGGTGCATCCCACACCCTCCTATCGAGTCAACCCATCAGCCACTACTATTCTTCACAAAAGGAAGACATTGAAATAATTGATGAATCTCAACCACATCTAACTGCTGCTACACCATCCACTCCTCCAACTACTGTTGATCCTACATCACTGTCGCGACCCCAACGATCGGTCAGATTTTACTCCGGTCGCTGAACCGTCCGGCAAGGGGACATGGCAATGGGTTTTATATTTATTATGCTGGGTATCCTAAGTTTTGATAAAACCTCAAGACCTAAAGGGCAGTAAGCGGTACGTATGACTCAGGTGTCATTCTTCAAACTACAACGGGCATGGGATCTTAGGATGATTAATTATCTTTTGTAATTTAGCTGGGATTTTTAAACTTTTCAATAAGTTAGTTTAATTTTCTAATCTAGTCACTAAAATTATAAATTAAATTAAAGGTGGGGCTGTACGGAGAACGCAAAGAAATCAGGATAAGGAATATGTTTGCTGTGATTTCGACAATGTCATTGGGTGGATAGTTATGAGGAATAAGTCTACTAGATGTAATTACTAATCCCCATGAAAGCTTAATTGGTAATAAAGTATTATGCCTACGGCCTTTACTCGGCTTCCACGTATTTGTACTACACCAGTGGTGGTTCCAACGCTATACCGGATACTCGAACGTTTTACAGCTTTTTCGTTATACCAATTAGGGTTTCAGATTACTCACTGGATATTCCTCTATTTCTTAATGAGCTACAACTACGATCCTATTATATACCTAACGTAGATTTGTCCGCAATTAGATACATAATATGTCACATGGATAGCAGTTATAGAGTGTCCAGTACATCGGAAGTTCTCCCAAATGCACAGATCAATTCAACTAACGACTATCCTCTAATCCGGTTCCCCATTTTCAGACATCTAGAAGACATCTGTATCATGGCATGAATCTTTCATTCAACAATAACATGAACAGGCTTTAACCCGCGAAACCGGTTGGGATAATCTGTCTAGCGGTCAGTTGAATCGCTCATCATTAATCATACAATCATTACAGCTATTACATGCATGTTAACCTACCTGTATTATGTTTATTATATTTATGAAAATTTAATCAGCAGGGCAGTAGTAGTGGTTAAGTATGTCTAGCATGCAGTACTTAAGCAACAAACAAACAAGAGCATGCAATAAGACGGAACACTAGCATCACATTAGATGACCTAAAGATTAAATCATGAGTATCCCGGAAGTTGTCCCAAAGATACTCAACAAACAAACATGAACCTAATCTATCTCTACTCATACACTTCACGTCCCTCGGATATGTTTCAATCAAGGGTACAATGACCATGTTGAGTTCATTGATCATCATACATAGAATAGTTGGCAATCCTACTTCTAGCAATTGGCCAAGTTCTAGGGAGGAGGATACAAACCACACCATAAGTTGGATAGATAAAACGGGCAGAGGTTCAGCTTATAAGTTCACAAACAGTTTAAATTCATATAGGGAGAGTAACAACATGGCAAATTAAATCATAACTATCCTAACATTGCATACATCACAACAAACATTGATTTGTCTAGCCTAGAATAATTCTAGCATTCATTCATAAGCATGCATAATAAGATAACATGATTATAAGAAGAAATACGAGAGATTGTATTAAACTTGAATATGAGAGTAATACAAACAAATCTTCACAAATCTGAAGTCTCGGAGTATCTCTGTACAAAAGCTATTAGAGGCTTCTACTCTAAACTATAACCCACTAGCTTATTTTTGGAGAGAGAAACTAAGCTAGAGAGAGAGTATTCTTAGAGAGAGAGAGAGAAAGAAAGAAAGAATGAGAATGAGGTGTGTGGAAATGAGGAAATGAGTTGGGTATTTATAGGAGAAGTGGTGGAGGAGAGGTACAAGCCTTTAAGCATCAAGAACAAGCACCAAAGCATCACACGGGGCGAGCAAACAACAGGGGGGGTCAAATGGTACCCTGGGTACCATTTTTTAGGCAACCAAGTCACCAAAAATCACCCCTAGTGCCGTATACGGAACCTAGGGTACCGTATAAGGTACCTAGCGAAGGGGGGTTGGTGCTCCGTTTGTCGTCTGCTGACTTCTCGGTTGCTTGGTTCGTCCGTATCTTCTTCGTTTTAAGCCCGTTTTGCTTGATTCTTGCGCCGTTGGATTCGTTTTTCTATTACGTTTCTAATGACACTAAATTTACCAAATTTGGAAGTGTTTAACTCTTGCATGTTCCAGATTACGATCGGCGAGCTTCTAGACTACATATCTTCTCCGTCTTTCATTCGTTTCTTCTGATTTTATCACCTTCGGTCTTGTATTTTCCTATAGAATCATAAAATATAAATTAAGATCTATTTCTATAAGAATATTAAGAACATAATATTTAAGATGATTGTTTTTGCCTCGGTTTGCGTGTTATTTGGACATTTTAACCGATTTTTGTAGCAAAGTTTGTATTCAGACTACCTTGGTGAATTTTGGTAAATAATGATGGTTTGAAATGTTTTCACAGAATAATAGTCCAAAAAGTGAGGAAATAAGTCCTTAAAAACATGACATTTTGGGTCATATCAAGTATCCCACAGTTAGACGTTGCTTGTCCTCAAGCAACACTCATCAATACTCCATTTGAAAAACATTTTTTTAAAACCGGTCTTAGGGAGAGTTATGATATTCCTGTTTGAATAGTGTTCAATATCATAACTAATTGGTAAGTATATCATTAAAAGTGAAGTTCTTTTTGGGTCACCCTCAATGAACAGAAAGAGAAATAATTAAGAGATAATATTAATTGGAATTAGTATTATATTTAGTTTATTAATTGGATATTAATTAGAAACTAAAAGAAAAAGGAAATTCTGGAAACTCTATCCATACACCGTATGGAAGTTCCATACGCCGTATGAATGCTAGGGTTTATAAGGCGGTGGAACGGCTGTTAGAAAGTTCTGGAAACATCATCCATACGCCGTATGGAATTTCCATACGCCGTATGGATTGAAAATGATGTTGTCCCACATCGGTTGGGATATGAAACCCATGCCATCCCACTTCCCTATAAATAGGGGCCTAACCCTTTGTTTCCAATACACCATTTTTGAATTGAAAAGTTTTCAATTCATTTTCTCTCTTTCTTATTCCTGCTCCTTATAAGAGTTTTGCGACCTTGAGTCATGACCTTAGGAGACTTGGGATTTCCCTTTGTTCGTGGGTGTGAGCCATTAAAGGTGTTTCAGTTTGGGCACTCGCCACCAAGCAAGAAGGTTTTGCTAGTTCATCTACGCGTGAGAAATTGGTTTTCTCAAAGGTTAGTAATTTCTTATTTATCTTATTTATTTTATTGCTTTTATTTATTCAAGTTAAGATCCCTTAGGGTTTAGTTTCTTAATTACCCTAGATTAATTATTTTTGTTATAATTCCGCTGCGTATATTAATCTAATTAGGGAATAGAAAATCCAACAGTGGTATCACAGCCTTAGCTTGATAAATACTAGCATTTAATTATCTACAATAGTATGTAGGTAAAGATAAATTGGAAATGGTATTGTCTAAATTGGTAAAATGAATTTACACTTTAGACCCTATATTTTGAAATGTTTAAAATATAAACCTAAATTTTAAAATGTTTTAAAATAGAGCCGTAGACTTTAAGAGTTTAAAGAGAGACGTTACATATATTATGAGCTATAAGTATATGTATCATTAAAGTTAAATACATCGTCGGTCAATTGATGAATCGGCTCACCCATAGTGATCAAACTATAAGAGAGGTATTCTTTGCTTCTTTGTGCGTTCAATGGAGCTACCGAGGACTTTGATAGGATGATGTTAAGATCAAAAGTATGACCTAAAAGTACTAAAACAAAATCCCGTTCTAGATACTCTAAAACGTGAATAGTATGCTAACCCATGAAAACTGCACATCTTTCGCATGGTCTGTTAATGGAGCGTGTGTGGTTTACCGGCACATTAATATGAGATCATATTGAGAGGTGATGTGCAACTTGCGATTCTCGAGCGTACTCGAGCCGGGGACCTGACGGGTTTTGCATGGTTAAGTTCACCATCTTGTTCATGATCCTTGTCACACCAGTCACGAATGGTAGATGAGCATAATCCGAGATTAACATGCCATTGATGGAAATTAATGAATCTCAAAAGAACTAGGAATTTCATGGAGAATGAAATTGACAAGAGCATTGTCTACCTAAAATAAATTCGCGATATGATTACGGTAAACCTCTTCATAAAACGAATCTAAATTATGGATCATAGCCTTAATTTAAAATTGGGTAATTTAATTAAGGAATACTCAAAATAACTAAAACTAGGTTATCTCAAAGATGTCTGCTTAAAATGGTAATAATCCTCCTGTTCCTAATTCAACAAACAACTCGAATTCCTCACTACTCTTAGTTCTTGGGAGGGAAAGACTAACCAGTCCAAACTATATGGACTAATGTGAATCTTAGGTTCAGTCTAAGGTATGAGAACAAAGAGTATGTTCTCGATGAACAGATTCCCACAAATGATAATGATTCAACCCAGGAGCAGATTCAATCTCACCGGAAACATTATGATGATGCGAATAAAGTATCTTGTATTCTTCATGAGCCCTCAATTGGAAAATACTTTTTGAGAATACTTGGGCTTATGAAATGAACCAGCAGCCAAAAGAAATGGTTCGGGAAAAAGGCAAGTAAAGAACGCCTTAATGTGGTTAGATCCCTCATGGCTTGCATACCCAAACCTGGAACTTCTAATTGTGCTTTCGTCTTGGAGATGAAAGGGTACATTGATAGGTTGGAATAATTGGATATGATATTCGATACAGAGTTTTCCATCACCATAGTTCTATCCGGTCTACCAGCTGTATACAAACAGTTTGTAATCTCATGTCAAATGGATTTGAATGAGATAGACACCTCAATAATGTAACTCAAAAATTACTACAAACCGCTAAGCGAGGGATCAATAAGGATTTGCCCTCTGGCTAAGCAGCTCCTGTGTTGTAAAATTGGTCGTGATGCAAAGAAAGGATGAGATCTTAAATAGCTACAAATGGAAGGTCCAATCGTGGGCCTAAGAGAAAGATTGAATTTGAGATTGCATCTGCCAAGTAATCCATGGAAAGTAGTGTTCTTTTACTGCAACATAGTGGGACACTAGAAGCGTTGCCGCCTTAAATATCTAAAGGACCTTAAAGACAGAATGGTCGAAAAAGGATTCAGGTATATAAGTAATCGAACTCCGCATTATTAAAACTTCTAATTCGTGCGTCTTATGTACAGGGTGTGGTACTCACATTTGCACTATATTGCAAGGTCCAAAGGAAGTGGGAGTTTGAAGCATGAAGAGCTCAACTTAGTCATGGGAGACAAGATAGTCACGCCTATTGGAAAGTTTGAGGTCATGCTAAAATCCAGAGTTATGACACATTTAAATAATTGTTGTTATTCGAAACATAGTTTGATTTCATGCTTGTTTAAGGATAGTTGTCAGTTTTCATTTGATAATGAGAATGATATAATAATTCAAATGAAATGGAATCCCAAAATTACAAGGCGTAAAGGAATGGTTGGGAAAAGTTTCTCTATTAAGGATTAAGGAGATGCAACATATATTCTTGGTATAAAGATTTAAATGATATAGGTCGAAACGGTTCATTGGACTTAGCCAGGATTTGTACTTAGAATAAAATTCTAAAAGGTCTTAGAATGGAGAATTCTAAGAAAAGGTATCTACCCTTACATTATGGCATAAAAGATTAGAAGGGATCTATGTCCAAAAGACTTAGCAAGAATTGGACGAAATGAGTCAAGTCCTATAAACTACGGCTATAGGATCGATCATATGTGCCATGACGTGTACAAGGACTGATGTCTCATTATCTTTGAGCAAAGTGAGTCGACAACGGCACAATCCTGGTGAAAGTCATTTGAGAGCTGTAAAGAACATTCTCAAGTATTTGAGAAATACTGAAGACAAGTTTTTAGTGGAGAAAAGGAATTCAGAGTAACAGGTCATAGTGATGCAAGTTTCCAAACAGATAGAGATGATAGTCGTTCATAATTTGATTGATGAATCTTACGAAATGGAGGAGCGGAGACATGGAAATTCAAAACGTTTTGAAAAGGAATACCATTTTGTTCGGAAAAGAACAAGTGATTGTGAAGATCTAGAGGATAGTCTGGCTGATCCGTTCACAAAGACACTGACTAATTCCGAACACAAGAGAATGTTGGGAGCATAAAAGGACAAGTGATTGTGAATATCAGAGGATAGTATGGTTGATCTGTTCACAAAGACACTGACTAAGTCCAGACACAAGAAAACCGCTAGGATCATAAAGGACACGTGATTGTGAGGATTGGAGGATAGTCCAACTAATCAGTTCGCAACGTCATTGGTTGAGTCCAACACTGTAAACTTGCTAGGAGCATGAGGTTACGAGATAACATAAAGTTTTAGTTGTTTGTTTGATTTTGAAATGTTACAAACAATGATGGAAACATGAACAGAGTTGGTGATTAAATAATGGATATTTATTTATTGGAAGGAGTTCTACCATTTACTATTGTTTGTCATTGTGTTTCAAGTTTAGCATGTTTAGACACCACTTCCAGAGTAATAAGATTTACTCAAACCTCCTCAGTCGATCACACTATAGGAGGTATGTGGAGATTAGACATTGCATGGAGATTGTAGATTGTCTATGGAGATTAGACATTACATGGAGATTGCTGCAACACTCATGGGTACTTAATGGGGATTTAAGTATAGGAGAGACCCGCACTCATGGAAGTTACTTCATGGATTGAAATCACAAGTAACTCTGATATGATAATATCTTGTATTCTTAAAATTGAGATACATTGAGTTTCTAGTTTTTCAAGTCTATTATACTTTAGTTTACTCAAACGCTGTGCGTAAATGCCCGTTATAAAGGGTATGCTAGGTATGACATGATGAGTTGACTAGTGCTATGTAGTCGAAATTTATTTGTTCCTTTTCGCCTAATGGGAAAAGCGATATCATGGGCCCTCTGATGACTAAATGTTGACTAATAAAGCGCTTGGCCAAGCCAGGACTAAATTGCTGTATACAATTTTGTAGTCCTATATAGTCAAATTGATCGGAAATCAGAAAACACAATCTTGAATCTGGAGATTGATGAAAATCCATATCCCAGTTTCATACGATATCAGAAACAAAGGAATATATGATCACTTATCTTAAGGGCTGTCTCTAGATATGAATCATAGTTCGGCAATTGCATTGGATGACACTCTCTGCTTAGTTAATGGGATAAAGTTTTGACCAATAATAGTTGATGAATTTTCCAAGTGGGAGACTGTTGGAATAGTGTCCAATATCATAACTAATTGGTAAGTACATCATTAAAAGTGGAGTCCTTTTTGGGTTGCCCTCAATGAACAGTAAGAGAATAAATGAGAGATAATATTAATTGGAATTAATATTATATTTAGTTTATTAATTGGATATTAATTAGAAACTAAAAGAAAAAGGAAATTTCCGGCTCATCTTAAACAACGACCCGACAAGCTTAAGTCTTTTAAGCTTGATAGGAAATTTTTAGATACCGTATATGAAGTTCATTCCAAAAAGTACTTCAGAAATCTTCTTACAACCAAGGATAAGGTACCCGAAGTACCCAATGTCCCGCTGAACAAGGAATGTTCAGCTATCTTGAAAAATACCATTCCAGAAAAACTCGGAGACACTGGACGTTTTACTCTCCCCTGTTCTATTTACAATTCAGGTATCATCTGTTCTCTTGCCGATTTAGGAGCTAGTGTTAACCTTATGCCATACTCACTTTTCAAGAGGCTTGAGTAAGAAAATCTTCGACCTACAAATGACCATACAGCTTGCTGACCACTCAGTTAAATACCCTAGGGAATAGCTGAAAATGTTTTAGTTAGGATTGACAAATTTCTTTACCCAGAAGATTTTGTAGTAATGGATATGCAGGAAGATGTACACATCCCAATCATACTAGGAAGACCTTTCATGAATACGGCCAAGGCAATCATCAACGTCTTTGCGCAAACCATCAGCTTGCAGTCTCAGGGAGAAACCATCACTTTCCATATCGACAATCCTAACGCTGGAGACCAAGCCGATATATACATGATCTCCATGAACAAGACCACAGAGGACAAAGAAACTGCAAGGTCAACAAGTGAAAGTAAATCTAGTAAGAAACTAGCAATCATGCCATATTTTCCGATTGACCTCCGTCCAATAGGACAAAAGATGAAAAATGCATCAGCAAACAAACCAACGATGGAAGAAGTAATCGGAAAGAAAAAGATAGAAGAAGAAAATAGACCGCCAACTAATCTATTTACCCCTGAAAAAATGGCGGGAAGTAACCACAACCATCCCACGTGAGGAGAAACACTGGAGGAATATTCCAAACGCACTAGTTACCAACCACAAACCATCACAGATCCCAAAGTGCTCATCCAAAGATTCGACAAAGCAGTAGGAGGAATAAGCGGCATAGCCAACATGCTTGCTCTTTCCCCTGCAGAACTACAATTCTGTCAACAACAGAAACGGACTTACGCTAGGATGTACAATGCCCTTAAAAGATCTAACATCTCATTCACCTTAACGCAATGGGAGATGTTAGGATCCATTAGAGCGCATATGAGAGAGACAACTGGACATCCGAGCAGTCGTGCCAACATTTCAATGATGAATGACCGCACATCATTGCTTGACTTGCTAAATAGAAAAGATCACCTTAGTTCCAAAGAAAGCGGATGTATGGTTATCAACTCCACTATGGGAAAACAAATTGAGTTAAGGATTGAAGAACTTAGTGATCTCGTTTGGGAGGAATCAAGGCGCAAACAACCCTTTAGGGTTACATATGAATCACCACTTGATATCGCTACTTCTATTACGATCCATCTAAGGGAGATTCAACAACTAAAAAGTAACTCCAGAACAAAGTTCATATTCTACTCAGGATGCAAGGAGATACTTTGTCAGCTTACTCTAGTTTTCTCAGAATCCGACTTTCCATTCGACAACCATCAGCACCGGCAAATAGAGGACCTGTGCACGTCCATCAGAAGATTCAACGGAGACCCCAAGACCGAGAATTATGAAGACATAAAACAGCAATTCTTGGTGTTTGTATGCTCTCTCTGGCAAAACCCACCACCAAGAGAGGTTGCTAAGACATACACAACCACCATGATCGACCCTAGTAGGACTGTCACTAAAGTAGTCGATTACATCACCTTCGGACTTCACGGCCTTCCGAGGACAACTTCAGAGCATCTTTAGAACTACAAGTCAGAATCGTGTGATAGTCCATTTGAATTGATTACGATAATAGTCAATCATTTCATGAGAATCTATCCACCTCGATACACTTTTCCGTAACCTAGGGCCCACAACATCAACACAGTAGATCCCAGGGATGCATCCATCTCCATCTAGCTAGGAGAAAAGAAGTCGAGCTCTCGACTTTAATAGAGCACTTCTCGGGAGGCAACTCGTGTTTTACATTTCCGCAATTTTACATTCCAAGAAGTGATGGAATCTCCGACTATCTTTCACACTTGGATATACGAACAAGTTTCTGCCTAACGCATCAAGTTTTTGGCGCCGACGCATGAAGTTTTCAACGTCAGAAATAAAGAAAGTATATCCAACGTGTTCACACCTACGAGACCAATCACAAGAAGACTTGATCAAGAGTGAACCCAACAAGATGAAGTTCGGCAAATGCTTACCATGGAACACTGCAACTACTGGGGAGTACTTCTATAACAGTCTCTTTCTTTCGTTATAAATATACCATATCCACTATGCTTATCACTAAGTGTGGGATTCAAACCCAATACACACTGCTAAAAGAATACGTCTTAGATGTTTCAAATCCTATGTGTAGGATTTTACCTCAATCAGAGCTTAGAATAACATCAAGGACGATGTTCTTTTAAGTGTGGGATAGCAATAGTTACACTACTGTAAAATGGATAATGGTATATGCTTGATTCTAAGCTCGTTGCTCTTTAGACCATCCTTCTCCAATAAGTAAACAAAAAATTTCAAAATTGAGTTAAAAATATGTTGAAATGAAAAATTTTAGACAAAGAATGATTTACTTTGGGGAAAAAGGATAAATAAAATACAAATCCCTTTGGAAAATTAGTTTAGTAATCCCATAAAGAGCATTGCATGACTAGGCACACAACAAACCAACTTTTGATTCGTGAGGTATCTTGAGCCATATAAAGCTTTCATTTTTAATGCTTCACTTTTTCGCTTCTTGAGTGTGTCGATGTATGCGTTTAGAATCAGAACTTTCTCCTGATATGGATTTCGAATCCGAACTGGTGAGTAAAAAGGAGATCAAATCACATCATTTTTAAACCTATCCGTACACCCAAAAATAAATACGCTATCCTTACCCTCTCAAAAGCATCCCTCAAACTTCATAGAAAGTTTCAAAGATGAAAGAAGAGAAGCTAAAAGGATATGACGTCGAAAAAAAAATCAAAAGAAAAGAATTCGAAGAAAAAAAAAAGTCAAATGGAGAAAAAGACTCCTACCAAAAATCATGAGAAAAGAGCGTCAATCCTCCCAAAAGTTCCAGCTTTCCTCTTCATACATATATATATATATATATATATATATATATATATATATATAAACCTATGAAAAACCAACACAATCCCCTCTCATATCACCAACACTCCACTCCAAAAACCCTACATCACTTCTCCTATAATGATTGTGGCTAGATCGACATCGCGCTCACTTAAAAGGTAACGATTTGATTCTTGATCAAGCCTATGACGATAAATGATACATGACTGGCGTTCTGAGTGATTGATAATATTAGAATAGGAAACCCTAAATACTTTGAGTGATTGGAGTGACCACCGTGATAGGATCGCCTAGTCATGTATCCAAGATCAAAGATCAAAAGCATGCTCCCAAAGATTACAACCCTACTTTTTCAAAAGCATGAATATTTTAATTTTCCAAAACCACCCCAGTAAAAAGTGCCACCCTAAAATATTTCATTATCCACTTATCTTTAACCATGCTTGAAATTCGAGTTTGCTTGAGGACATGCAAAGTTCTAAGTGTGGGATACTTGATATCGCGTAAAAAGTGACATTTTTACTACCGATATCTCTCTCATTCTGGAACAATACTTGGGAAATAAACTCAAATAATATTCAAATCAATGAAACTTTTTCAAGAATGTCAAAATAGAGTTGCACGAGAAAAATCAAGCAAAACGGACGAAAAATGAAGATTCCACACACGTTCGAAGATTCAAGATATCAGGACAAGATTTAAAGGCAAAAGTGCCCATCACTGATATTTCTCTTATCCAAGATATTCATTTTCAAAATACGAATCTAACAGAAGAAGAATCAACAAAAACGGATGAAGAATGAAGATTCTACGTACGCCAGAAGATTCAAATGATTCGAACGAGACATCCAAAGATTAGAGACATATTTTTTGGATTTGTTTTCGTCAAAGTCTTCATTTTTGAAAAATGAATCCAACGCAAAAAGAATGAACACAAAAAGAAGTATTACGAAGAAGATACGCGCAGTTTAAGAAACATAGCGAAAGACGGCGAACCGGGGCGGGGAGGGGCAGCCGCCGCCGGCCAACATGGTGGTGGCGCCGGATGGCCTCCCCCTGTCCCCCATGTGCTTTTTCGTCCTCGCCCATACTCGCAGGGTACATGTGCTAGGCCTTTTCCGCGACTCTAGGGTACACGTGCTAGATCTTTACGCGCTTTAGGGTACATGTGCTAGCAACTTTCCCACCTTTTGCTAACATGTGCCCCAAGTTGCTAGAATGCACCAATTTTCCCCTATAAATAGGGAGCCCATGGTTCATTTGAAGACACACCTTTTCACACACTCACACACCTTTCCTACACCATGCTTAGAACAATACTTCTACTTAGTTATTAGTTCTACTTTCTCTCTCTATTTTCTTACTGTAAATTAGTTTTAGGCTAGTATAGGAGCTTGTTTAGAAGAGAAGGAAAGTGCGGAATGCATTGTAATCTTCGGTGTATGCTCGGAATTGTGACAATTAATTCAAGTTTATTCTCTCTCTCATTTAATCCTGGTTCTTTCTATCCTTATCTATCTTAATTAATTACGTTTATATTGATTATGTTAGATTTAGTAATTTCCATGATTAGAGAGTAGTATACTTGTTGTGTTTGCTTGCGATGTAGTTAGTTAATTATGGGATGATTTATTATTAAATATAAAAGATCGGTAGTATTGCTTTGATCGTCTTATTGCATGTTCTTGTTTGATTGTTGCCTTAGGATCATCATAGTAGTAAAATATAAATGGTCCTAATTATCGTAAAGTAATATGACGGCCCCTATTCGACTGTTACTCGATATAGTACTGGAAACACTTCAAGGTGGATTACAAATGTATGGAAGTCGAGTAACGACCGAAGGTAGTCATATTATAAAACGGTATAATATTACGAAGTAATATGACGGCCCCTATTCGACTGTTATTCGATATAGTACTGGAAACACTTCAAGGTGGAGTACAAATGTATGGAAGTCGAGTAACGACCGAAGGTAGTTATATTATGGACTAATATATAAGATGAGAAACCTAGTTTAATTAACCTTTCTAAATAGACTTTTAAACTTCAAATTAATCTAATCGCCTTTTCACCAATAAACGTGATTACAACACCTTTTTAACGACGTCCAATTAAAAGGTAGTTAGTCATCTGTGTCAGTATAATTTGTCAAAGGTATGAAACTATGGAACCGCAAGGCTACATTGGGGATTATCATAGGACAAGACATGACCAAGGTATGAAGCGGCATAACCACTTTAAGTGGGGAACAATGTGGATAATTAGGGGATTTATTGGGTAGTTTTAAGAAAGGGTTAGTTTAAAGTCATAAATGAACCTTTTAAATATACAAATATGTTAGGATGACGAGGAATCGTTATATGATTCATTTATGTCTAGTACCTTAAGATTTTGTTTCCGTTCATATGAAAGTATTATTAAACCATAATTAAGATTTTGCCTATTATTCTAAATACTTTGTAATGTTACCATAACCTAGCTCCCGGTGTGACATGCTAATGGGATTTTAATTAGTAGGGAATCTAGTGTTTACATACAAGTATTAAATAATGATAATTAACAAATGTCTTTCAAAACAGTTTCTCCAAACATCATCCCATAACTTAATTAACGAAGTCTTATCAAACACTACCTTTATCTTATCTGCTTTATCTTTTATTTTTATTTCGCTTTTATTTATTTACTTGCCTAAGTTAGTTAATATAAAAACTAAAACTCCCTCACTATTTTATAAACCCTTCACTAGTTAGGAAGTCCTCATCTGCCACGCCTTAGTTTCAATTCAGTCGGTTTGAAAAATGACTCTAGGTCATACCTACCACTTGCTCACCCTTAGGATTAGCATTGTTAGGGAAAACTTGGGCCCCTCAATTACAAATTTAAAACACCCACTGATGCCCGTCGCGAGTAGCCGATGCAACGACAAGGGTAAGATCCTTACTGACCGCTGGTGACGCATCAGCACTCAAGGAAAAAACATATTGATGTCAGATATCATTTCATCAGGGACCATGTGATGAAAGGTGATATAGAGTTACATTTCATCCCTACTGAATATCATCTCGCTGACTTGTTTACAAAACCGTTGAATGATAAAAGATTTAACTTTCTTATAAACGAGTTGGGTATGTTAAACTTGAATGAGTAAGTTAAGTCTGACAAACTTACTTAGCCTTTTATGTTTTTTTAATAAGTTGATTTGATGAATTATCCCTTTAGATAATCATATTCACTGATCCACTAGATCTAACTGATTTAATCAGCGAATTAGTGATCGGTAAGTTATGAATATCTTCTGTTATAATATATAAAATCATATGAATATTTGCTATGTTTCCAAGTTAATTTAATATCAGGTCGTTATATTACTTCTAGCTGATCTAATCAATATTATAAGCTATGATTGGATCATTGAGTCTTAATATATTGATAAGATATACATTCTACTAAAAACATATTCTAATATTCATTTTAGTAAAATGCAATATATGTATCTAAAGTTGATAAATTTGATCTATATCAAAATTGAAACTTATCTTAAATGATATAGTCAATATTCCAAGTTGTGATTAATTTAGAGAGATAAAAATTCAGCAAGATAAAAGATCAAATCATCTCTTTATGATACTTATAATTTTTGGGTGGATAATCAAAATCTTTTAACTATATATTTTCAGGGACTCCTTGAGATATCATTTAATGGTTGAAAATAAATCGACAAACATTCATTATATTTAATACATTTCTAATTTAATTTAACGATTTTCAAAATAAATATTTTATGTATAATGAAAAAGATGCATTTCTGACACTCTATTTCTTACGTCAGTGCACTTTTCCTGCGCACCACGCTCCACCATCATCACCCTTATTCCACTACTACCAACCATCACCATTGTCCATGACGATCCATTTTCTACCACAAGATCATCAGGTGGTGTAGCCCTATATAATCAGGGACTTAACCATTTTTCACTTTCTACGCGCACTTGATTTTTCTGCAAATTAAAACCTCCCATCATCAAAAACCCCCAAAAATTAATTTTAGGGTTCTTATAATGGCAAGATCAAATTTTTTTAATAATTCATACACTCACTGCAGAGATTAAAGCTCTTCGAGCCCCTGAAGTGAGTGAAAATCTTGTCATTACTGTCCCGAAATCAAACTATTTGGGAAAGTTGAGGTCATCAAAAATAGAGTATGGGGAGATACTCCCTTTTATCAATAACGATTTTATTCTCCCTACTCTCACCTTATCGCTTGGGGATATGAACCCATAATGGCTTAGTGAGTTCTGGTTTACCTGCACGTACTTAGTTTTTGATGGTGTTTCACAAATCCAGGGTTTTATCAATAATGGTGGTAAAAAGATAATAATCACTGCAAACATCATCCGCACTGTCTTACAACTACCAGTGCATAGCACTTACGAGCCACTGGCTGATGGAGATACAACCAAGGGAGGCATCATCAATCTCACTGAGATTGAATGTAAAAACTCCATCGATGCAAACGACAATTGTAAGTACTTCACTGTTCATAAATCTAAAATGGATGGTTTCTGGAATGTTTTATTTTCAAACTTTATTCAGTGTTTGGGCACAAAAACTTGGAGCTATGATCCATTTAGCACCTTGGAGGCACAAATCAGTTGGTCACTAGTCAACTCCCTTTGAGTTCACTATGCAAGTGTGATCTTTACTGAACTGGTCAATAGAGTCGCTAAGCCAACCAGGGCAAAGTATGTTCCGTACTGTAGGTTCCTCTCACTGATCTTTAGAGATCAGTTTGCAGAGTATGAAATCGTGCCATTCAATGGCTTTGAACCTACTCTGCTTGGTTCTCATTTTTTTTCTAAACCAGCAACTGTATCTCTCCCTGAGTTTATGAATACCAAGGGGATACTTGCACCCCAGCGTGTAACATCTGTACAACGTTGCCCCCATTAGCCATGTCACTGTACACACCCCTAGTGACCATTGTGGCTAAACCACCAGTTAAGAAATCAACCACTGCTCCCAAGAAAAATTCCAAATTAGTGACATAGCAAATAGACTACATCTACGGATGCCAAGGGTGAAGCAGAGATTGTACGTTCGGTCCCTGAGGGCACCCTTGATTAACCTCAAACCACAACCACTTAACTGGACTCCCGAAAGTCAAGTGACTTTACACAGGAAAAACAACAGACATCTATAATGGCACAACCCATTGTTAACAATGATTCGGGTGCATCCCACACCCTCCTATCGAGTCAACCCATCAGCCACTACTATTCTTCACAAAAGGAAGACATTTCATTAGAAGGGCTAGTGGCATCAGCGGGTGATAACACACTCATTGTTGATTTCAAACCACCGGTTACTGACCTGAGCCAACTCTCATCTAGCACTACAGTAGTTGTCAATGTATCACCACAGTCACATGGTGAGACATAGGTTACATATTCTTTTTTCGATGATCCATCAGCTAAAACAGGAGCTGGTGATGACGAGGAAGCCCAACCCATGGACACCTCAGACGATGAAATAATTGATGAATCTCAACCACATCTAACTGCTGCTACACCATCCACTCCACCAACTATTGTTGATCCTACATCACTGTCGCGACCCCAACGATCGGTCAGATTTTACTCCGGTCGCTGAACCGTCCGGCAAGGGCACATGGCAATGGGTTTTATATTTATTATGCTGGGTATCCTAAGTTTTGGTAAAACCTCAAGACCTAAAGGGCAGTAAGCGGTACGTATGACTCAGGTGTCGTTCTTCAAACTACAACGGGCATGGGATCTTAGGATGATTAATTATCTTTTGTAATTTAGCTGGGATTTTTAAACTTTTCAATAAGTTAGTTTAATTTTCTAATCTAATCACTAAAATAAATTAAATTAAGGGTGGGGCTGTACGGAGAACGCAAAGAAATCAGGATAAGGAATATGTTTGCTGTGATTTCGACAATGTCATTGGGTGGATAGTTATGAGGAATAAGTCTACTAGATGTAATTACTAATCCCCATGAAAGCTTAATTGGTAATAATGTATTATGCCTACGGCCTTTACTCGGCTTCCACGTATTTGTACTACACCAGTGGTGGTTCCAACGCTATACCGGATACTCGGACGTTTTACAGCTTTTCCGTTATACCAATTAGGGTTTCAGATTACTCACTGGATATTCCTCTATTTCTTAATGAGCTACAACTACGATCCTATTATATACCTAACGTAGATTTGTCCGCAATTAGATACATAATATGTCACATGGATAGCAGTTATAGAGTGTCCAGTACATCGGAAGTTCTCCCAAATGCACAGATCAATTCAACTAACGACTATCCTCTAATCCGGTTCCCCATTTTCAGACATCTAGAAGACGTCTGTATCATGGCATGAATCTTTCATTCAACAATAACATGAACAGGCTTTAACCCGCGAAACCGGTTGGGATAATATGTCTAGCGGTCAGTTGAATCGCTCATCATTAATCATACAATCATTACAGCTATTACATGCATGTTAACCTACCTGTATTATGTTTATTATATTTATGAAAATTTAATCAGCAGGGCAGTAGTAGTGGTTAAGTATGTCTAGCATGCAGTACTTAAGCAACAATCAAACAAGAGCATGCAATAAGACGGAACACTAGCATCACATTAGATGACCTAAAGATTAAATCATGAGTATCCCGGAAGTTATCCCAAAGATACTCAACAAACAAACATGAACCTAATCTATCTCTACTCATACACTTCACGTCCCTCGGATATGTTTCAATCAAGGGTACAATGACCATGTTGAGTTCATTGATCATCATACATAGAATAGTTGGCAATCCTACTTCTAGCAATTAGCCAAGTTCTAGGGAGGAGGATACAAACCACAGCATAAGTTGGATAGATAAAACGGGCAGAGGTTCATCTTATAAGTTCACAAACAGTTTAAATTCATACAGGCAGAGTAACAGCATGGCAAATTAAATCATAACTATCCTAACATTGCATACATCACAACAAACATTGATTTGTCTAGCCTAGAATAATTCTAGCATTCATTCCTAAGCATGCATCATAAGATAACATGATTATAAGAAGAAATACGAGAGATTGTATTAAACCTGAATAAGAGAGTAATACAAACAAATCTTCACAAATCTGAAGTCTCGGAGTATCTCCGTACAAAAGCTATTAGAGGCTTCTACTCTAAACTATAACCTACTAGCTTATTTCTAGAGAGAGAAACTAAGCTAGAGAGAGAGAGAGAAAGAAAGAAAGAATGAGAATGAGGTGTGTGGAAATAAGGAAATGAGTTGGGTATTTATAGTAGAAGTGGTGGAGGAGAGGTACAAGCCTTTAAGCATCAAGAACAAGCACCAAAGCATCACACGGGGCGAGCAAACAACAGGGGGGGTCAAATGTTACCCTGGGTACCATTTGCTAGGCAACCAAGTCACCAAAAATCACCCCTAGTGCCGTATACGGCACCTAGGGTACCGTATAAGGTACCTAGCGGAGGGGGGTTGGTGCTCCGTTTGTCCTCTGCTGACTTCTCGGTTGCTTGGTTCGTCCGTATCTTCTTCGTTTTAAGCCCGTTTTGCTTGATTCTTGCACCGTTGGATTCGTTTTTCTATTATGCTTCTAATGACACTAAATTTACCAAATTTGGAAGTGTTTAACTTTTGCATGTTCCAGATTACGATCGGTGAGCTTCCAGACTACATATTTTCTCCGTCTTTCATCCGTTTCTTCTGATTTTATCACCTTCGGTCTTGGATTTTCCTATAGAATCATAAAATATAAATTAAGATCTATTTATATGAGAATATTAAGAACAGAATATTTAAGATGATTGTTTTTTCCTCGGTTTGCGTGTTATTTAGACATTTTAACCGATTTTTGTAGCAAAGTTTGTATTCAGACTACCTTGGTGAATTTTGGTAAATAATGATGGTTTGAAATGTTTTCACAGAATAATAGTCCAAAAAGTGAGGAAATAAGTCCTTAAAAACATGACATTTTGGGTCATATCAAGTATCCCACAGTTAGACGTTGCTTGTCCTCAAGCAACACTCATCAATACTCCCTTTGAAAAACATTTTTTTAAAACCGGTCTTAGGGAGAGTTATGATATTCCTGTTGGAATAGTGTCCAATATCATAACTAATTGGTAAGTATATCATTAAAAGTGAAGTCCTTTTTGAGTCTCCCTCAATGAACAATGAACAGTAAGAGAAATAAATGAGAGATAATATTATTGGAATTAGTATTATATTTAGTTTATTAATTGGATATTAATTAGAAACTAAAAGAAAAAGGAAATTCTGGAAACTCCATCCATACGCCGTATGGAAGTTCCATACGCCGTATGAATACTAGGGTTTATAAGGCGGTGGAACGGCTGTTAGAAAGTTCTGGAAACATCATCCATACACCGTATGGAATTTCTATACGCCGTATGGATTGAAAATGATGTTATCCCACATCGGTTGGGATATGAAACCCAAGTCTCCCACATCGGTTGGGCCTAACCCTTTGTTTCCAATACACCATTTTTGAATTGAAAAGTTTTCAATTCATTTTCTCTTTTTTTTATTCCTGCTCCTTATAAGAGTTTTGCGACCTTGAGTCATGACCTTAGGAGACTTGGGATTTCCCTTTGTTCGTGGGTGTGAGCCATTAAAGGTGTTCCAGTTTGGGCACTCGCCACCAAGCAAGAAGGTTTTGCTAGTTCGTCTACGCGTGAGAAATTGGTTTTCTCAAAGGTTAGTAATTTCTTATTTATCTTATATATTTTATTGCTTTTATTTATTCAAGTTAAGATCCCTTAGGGTTTAGTTTCTTAATTACCCTAGATTAATTATTTTTGTTATAATTCCGCTGCGTATATTAATCTAGTTAGGGAATAGAAAATCCAACAGTGGTATCAGAGCCTTAGCTTGATAAATACTAGCATTTAATTATCTACAATAGTATGTAGGTAAAGATAAATTGAAAATGGTATTGTCTAAATTGGTAAAATGAATTTACACTTTAGACCCTATATTTTGAAATGTTTAAAATATAAACCTAAATTTTAAAATGTTTTAAAATAGAGCCGTAGACTTTAAGAGTTTAAAGAGAGACGTTACATATACTATAAGTATATGTATCATTAAAGTTAAATACATCGTCGGTCAATTGATGAATCGGCTCACCCATAGTGATCAAACTATAAGAGAGGTATTCTTTGCTTCTTTGTGCGTTCAATGGAGCTGCCGAGGACTTTGATAGGATGATGTTAAGATCAAAAGTATAACCTAAAAGTACTTAAAAAAAATCCCGTTCTAGATACTCTAAAACGTGAATAGTATGCTAACCCATGAAAACTGTAACACCCCCAAATTTACTGTTGCGCGGAAGTAAGCTTTGGGTGTTACTAATCAATAATCAAGCACCAAAGTAAAGCATATGACATCTATATGCAACGTCGTACAATAGTACAAAAGTATTACATTGTTGAATCATAATAACAAGCTTCGAGTTCAAAAATGATTTCCTAGAGATTCTAATACATAGCTGATATACAAAAAGTAATGCAAAAGAATCTCCACAAGTTTGTATGCATGCGACTCGAGCTATCAGTCCTGGGTGTGGTGCAGTCCTACTGCTGTAATGTACATGAGATAAATGCTAAAAAGTGTCAACCAAAAAGGTTAGTGAATCTCACAAGTTTAGTATAGTAATCCTTTATGAACCACAAGTAAAGTACCAGTAATGCCCTCGAGCATAGTAAGTAAATCAGTAACTCAGTAAATCAGTAGGTCAACACAATTACCATGAGCTCACAAGCTGAAGCTTAACAGTGTAGTGTGAATGGTACAATCAAGTACAGCATCACGTACCCCCGTGAGTGCTATCTAGACACTCATATGTAACAAGTACTAATATGCCTGTTTCTACGGTGAAATCCGTGGTAGCGCTACTACCCAAGGCAGGGATTGTCAGTCCCAAATGGATCCATTTACTAGTAATCGCGCTTAAGTCCATAACTAACAACTTATGATCGGAGGATTTTCAGTGGATAAAAAGTAACTCATGTAATGCATGTAAAAGTAGTGTGTAGCAGTTTAGTACTTGTGTTCATACGTAAAACAGTAGCAAATATCTCACCCCAAGTAGAAAATAGTAAAAATGAGGCTGTAAGACTCACCTGAGTCAAGCAAGTATGATACTTTCGTGTAAGCGAATAAGTATCCCGGATGTAAGTCCGTAGTGTCGGATGTAATTCCGTAAGTTGGTTCTCCGAACCCTGCAACCTTCTGGGGTCCGAAATGCACAAGTTTGTAAGCAAGTAAGTAAGTCGGTGTCTCTAAGGATCACCCATGCTAGTTGTCCACTCAACTAGGAAATGTCCAAGTATTTGTTTGTACTTTTGTAATTATTTTGTAAATAAGTGTGGCCCGTTGGTGACAGAGGTGTAATAATAATTTAAATATTATTATTATGTAATTCATTGTGCTTGTATATCTTGTAAAGCATATACAATAGTTGTTTATTTGTAACATGACGTGTAACCGTCGTTCGGATGTAAGTCCGTGCGAGTGTAAGCTCGTCTCAAAAACAATCAGTTCGAGTGTAAGCTCGTGGTAGAGTGGGTGTAATCTCATCTAGGTGTATGTGTAATCTCATATCTTCATACTTATATGTATAAGTAATAAATGGGTGCGAGTGTAATCTCGTAAGTATAGTTATTGATTCGAGTGTAAGCTCGTATGCGTTCAAGTTGTAGCGTATACTTCCAAAGTATATATATATCTTGTAATTGTAGTGTTGTATGTATTCAATACTTAGTATAAAAAGTATTTTAAAGTTTCTGTTTCGTGCGACAATATGTAACCCGACAATGACATTCACGGACACTGTTTATACGACAATGGCATTCACGGAATTTTGTTCATGCGGCAATAGGTTCACGGAGCACTGTTCATACGACAATAGCATTCGCGGAGTACTATTCATGTGACAATGATGATGGTATTGTCGTAGGCTTGAAATTTTTCCGATTTTGTTTAAGTATTCGTTTTCGTTTACTAAGTCAAACGGGTTTGGTTTGATTTCGAGTGTTATTAAGTCCGAAACTATGCATCCGAGTCTCACCCTAGAGTCCGAGAGTCAACCCTTAGTCCGACAGTCAACGAAAGTCAATTTTTACTGTTCATCCGTCAATAAATTCATGAATTTATTGTTCATCCGACAATGTGATTCACGGAGTATTGTTCATCCGACAATGTATTCATGGATTATTTGTGATTTTTATCTAAAATAGTAAACATTATCGAATCGTTCTGAAATTTTTTACAGAAAGTTTCCACATATGTTGTGTACTTGCTGTAATTTTTTTATGACTTTTGAAGGTCGTTTGATATTAAATAAAAATTGACAAAGTGTCAGTGTTCAGTTTAATCCGAGATTAAACCACTTCTCACAAATCTAATTTTCTGGAAAAATAGGTGTATTTTTGGAATGAGCCAAAGAAGAACTTTTTGTATATAACAAAATTACCAAGATATCACAAGTGGTATCACACGTTTTTGAAGTCTAAAACTCGAGATATGGTCTCGAGAAGTAGGCAGTTTTCACTGCTCGCCGGAACAGTAAACCTATGTTACCGTAGAAAAATGTTTTCAAGTAGCAAACGGAGTCAAAAAGTCACAAGGATAATTTTGTTGGAAATATAACTTCTTGTACTACATTTTAGGCTTAAGAAACTTCCATTTTGGTGTAGTAATGATTTTTATAAAATTCGTGGAAGTGGAAATAGAATCTGGACAGGAAGGTTAACTTCCTGTTTTCGATTTTTAATTTGTGTTTCGACTTATCTTTTGGACATATAATGGTTGAGTGGCCACTAAAACATGATTATGAACTTAAAACAAGTATTTTAGAAGAGTAGAAAAGTTCTCACAATGGTGTATGCAGAAACGGAGACGGTAGGAGTGATGTACACGCGTAAGCGGTCGTTTTGGTGTCTTCGGCTTCGTTTTTCCTTCAAGAATGAGGTGGTCGTCGATGGTGGATGGTGGTGGTTTGTGGTGGTGACAGAAATTTCGTGGAAGAGAGTGTGGGAGAGAATGGTTTGAGCAAAAATGAGAGAATAGGTAGAGTGTGGGTAGAATAATGGAGGTATGGTGATGTTTGATGTTTACAAAGTCAAAGAAGTAAACAAGATGGGTATGCTCCCCCCCCCCCCCACCTCATTGCTGCAGATTTGCATGGGTCCCACCCACTAGGTGGGTGTTTAAATCATCCCCCCCAAAGTTGCACTCCGTGCGGTGTTCGTTTACCCGATCGTTTCGCGTTTTAATAAATCGTATAACATTTTTAAACGTTTTAACTGTACGCGTGCAATCGCGTTATTTTTACTTGAAGTATTTTATCAAAATACTTATTAATGAGTTATAAGATATAACCTGACTTTATTTCGTCCGTCGGGCGCGTTTCGCGCGTTTTCGTCGCGTACGGAGTGTTTTATACGATATTTAATACGTGTAATATATTCTCGCAATATATTAAGGTAAATAATGTTTGTTTGGATAATTCCACATTATTTTAACAGTTTGTCACCAACGTGTATATTAAATAGTGTCGGATCTCATCCGGTTCAAGTGTGTATGATTTAAACAAATCATATAACGTGTATGTAATTACACAGAAAGTTACATATATTTAGATTAATATAATACTAAATAATGTAATTACAAGTAGTTAGGCACTAATTAAAGTCCTAAATTAGTGGGTGTTACATTCTCCCGTTGTTAGGAGAATTTCGTCCCGAAATTAGCTCGTAGTCGTGGTGTGAGTAGGGTCCATAAACAAGTGTGGATATTTCTGTCGCATTTGGTCTTCCCGTTCCCAAGTGAATTCAGGACCACGCCTCGAATTCCACCTGACTTTAATAATGGGAATGTGACTCTGTTTTAAGCGTTTGACCTCACGGTCCATAACTTCCACGGGTTCCTCGACAAAGTGTAGTTTGTCGTCAATGTGTATCTCATCGAGAGGTATAATCAGTGTCTCATCAGACAGACATTTCTTTAAGTTAGAAATGTGGAAAGTAGGGTGCACGCTACTGAGTTCAGGAGGTAGCTGCAGTCTGTATGCCACTGGACCAATCCCTTCAAGGATTTCGAACGGTCCAATGTACCTGGGATTCAGTTTCCCACGTTTGCCAAAACGAATAACGCCTTTCCAAGGCGAGACTTTCAGAAGTACTCGATCTCCAACCTGGAATTTGAGGTGTTTGCATCTCACATCAGCATAGCTTTTCCGACGATCACGCACAGCTTTCAGTCGGTTTTGTATGCCGACGATCTTTTCAGTTGTTTCATGTATGATTTCCGGACCGGTGAGTTGTGTATCCCCCACCTCAGTCCAATAGATAGGCGACCGTCACTTACGACCGTACAGTGCCTCAAAGGGTGCAGCTTTGATGCTGGTGTGGTAGCTGTTGTTGTATGAAAACTCACACAAAGGTAAGTGATTTTCCCAGTTTTTACCGAAGTCAACTACGCAGGCTCGTAGCATGTCTTCCAGTGTTTGTATGGTTCGTTCACTCTGGCCGTCAGTTTGTGGATGGTAAGCAGTACTCATGTCCAAACGAGTACCGAGTGATTTTTGTGAGAACGCCGTAGGATCTACAGCTGATCGAATTCTTGCAATTGAGCAGAAATCAATCACAAGTGTAAAACGTGAATCAAAGTATAAATCGTATTCGGAATGTAAAGATGTAAATAAAAGTTGAGAACTTTTATTTCATATCACAAAGTATACAAAATCAGCTTGAATTCTCTCTCTAAGCTCTCTCTCAAACTCTCTCTCAAACTCTCTCTAGATATGGAAGTGAAAGTGTTACAATTTAAGAGCTCTTTTCAAAATGACCTAAGGAAGTCTATTTATAGACCTCCAAACATACTTGCAACAATAAGACTTAATAAAGTCAAACTTAGTCAATAGCTTTGACTAACCATCCAACAATAGCTTTGTTGCAATACTATTGTTGTATGAATATTGTCACAATACAATAGCTAAAAGAATATACAAACTATTTGTCACAAAATGTTAGAACAATATGTTCTAACAAACTCCCCCTTGACAATAGCTTAAGGCAAAGCTTCAATCAATTTTTCATTGATTTCAAGACGCTCAAGAATCATTCCATGTCTTTTTAACTCACTGATAAGCTGTGAGTACCTAACGATCAAATCGTTAAAAGACTCATTGGGAATACAGGTGAAAACATCCCATTGTTTCTTTAGTAAATCACGTTTGCTCTTTTTCAATTTATCATTACCAGCAAACCGCTTTTCCATTGCTTTGTACAATTCAAAAGCAGTAGACAAATCTTTCCACCCCGCTAAAACATCACTTGGAAGACTCATTGAAATGATGGATTTAGCCTTCTTATCACGATCATGTTCTTTTCGTTCTTCCGAATTCATCATCTTTAATGATTTAGGTGGAGGATTATCTCGATAAATGCCTTCAGCTCTTGGATGTATATATTGTTCCAATATTGGAATCATCAAATCAGGATCATACAAAGCAATAAATGATTCAAAACGATATCTCCAATCATCGTAATCATTTTGACAAAGAAACTTGGGCGGTTTTGTAGTTGTTCCGGTCTCTTGATCATTCTTCATCATCGTTTGCCAATTAACATGAGCCATCTTTCCAAAAAAAATTCGTGATTCACACTAAAAATTCTTTAATCCTTCTTTTGTGAAAACAATATCCGTGAATACTAACAAAATACTAAATATCCGAGAATATTAATATCCGTTAATAGTAATATCCGTGAATATTGAATATTAATATCAGTGAATAAGAGTATCCGTTAATACACTTATCCAATAATAGATGTATCCGTGAATAAGAGTATTAGTTAATACACTTATCCGATAATAGATGTATCCGTGAGTAAGAATATTAGTTAATACACTTATCCGTGAATAATAAAAAAAAATGTTAATCCGCGAATGTAATACCACTGTTTATGCGACAATAGTATAATTCACGGAATATATGTATTCACGGAAATAGGTATTCACGGAAATAGCTATTCACGGAATTATGTATCCACGGAGTATGTTAATTCACGGAGAATAATTTCCAGAATCTTCAAAGTGATGCAGATTCTTCAAAACAAGCTTGTTTTTGATGAAACTTGTTGCAATGAGCTCGGAATTTGATTTCCGACACTCAGAAATGATCAATTTGAGCTTTGATCGTCAAAATCTCAAACATGCATAAAAGAGACGTAGAAACGTAAACTGTTTGTGGAACTTGTGATCAATTCGTCATCATATCCAAGATATGAATGAATTCAGGAGAACATCTTGATCAGGAATCACTTGTTTACGATCTCAGAATGATAATTGATCAGGAATCACTTGTAGACATCACATAACTTCTTCAACTCTTCATCTTTGCAAACTAAATCACAAAATCGTTCTAATTTCTTATCCTTTGGCTCTGATACCACTTGTGAACGCCGTAGGATCTACAGCTGATCGAATTCTTGCAATTGAGCAGAAATCAATCACAAGTGTAAAACGTGAATCAAAGTATAAATCGTATTCGGAATGTAAAGATGTAAATAAAAGTTGAGAACTTTTATTTCATATCACAAAGTATACAAAATCAGCTTGAATTCTCTCTCTAAGCTCTCTCTCAAACTCTCTCTCAAACTCTCTCTAGATATGGAAGTGAAAGTGTTACAATTTAAGAGCTCTTTTCAAAATGACCTAAGGAAGTCTATTTATAGACCTCCAAACATACATGCAACAATAAGACTTAATAAAGTCAAACTTAGTCAATAGCTTTGACTAACCATCCAACAATAGCTTTGTTGCAATACTATTGTTGTATGAATATTGTCACAATACAATAGCTAAAAGAATATACAAACTATTTGTCACAAAATGTTAGAACAATATGTTCTAACATTTTGTAGTGATTGCCAGAAGCGAGAAGTAAATCGAGCATCTCGGTCAGAGATAATCGAGATGGGCACGCCGTGTCTTGACACGATCTCTTTCAGGTAGATCCGTGTCAATCGTTCCATCTTGTCAGTTTCCTTGATGGCTAGAAAATGCGCAGATTTAGTAAGTCGGTCTACGATCACCCAAATGGTATCGCAACCACTAGAGGTTTTTAGGAGTTTGGTAATGAAATCCATGGTGATTTGCTCCCATTTCCATTCGGGGATTTCCGGTTGGTGTAGCAAACTGGAAGGTTTCTGGTGTTCGGCTTTAACCTTAGAACAAGTAAGACACTTGCCAACGTAGGTAGCAATGTCGGCTTTCATGTTGGGCCACCAGTACAAGTCCTTAATGCCTTGGTACATTTTGTCGGCTCCAGGGTGTATAGAGTAGTACTTAGACTTGTGTTCCTCGTTCATCACCAAGTCTCGTAAGTTCCCGTAGTTGGGTAACCAGAGTCGGTCAGAGAAGTACTTGGCCCCATTTGGTTTGGTTTCCAGTCGTTTGTCCATGCCTTGCAAGGCCTCGTGTTTCACATTTTCCGCTTTCAGTGCTTCGAGTTGAGCGGTAAGAATTTGGGTTATCAGGTCGTTGTGTATAGTCATACTAAGTGCTCGGACTCGAAGGGGTTTCACTCATTCCTTACGACTTAAGGCATCAGCAACAATGTTTTCCTTGCCTGGATGGTAGCGAATTTCACAGTCGTAATCAGTAAGTAGTTCGACCCAACGGCGTTGTCTCATGTTTAGGTCTTTTTGGTCGAAGATGTGTTGGAGGCTTTTGTGGTCGTTGAAAATTGTACACTTGGTACCGTATAAGTAGTGTCTCCAAATTTTGAGAGCGAATACAACTACTCCCAACTCTAGGTCATGAGTGGTGTAATTCTTTTTGTGGACCTTGAGTTGTCGAGAGGCGTAAGCAATGACTTAGTCTCGTTGCATCAGTATGGAACCGAGACCTTGGTGTGAAGCGTCACAGTATACCACGAAGTCATCGTTGCCTTCGGGTAATGAAAGAATAGGTGCACTGCAGAGTTTCTTTTTGAGCAGTTGGAAAGCTGACTCTTGTTTGTCAGTCCAATCGAATTTCTCTTCCTTTTGGGTCAGTGCAGTGAGAGGTTGAGCTATTTTCGAAAAATTCTCAATGAATCGCCTATAGTATCCGGCGAGTCCTAAGAATTGTCATACCTCGGTGGGTGTAGTAGGTGCTTGCCAACCCTTGATGGCTTCAATTTTTGAAGGATCAACACGAATTCCTTGACTGTCAATCACGTGTCCAAGGAATTGTACAGTTTGCATCCAGAACTCACACTTGGAGAATTTGGCATATAACTCCTCATGCTTGAGTAGTTCTAGAACGGTTTTCAGGTGTTGCGCGTGTTCTTGTTCATTACGCGAGTAAATCAGAATGTCGTCAATGAAGACGATGACAAACTTGTCGAAGTAAGGCTTACACACCCGATTCATAAGGTCCTTGAATACTGCCGGTGGGTTGGTCAAGCCGAATGGCATCACTTGGATTTCGTAATGCCCGTAGCGAGTTCGGAAGGCTGTTTTAGGAATATCTTCGTCACGAACTCGGAGTTGGTGATAACCCAACCGTAGATCGATCTTTGAATAAAAGCTCGACCCTTGGAGTTGGTCAAAAAGGTCATCAATGTGTGGTAGTGGATAGCGGTTCTTGACGGTTAATTTGTTGAGTTCACGATAGTCAATGCACATGCGGAAAGAACCGTCTTTCTTTTTCACAAAGAGGACCGGAGCTCCCCAAGGCGAGGAACTCGGTCGAATAAATCCTTTGTGCAGGAGCTCTTGTAGTTGTGTAGACAACTCCTGAAGTTCGGAAGGTGCTTCACGATAGGGTGCTCGTGCCACGGGTGCGGATCCAGGCACAAGGTCAATAGAAAACTCGACTTGTCTATGTGGCGGAAGGCCAGGCAAGTCTTCAGGAAAGACTTCTGGGAAGTCTCGAACAATAGGCACATCCTCAAGTCGCTTCTCCTTCGACTGTTTCTCTATAACGTGTGCGAGGATTGCCTTGTCCCTTTTCTCAAGTATTTCCGGGTTTTCATACTAGAAATAATGTTAAGTCTCGTCTCACCGGTCTCCCCTTGTACGATTAAAGTTCCACCGGTGACGAGAGGAATACGGACAATTTTCTCAAACCAAATAATCTCGGCGCGGTGTTTGGATAACCAATCCATACAGATGATTATGTCGAAGCTTCCGATCTCGACAGGTATAAGGTCAATAGAGAATAACTCATCAGCTAAGTTTAACGTGCAGTTAGGTATCATACTATTGGCCTCAATGAGTTTGCCGTTTGCCAATTCTACCGTGTACTTAGAATCTAAGGCAACAGGTGTAGTGTTAAGTAGTGGACAAAACTCATCGGAAATGAAACTCCTATCAGCCCCAGTATCAAATAACACAGAAGCAGTCAAATTGTTGAGAAGGAACGTACCCATGACCACATTCGGGTCTTGGCGGGCGTCTCCAGCATTGAGTACAAAAGCTCTGCCCCGAGCGTTGTTGTTGTTGTCCTTTTTCTTGTTCTTCAATTTGGGGCAGTCACTTTTGAAATGTCCAGCAACTCCATATTCATAACAGGTTCTGGGAGTGTTAGGTTTGGAGTTGGTATTAGCAGTGTTGGTCCTGCAGTCCCTAGCAAAGTGCCCGAATTGCTTGCACTTGCTACAAGGGCAAGGACCATTATGATGAAGTTGGCACCTAGAACAGTAAGGTTTGTCCCCTTTGTAGTCCTTTCTGTTGTCAGAACTAGAGGTTTAGGCCTTTATGGTTTTGGGCCTTTTGGATTGTTGTTGGTTTTGGTTCTGGTTGCTAGAATTTCCAGACCACTTTCTCTTGTTGTTGCCAGAGGACGAGATAGGTGTTTTACGGCTAACAATCATAGCCATAAGTTCATGAGCCATACGAATGGCACTCTGAATATCTGCGGGTTTGGATGAGGCCACGTTCCCCTGGATGTTCTCCGGGAGTCCGCGTATGTACCTCTGAATGCGCTTGCGCTCAGGATCAACCATGGAAGGACAGAGGAGCACAAGTTGTTGAAATCTAGTAGTATAGCTGGTGATATCGGTACCTTGAACAGATAAATTCCAGAACTCTTCTTCCAGTCGTTGAAGTTCTTCGTTTGGACAGTACTCGTCGGTGAGCTTTCTCTTCAAATCCTCCCAAGGAATTTGATATGCAATGTCAACACCCACGACATTGGCATAAGTGTTCCACCAAGTCAGGGCACCTTCAAGGAAAGTGCAGGTGGTGTATTGAACCTTGCAGTCCTCGGGACAGTTGCAAATCCGGAAGACTGATTCCATTTTCTCGGCCCATCGAATTAATCCTATGGCCCCTTCAGTACCCTTAAAGTTCAAGGGTTTGCAGTTCAAGAAATCTTTTTAAGAACATGGCCTAGGTTGGGGCCCGTTTGCAGCTGTATCATCACTGCCAGAACTCGGCTGTCGAATAGCCATGGCTTGAGCCACACTTTGGGCAATGAGTTGAGCGATCTCGGCATCGATGTACGTGTGTCTCTTTGGAGGCATAGTGCTGAATAACAACGAATGAGACATGTAAGATATTTGCATAGAGTTATGATATATCACACATGTATATATACATAGGGTAGTAATATACACAACAGCGCGACGTGATAATCATATCTCATTAGGTAATTAGTTGAGTTACAAGATACGAGTTTCCAGGAGATTACCAAAAGTGCGGAGTTTATAAAAGATACCGGGAATATTACATCCGGTCGAATTACAAAGATCCTAAGATAGTATAATATATTACAGGATAGTTACTACACTAATCTCGGTGTAGATTCAGTCGTGGCAGCAGAGAGGTTAGGTGGTCTACAGATTCTGCAAGTCTAGTGACCATCCTGAGAGCATCCTCGGTTTCCCGCAGGCGCGTCTCGCATTCTTGCAGACTCGATTGTAAGACGGAGATCTCATTTCGGTTACCGATTACCTGGTTATGTATGATCTCCATAGTTTGTGTGGTATCTTCGATCTGATTTTGAGTATGGTTAATGGTTTCAGACAGATCTTCTTGATCTAAGTACATTTGTGCGATCCTGCCCTGAGCCGTTAGCATCCAGTTTTCTTGAGTTTCTTGAAGTTCGATTTCCATGTCGTGTATCCTGCTTTCATGATGGTGTACTCGAGCAGCTAACACCGGAACAGTGAGATGTGTTGGTTCTTGAGTGTACGGGGAGAGATCCATAGCAGAATATTCTCCGACATCGTCGGGGATCTTAATGTGTTCTTCAATCCTCCAGGTGGCCATAGCCGCAGGTAACCAGCTCCATTGACGAGCGATTGCTCGATGGTGAGCTAAAGTAGATAGGTTACCAGTAGTGGCAGGATTGGCTTAGGGACTAGCTCCGCGCGAGCTACCAGTGCGTCTAGTCACTAGGGATTCCGAGTGGCTACGACATGAGCGAGAGAGAGATGGTGGTGTACGAGCAGTTTGCCTAGATGATGAGTCTGCCATCACTGTGGCAAAAGCGTTAGTGAGTGAGGCCTATCATATACATATATACATATACCATACAATAGCCTAGAGTGTCTAGCACAAACAAGTATAAGTCCCGTTTCTCTCGTAGTCAGAGTCAACTAGTGTATTCCTATTCAACATAACCCCTTTCAGATTTCACATCATCTTCATTTAATTGTACATAGTTGATCAGGCTATGTTAAATTAAAGTCGTATGATGTAATCCCTGAACCAGTCATACCTAATAAGGAAATACAGCCTAACAGTCATAGTCTATGCCCACTAATGCAACCTAGTTCGCTATAATCGTAGGCTCTGATACCAATCTGTAACACCCCCAAATTTACTGTTGCGCGGAAGCAAGCTTTGGGTGTTACTAATCAATAATCAAGCACCAAAGTAAAGCAAACGACATCTATATGCAACGTCGTACAATAGTAGAAAAGTATTACATTGTTGAATCATCATAACAAGCTTCGAGTTCGAAAATGATTTCCTAGAGATTCTAATACATAACTGATATACAAAAAGTAATGCAAAAGAATCTCCACAAGTTTGTATGCATGCGACTCGAGCTATCAGTCCTGGGTGTGGTGCAGTCCTACTGCTGTAATGTACCTGAGATAAATGCTAAAAAGTGTCAACCAAAAAGGTTGGTGAATCTCACAAGTTTAGTATAGTAATCCTTTATGAACCACAAGTAAAGTACCAGTAATGCCCTCGAGCATAGTAAGCAAATCAGTAACTCAGTAAATCAGTAGGTCAACACAATTACCATGAGCTCACAAGCTGAAGCTTAACAGTGTAGTGTGAATGGTACAGTCAAGTACAACATCATGTACCCCCGTGAGTGCTATCTAGACACTCATATGTAACAAGTACTAATATGCCTGTTTTTACGGTGAAATCCGTGGTAGCGCTACTACCCCAGGCAGGGATTGTCAGTCCCAAATGGATTCATTTACTAGTAATCGCACTTAAGTCCTGATGACTTTGCATTTACTTGGTGTCAATTTTTCACACCGCGAACTCTCAACTTTTGATTTTTATCAAAGGAACGCACGCGAGAGATTTTGAGTAAACACCAGTATTTGTGATTTGGAGTGATAGCAAAAAGGACATTTAAATGATCATTTTCCACAAGCTGAAAGTTTCTAAGATAAGTTTTGGTGGGTGTGGAATAAATTTTTTAAGGTTTAAAGGGTTTTGGAAGAAATGAACAGGCTAAGGATCAACAGGGTTATCTAAGCGGATCATCAACACTAAAGATGAGTGTTGGAAGGGTTTTGGGCTTGAAGAGATATGATGAAAAAGGGGCTTAAATCCTAAGGAATGTCAAGGTCATTTAACTGCACCTATACCGCGTACGGTACTCTACCAATGTGGTCTCAAAGTGCATACCAGGAGCAAGTTCTAAATCCGGATGCATGCATCGGCACACTCAAACAAACGAATAGTGAAGCATTAAAGATGAATGCTTGTATTGGCTCAAGATACCTCACTGCAAGTTTTTTTTGGGTTTGTTTGTTCCTAGCCATGCGATGCCCCTCTTAGATTATCATTTTAGACCTAAGAAATTCCTATCTTATTTACTCTTAATTTCCAAAATACCCTACTCATATACGAAAATGTTCCTTCTTAAGATATTTTAACTCAAAAATTTTGAAATTTTTTAGCAAAAGTGAGTTTTTATGAAAACTAAGCTAATTGAATGAGTGGCATCTCCACTGTCGAAGTTAAGCTTATGATTTTGAGAAAAAATGAGTTTTTATGAAAATTAAGCCAACTAAATGAGTGACATCTCCACTGTCGAAGTTAAGCTTATGATTTTGAGAAACATTTTCTGAGTTTGCTTTTGGAAATAAGAATCTAACAAGAAAACCTAAGGTGTTCTATACCGCTATCCCACACTTAGAGGAACATTGTCCCTAATGTTCTCTTGAGTTGGGATTTGAAAAATCCCACACTTAGAGTTTGAACAAATCGGAAAATTTTACTCAAGTGTTTATTTTGGGCTGGAATCCCACACTTAGTGATAAGCTTGGGATATGGTATAGACTACTTCAATGAGAAATTAAAGCTAACAATCATATCAAAAACGAGAGTGAGAACGAGAGAACTCCCCTATCGATGCGAAGGTGGAAGGATGGAATTCTGGAAGATGCGCTGAAGAAAAGATCTTTGACAGGAATCTTTCTTTAGCGGTGGCTCCATAAAGATCTTTCGGCATTAGCGTGCGCATTTTACAAATAACAGCTTTATCTTCCATCTTTACACTTCTTTCACTCTCTTGTGAAGATATCTCGTAAGTGTGAACACATTGGGTATATTTTTACCGACTTCTTATTATAGCTTTTTACCGGAAGTGCCTAAATCCAGAATGCGAAAAGATGTTTTAATTCAAAACGAATTTTAAGTCATGTGTTTTTAAACGAGTTCGAGCATAATGCGTGAAAGTAGCACGCAAGTACCTCAAATGCTCGAGACACATGTCTTGTTTAAAATTTAATTCCTATTTTCCTGGATTAGGTGGTAAAAGCTGAAGTGGTGTTTTGAAGGCATTTTGATACCCAAGTGTGAAAGATAGTCAGAGATATATTACTTCTTGGAATTTAAAAAACTAATAATAATACTAAGGATACTTATTACATGGGTTGCCTCCCGAGAAGCGCTTCTATTTAGAGTCGAGGGCTCGACTTTTCCTCTTGGATCAGCTAGAAGAGGAATTCCCAGGACTTGGGATGCGGAATGGAAGTGTCCTGGGGTTTAGTGGGTAGAATCTCATAAAATGTCATGCGACGACTTCTGTGATGTTTGGGATTCTCGCCACATGAAGAGGATAGGTATGGAAATGCTCCTCAGCAGTCCTTTGCAAGTATAAAAGATCCATTATAGCATCTTGGATTTCCTTGGAGATTGGTCCATTGGTGTCCACAAGGGTGGCTCCATCGTGCTCAAGCGTCTCACGCACCGGTCGATCTGTCCGCAGGGTGTCCATAAATCCGAAGAAGCGTAGGTGGATATCCTCATGAGTGGCATTGCTGATGTCCCTCCCTAGTTCTTCAATGGATCTGAGTATGCCTTGGATCAGCTATTTCTGATGGTCGGTATACGTGAGCTCTGGTTTCAGGAAGATGTTAATCATCCTGTTGTAGACCTCACGCAACCCATTGTGGAATAGCTGTCTGGGCTGTTCCCATAGGATAGAACCGAAAATGTCCTTAAGTCGTTCAGAGACAAAATATGCAACGTTAACCGTCAAACCTTCTGGAACTGAAGAAGGGATGGCACGTGCTCTCTCGTCTGAACTGACTTGTTCTAACTTTTCGACGATTATCTGGGCGTGATGCTCGATAGTGCAGCTGATGAAAAATCTGTGTGGTGAGGACTCATCAATGTGATCATTATCTGCCAAAGAATCTAGAAGTCCCTTGAGATCCGCTATTAGCTGAACATCTACTTCATTTTCAGGGTTCCCAGTAGCATAATCCATGTTGTGTCTGAAATTTTGGAGAAACTCCATCTGTTGGCGCGAATATGGAAATGCGGACCTGATAAATGCTTGATACACCTGGCCATATGTGGTTTTCTGTGTTTCATAGAATTCCTCTTCATCGGGGAAAGGCTCATCATTGTCTAATGATTCTCCTGCGAGGTCGTTGGCGAAGGCGTTGATGCGACTAACTAGATGTTGCGGACTCAGGTAGGAATTGGCTTGATAGACCTCATATTCAGTCTCAATGTCCTCAATAAAATCCCTCTGACGTTGCGTGTATTCAATAGTAGAATCTCGTATAATCGCAATCAGAGTTCGGAAATCCTCCCCGTGTTCTTCAATAGCACTAAGCATTTCTTCTGGTTCGGATACGATCGGGATTTCGATATTTCCTATAGTAGAAGGAGGGATAATGACTGGAGGGGGAATGATCGGAGTGAGGTGAAGGCGAATGGAGCGAGTATCGATTGAAACATCAATGAAAACGATATCGTCCTCGTCACCCCAGATTGCTGAAGTGTCTGGAAACTCAACAGCGTTGGTGAGTGGTTGGGACTTGTCGGTGATCTGTGATACTGGCTGGGAAGAGTCCATCTCGATATCTCTCTCGTCCTGGGAATCAGAATCATCGCTTGATCCAGATGTACCTCCAAGCTCAAAATGTGATCGAGGCTCGGATGAGTCAAGGGGTGGAATCCCTCGAGGAGGTATATGTGGCTTGAGTAGAGACTCATCATCCAGGGAGTGGTCAATCGAAGGGTCCTCTAAGTCGCTCTCCGGCAGAGGGATGAAGTTTAAAGCATAGTCTATCTGCATGATCTCTGCGGTCGGAGGGTGTGTCTCAGGTGTAGCTTCCACTGGCTCTTCCTCTTCTTCTTCCTCAGTTTCCTCTTCTATCTCTTCTTCCTCAGTGTCGGAAGAAATCGTGATTGGCTCGTCAGACATAGGGGTGTCTGGTTCAGTGTCATCATCCGTGGTAACTCTTCCTGTCGAAATCGTGCATATCTCCGCATGCTCTGTGACAGACTGATCAGCTTGATCAATCTTGAAGGTGATAGTCTCTCCATGAGATCTAAGACTGATAGTCTGAGAGTAAACATCTATGATAGTGCGTGCGGTGTTCAAGAATGGTCTACCTAAGATGATAGGGATATGGACATCTTCTTGAATGTCCATCACTACGAAGTCTGTGGGAAATAGGAACTTATCAACTTGAACCATGATGTTCTCAACTATTCCCTTAGGGTATCTAATGGATTGGTCAGCTTGCTGGACACTCATTTTGGTCGGTTTAAGGGGTCCTAATTCCAATCTAGTGTAAAGCGAATAGGGCATCAAGTTGATACTGGCTCCTAGGTCGGCTAGAGAGTGTATCATGCCCAAGTGATAGATCGAACAGGGAAGGGTAAAGCGTCCAGTATCTCCTAATTTCTCAGGGATAGAGTTCTTTATAAGAGCTGAACATTCCGCGTTCAGTGGGATATTGGGTACTTTGGGTACCTTATCCTTGGTCGACAAGAGTTTTAGGATGTATTTTGAACTGGAAGAGGTTCGGGACACGGTGTCCACGAACTTTCCATCGAGACGGAAGTCGTTAACCTTATAGGCTTTCTTAAGACGGCCAGGAAACGGGATGCGTACTTCCCTTTGTGGTGTAGGGACAGACGGGGACTCGACTGTCGGCGGGACATGATTATCTCTCTTCACCGGAGAAGGAGTGGGAGGTTGGCTCGGTGCCACCTTCTTGTCTGTAGTACTCATCTATTTGGACTCTTCTACGTGTGGGTTTTGTACCGTATTACTAGGGAGATTACCCTGGGGCCTAGAGTCAAGACGTTGGGCTAGCTGTCCTATCTGGGTCTCAAGATTTTTGAGAACGGCCAGTTGGTTCCTAATGAATAGGTCGGTTTGGTCCTGCCTAGCGCTAGTCTTTTGGTTAATTTGGTGCTGGCCTTGGATGAACTTAGTGAGGGTATCATCCGTACTAGTAATGGGCACTATGGTCTTAGATGGTTCGGTCGATTGATCTGCGTTGGGTGCAGTCAATGATAGTGGTTGGTTATAGGTGAGTTGGGGTTGTTGTTGGTAAGTCGGGTACCTAGGTTGGTAGTTGGGCTGAAAGGGTGGTTGGTTCCTAGGTGGGTATTGGGTGCCTCTAGTCCTAGGTGGAGAGGTTCGAGCGAAGCCAGGTGGATTTTGTTGGTGAGCTGGAAATTGAGCATAGTAAACCGTTCCATCAGCAGGATCTTCGTACTCAACCTGATAACTTTCCGTTGGGAGGTTGGCACAGTTCTGGCATGCATGAATTTGATGCTGGGATGGTTTCTTCATTTCGCCGATTTGTTTCGTCAGGTGCTCGATCTTTTCTGTCAGAGATTTGATAGCTTCGGTCTGGAATGGATTGGGTGCAGCAATCGGTGCTGATGATGAGGAATGCTCACCAGAGTTCCAGTCGTGATGGTGCATCATCATATTCTCGATCAAGTTCCAAGCTTCCTCATCGGTGAGTTGCATGAAATTGCCCTGAGCAGCGGCATCAAGGGTAATGCGATGGTTCGGAGCGAGACCATTGTAAAACGTGCACAGCTGACTGGTTTTCTCTATAAGGTGGGTAGGGCATTTGTTCAACAGACTCTTGTATCTCTCCCATGCTGTGTAGATAGATTCATCATGAGCTTGGTGGAAGTTCATGATATCATTCTTGTACTTGGTTTGCTTAGCCGGAGGAAAGTACTTAGTAAGGAATTTTGTAGCCATAACCGTCCAGGAGGAGATAGAGCCGGTCTCTAATCCCTCAAACCAAGTCAAAGCGTGGTGAGTAAGCGAATAGGGAAATAGGTATAAACGGACTATATCCTGATCAACCCCGTTCTGCTTGTACGAGTTGGTAGTCTGAATGAATCAGTTGATATGGGCGTTAGGATCGTCATGGGGTAAACCATGGAATTGGCAGAATTCCTTGATAAGCTGAACGATATGATGTTTAAGCTCGAAGGATGCGCCGTGGATGACTGGATAGCTGATGGGTCCACCTTGACCTTCAATTGATGGTTTGGTGCTGTCGGCAAGCGTGACACGTGCAGCCATCGGTTGTCGGTTGGGGATGCGTTTCTCCTTGCGGATCGTTCGGATGATCTTCTCAGGATCGGGGACGAAAGTGAGAGATTCGAATCCGGATGATCGGGTCAAATATCGTTGTGTGCTGTGGGAAGGAATTTTCGAATGGAACAAGGAAAAAGGAAAAACCTAAACTAAACTACGGGATACTAGAAAGAAAAATTCGTCTGGAACGTCTTCAGATCTTACGGCTGACTCCCCGGCAATGGCGCCAAAAACTTGATCGCGCCCAAACGGTCAGTCGGGTTTTCACCCCGTCGTCGGACCGTCCGTCGAGGCGCGGATCGAGGGGTAAGTTTTAAAATTTATATGTCCGGGGCCTAAGTATACCTAGTTACTATTGGTGTATAGCAATAAGGATGACCTAGGGTCGTTCTTTGAGTCAGTGTATTGTGGATCTTCGACGAAACAAGCGTACTTATCAATTTAGTGGGTTTTAAAAGATTTGGTTGGGGTTTTGTTTTTGTTTGTTTTTTTTATACTTAGGCAGAAAATTTAAACTAAAGCGGAATAAAATAAATGTAAATAGCAGATAATCAAGAGAGGGGTGTTTGCTATGATTTCGGTAGCCTTATTGGTTGGAATGAGAACGTATTCTAAAGGTTTGTATTTTATCTATTTCAGGTATTATGTGGAGTGAGCACTAGCCCCCTACTGATAGAGTTCTCGATCAGTATGTCACTGAGCAACTAGTCTATCCTGATTCTGATCGGAGTAGTTTATCCAGCCCACAACACTAACCGGTGAAGGTATAGTGACCCTTATCTGGGATGAAACCCTGGGTGCATGAATAAGGCGACAAACCAACTCGATGTCCGACCTTTCTTAACCCCACAATAATATCTAATCTAAATAAAACATTTAAGACCAGGTTTTTAGAGTGTGCTTGATTACTTTCTATCGATGGTTTTGTGAGTCTGGGTGTTAAGTCATGACTCGTGATTCACATAGACCGATAACAATGACTCTTTCCGTGACTCTCACACTGTACTCCACCGAAGGTGTTTCCATTGCTGAACCAAGGACCTAGTCGGTACTAGCTCTGCTGATCACAGAGTTGCCGTTATTCCACAAGGCTTAGTAACTGCGGCTTTTCCTCGGCTTCCACGTGTTAACTGCACCGGAGGTGTTGTCGACGCTATACCGAGTAATCAGCCGTCTTACGGTACCTTTACATTGCTTCATAAAAGCTAACCCAGACTACTTAACTAAGTTTGTATTTAAGCATAATATTATCCATCTATGATATAAACTAGCCCTTACTTTTAAGTCCCAATAAATCCCTAAGTTGTCAACAGTGCACTATTCACATTCAGTTAGAAAACCATATTTCCACGGGCACAGTGTACTTTGCGTTCAAGGTAGAAAGCATTATTTCCACGGGTCCAGTGTACTTAGTGTTCAGTTTGAAAACCATGTTTCCATAGCCACAGAGTACTTTGCGTTCAAATTAGAAAACAGTATTTCCTCGATGACGATGTACTTAGCGTTCATTTAGAAAGCGATGTGCACACGGTTTAACAAATCAGACCATGTTCATGTTTGACACAGATAACTAAGTACCTTTGATGGGGTTCGCGACGTCCCATCATAAAGGCCGTAATCACGTTTATTGGTTGAAAGGCGATTAGTTTAATAGGTTTAAAATCATAGATAGAAAGTAAATCAAAGCACTATAATATCATTCCAACCAATTTACGACTAACTACATCATAGCAAACACACAATATCACTACTCGCTAATCATGGCAATCAATCCTAAATCTAGCATGACAACAGTAATAACAATCATTAAAGGATAGATATAACCGTAATAAGGGCGTAGCTGAATACAACTTGAACGTTACACGAGCAGAACTCCTAGTATGCGACAAGCAATATTACAAGATTGCCCCTCTACTAACTAAATACTAATCTACTACTAATTATAATATAAACCTAGAGAGAGAGTAGTGAGAGAAAGTATTGAAGTGTTTCTTGGTTGAGAAGTGTGAGATGTGTCTTGAAATGATGAAATGAGGCTAGTATTTATAGAGATCGCACAACCGTATCCGTAGACCGTATCCAAACCTCAAAATGCACAACCGTATCGCAAGGGCAAATAAAAATCAGATTTTTATCGCCCAAACACACGATACGGCTGAGTTAGGGTGAATACGGGTGAACTGGACCGTATACGGCTGTGCATTGGGTGAATACGGCTGAACTGGGCCATATACGGCTGAGCACAGGCCGTATACGGCCTGCACAGACCGTATACGGTCTAGGTCCAGCCGTATACGGCCTGGACCAGCCGTATACGGCCTGGTTCAGCCGTATCCAGCTCCTTCGGCTCTTCGTTTCTTCGTTCGGGCGTAACTTCTTCTTCGTTTATCCGTTTTGAGCGTTTCTTATATCCACGCGATCGTATTTTCCTAACAAAGAAAATGACATAAGTTAGAGGTCATAATTCTTTGTGGAGCTCAAAAAGTGCTAAATTACGTGAACCGAAGATTCAATGATCGTTTGTGCTCTGTTTACTCATTTTTAGGTTGTTTTTGTCGATTCTTGAAACATCGTCTATATTTTAGCCCATGTGATGAAATGTGATGTTTAAGTTCATATTCAAGTGTTTTCATTAATAATTGGGACAAAATGGTGAGATAATGGCACACAAAAACATGACTTTTTGCGTGTCATCAAGTCCATAACTAACAACTTATGATCGGAGGATTTCAGTGGATAAAAAGTAACTCATGTAATGCATGTAAAAGTAGTGTGTAGCAGTTCAGTACTTGTGCTCATACGTAAAACAGTAGCAAATATCTCACCCCAAGTAGAAAATAGTAAAAATGGGGCTGTAAGACTCACCTGAGTCAAGCAAGTATGATACTTTCGTGTAAGCGAATAAGTATCCCGGATGTAAGTCCGTAGTGTCGGATGTAATTCTGTAAGTTGGTTCTCCGAACCCTGCAACCTTTTGGCATCCGAAACGCACAAGGTTGTAAGCAAGTAAGTAAGTTGGTGTCTCTAAGGATCACCCATGCTAGTTGTCCACTCAACTAGGAAATGTCCAAGTATTTGTTTGTACTTTTGTAATTATTTTGTAAATAAGTGTGGCCCGTTATTGACGGAGGTATAATAATAATTCAAATATTATTATTATGTAATTCATTGTGCTTGTATATCTTGTAAAGCATATACAATAGTTGGTTATTTGTAACGTGACGTGTAACCGTCGTTCGGATGTAAGTCCGTGCGAGTGTAAGCTCGTCTCATAAACAATCAGTTCGAGTGTAAGCTCGTGGTAGAGTGGGTGTAATCCCATCTAGGTGTATGTGTAATCTCATATCTTCATACTTATATGTATAAGTAATAAATGGGTGCGAGTGTAATCTCGTAAGTATAGTTATTGATTCGAGTGTAAGCTCGTATGCGTTCAAGTTGAAGCGTATACTTCCAAAGTATATATATATCTTGTAAGTGTAGTGTTGTATGTATTCAATACTTAGTATAAAGAGTATTTTAAAGTTTCTGTTTCGTGCGACAATATGTAACCCGACAATGACATTCACGGACACTGTTTATACGACAATGGCATTCACGGAATTTTGTTCATGCGACAATAGGTTCATGGAGCACTGTTCATACGACAATAGCATTCGTGGAGTACTATTCATGCGACAATGATGATGGTATTGTCGTAGGTTTAAAATTTTTCCGATTTCGTTTAAGTATTCGTTTTCGTTTACTAAGTCAAACGGGTTTGGTTTGATTTCGAGTGTTATTAAGTCCGAAACTATGCATCCGAGTCTCACCCTAAAGTCCAAGAGTCAACCCTCAGTGCGACAGTCAACGAAAGTCATTTTTTATTGTTCATCCGTTAATAAATTCACGAATTTATTGTTCATCCGACAATGTGATTCACGGAGTACTGTTCATCCGACAATGTATTCACGGATTATTTGTGATTTTTATCTAAAATAGTAAACATTATCGAATCGTTCTGAAATTTTTATGACTTTTGGAGGTCGTTTGATATTTTATAAAATTTCACAAAGTGTCAGTGTTCAGTTTAATCCGAGATTAGACCACTTCTCACAAATCTAATTTTCTGGAGAAATGGGTGTATTTCTGGAATGAGCCAAAGAAGAACTTTTTGTGTATAACAAAGTTAGCAAGATTTCACAAGTGGTCTCACACGTTTTTGAAGTCTAGAACTCGAGATATGGTCTCACAAGTGGGAGACTGTTGGAATAGTGTCCAATATCATAACTAATTGGTAAGTACATCATTAAAAGTGAAGTCCTTTTTGGGTTGCCCTCAATGAACAGAAAGAGAAATAAATGAGAGATAACATTAAATGGAATTAATATTGTATTTAGTTTATTAATTGGATATTAATTAGAAACTAAAAGAAGAAGGAAATTTCTGGCTCAACTTAAACAACGCCCCGACAAGCTTAAGTCTTTTAAGCTTGATAGGAAATTTTTGGATACCGTATATGAAGTTCATTCCAAAAAGTACTTCAGAAATCTTCTTACAACCAAGGATAAGGTACCCGAAGTACCCAATGTCCCGCTGAACAAGGAATGTTCAGCTATCTTGAAAAATACCATTCCAGAAAAACTCAGAGACACTGGACGTTTTACTCTCCCCTGTTCTATCTACAATTCAGGTATCATCTGTTCTCTTGCCGATTTAGGAGCGAGTGTTAACCTTATGCCATACTCACTTTTCAAGAGGCTTGAGTAAGAAAATCTTCGACCTACCAAAATGACCATACAGCTTGCTGACCACTCAGTTAAATACCCTAGGGGAATAGCTGAAAATGTTTTAGTTAGGATTGAGAAATTTCTTTACCCAGAAGATTTTGTAGTAATGGATATGCAGGAAGACGTACACATCCCAATCATACTAGGAAGACCTTTCATGAATACGGCCAAGGCAATCATCAACGTCTTCGCGCAAACCATCAGCTTGCAGTCTCAGGGAGAAATCATCACTTTCTATATCGACAATCCTAACGCTGGAGACCAAGCCGATATATACATGATCTTCATGAACAAGACCACAAAGGACAAAGAAACTGCAAGGTCAACAAGTGAAAGTAAATCTAGTAAGGAACTAGCAATCACGCCATATTTTCTGATTGACCTCCATCGAATAGGACAAAAGATGAAAAATGCATCAGCAAACAAACCAACGATGGAAGAAGTAATCGGAAAGAAAAAGATAGAAGAAGAAAACAGACCGCCAACTAATCTATTTACCCCTGAAGAAATGGCGGGAAGTAACCACAACCATCCCACAAGAGGAGAAACACTGGAGGAATATTCCAAACGCACTAGTTACCAACCACAAACCATCACAGATCCCAAAGTGCTCATCCAAAGATTCAACAAAGCAGTAGGAGGAATAAGCGGCATAGCCAACATGCTTGCTCTTTCCCCTGCAGAACTACAATTCTGTCAACAACAGAAACGGACTTACGCTAGGATCTACAATGCCCTTAAAAGATCTAACATCCCATTCACCTCAACGCAATGGAAGATGTTAGGATCCATTAGAGCGCATATGAGAGAGACAACTGGACATCCGAGCAGTCGTGCCAACATTTCAATGATGAATGACCGCACATCATTGCTTGACTTGCTAAATAGAAAAGATCACCTTAGTTCCAAAGAAAGCGGATGTATGGTTATCAACTCCACTATGGGAAAACAAATTGAGTTAAGGATTGAAGAACTTAGTGATCTCGTTTGGGAGGAATCAAGGCGCAAACAACCCTTTAGAGTTACATATGAATCACCACTTGATATCGCTACTTCTATTACGATCCATCTAAGGGAGATTCAACAACGGAAAAGTAACTCCAGAACAAAGTTCATATTCTACTCAGGATGCAAGGAGATACTTCGTCAGCTTACTCTAGTTTTATTAGAATCCGACTTTCCATTCGACAACCATCAGCACCAGCAAATAGAGGACCTGTGCACGTCCATCAGAAGATTCAACGGAGATCCCAAGACCGAGAATTATGAAGACATAAAACAGCAATTATTGGTGTTTGTATGCTCTCTCTGGCAAAACCCACCACCAAGAGAGGTTGCTAAGACATACACAACCACCATGATCGACCCTAGTAGGACTGTCACTAAAGTAGTCGATTACATCACCTTCGGACTTCACGGCCTTGCGAGGACAACTTTAGAGCATCTTTAGAACTACAAGTCAGAATCATGTGATAGTCCATTTGAATTGATTATGATAATAGTCAATCATTTCATGAGAATCTATCCACCTCGATACACTTTTCCGTAACCTAGGGCCCACAACATCAACACAGTGGATCCCAGGGATGCATCTATCTCCATCTAGCTAGGAGAAAAGAAGTCGAGCTCTCGACTTTAAAAGAGCGCTTCTCGGGAGGCAACTCGTGTTTTACATTTCCGCAATTTTACATTCCAAGAAGTGATGGAATCTCCGACTATCTTTCACACTTGGATATACGAACAAGTTTCTGCCTAACGCATCAAGTTTTTGGCGCCGACGCATGAAGTTTTCAACGTCAGAAATAAAGAAAGTATATCCAACGTGTTCACACCTACGAGACCAATCACAAGAAGACTTGATCAAGAGTGAACCCAACAAGATGAAGTTCGGCAAATGCTTACCATGGAACACTGTAACTACTGGGGAGTACTTCTATAACAGTCTCTTTCTTTCGTTATAAATATACCATATCCACTATGCTTATCACTAAGTGTGGGATTCAAACCCAACACACACTGCTAAAAGAATACGTCTTAGATGTTTAAATCCTAAGTGTAGGATTTTACCCCAATTAGAGCTTAGAATAACATCGAAGATGATGTTCTTTTAAGTGTGGGATAGCAATAGTAACACTACTGTAAAATGGATAATGCTATATGCTTGATTCTAAGCTCGTTGCTCTTTAGACCATCCTTCTCCAATAAGTAAACAAAAAATTTCAAAATTGAGTTAAAAATATGTTGAAAATGAAAAATTTTAGACAAAGAATGATTTACTTTGGGGAAGAAGGATAAATAACATACAAATCCCTTTGGAAAATTAGTTTAGTAATCCCATAAAGAGCATCGCATGACTAAGCACACAACAAACCAACTTTTGATTCGTGAGGTATCTTGAGCCATATAAAGCATTCATTTTTAATGCTTCACTTTTTCGCTTCTTGAGTGTGTCGATGTATGCATTTAGAATCAGAACTTTCTCCTGATATGCATTTCGAATCCGAACTGGTGAGTAAAAAGGAGATCCAATCACATCATTTGTAAAATATCCGTACTCCCAAAAATAAATATGCTATCCTTACCCTCTCAAAAGCATCCCTCAAACTTCATAGAAAGTTTCAAAGATGAAAGAAGAGAAGCTAAAAGGATATGACGTCAAAAAAAAATCAAAAGAAAAGAATTCGAAGAAAAAGAAAGTCAAATGGAGAAAAAGACTCCTACCAAAAATCATGAGAAAAGAGCGTCAATCCTCCCGAAAGTTCCAGCTTTCCTCTTCATATATATATATATATAAACCTATGAAAAACCAACACAATCCCCTCTCATATCACCAACACTCAACTCCAAAAACCTTACATCACTTCTCCTATAATGATTGTGGCTAGATAGACTTCGCGCTCACTTAAAAGGTAACGATTTGATTCTTGATCAAGCCTATGATGATAAACAATACATGACTGGCGTTCTGAGTGATTGATAATATTAGAATAGGATCGCTTAGTCATGTATCCAAGATCAAAGATCAAAAGCATGCTCCCACAGATTACAACCCTACTTTTTCGAAAGCATGAATATTTTAATTTTCCAAAACCACCACAGTAAAAAGTTCCACCCTAAAATATTTCATTATCCACTTATCTTTAACCATGCTTGAAATTCGAGTTTGCTTGAGGACATGCAAAGTTCTAAGTGTGGGATACTTGATATCGCGTAAAAAGTCACATTTTTACTACCGATATCTCTCTCATTCTGGAACAATACTTGGCAAATAAACTCAAATAATATTCAAATCAATGAAACTTTTTCAAGAAGGTCAAAATAGAGTTGCACGAGAAAAATCAAGCAAAATGGACGAAAAACGAAGATTCCACACACGTTCGAAGATTCAAGACATCAAGACAAGATTTAAAGGCAAAAGTGCCCATCACTGATATTTCTCTTATCCAAGATATTCATTTTCAAAATACAAATTTAACAGAAGAAGAATCAACAAAAACGGATGAAGAATGAAGATTCTACGTACGCCAGAAGATTCAAATTATTCGAACGAGACATCCAAAGATCAGAGACATATTTTTTGGATTTCTTTTCGTCAAAGTATTCATTTTTGAAAAATGAATCCAACGCAAAAAGAATCAACACAAACAGACGTATTACGAAGAAGATACGCGCAGTTTAAGAAACGTAGCGAAAGATGGCGAACCGGGGCGGGGAGGGGTAGCCGCCGCCGACCAACATGGTGGCGGTGCCGGCTGGCCTCCCCCTGTCCCCCGTGCGCTTTTTCATCCTCGCCCATACTCGCAGGGTACATGTGCTAGGCCTTTTCCGCGACTCTAGGGTACACGTGCTAGATCTTTACGCGCTTTAGGGTACATGTGCTAGCAACTTTCCCACATTTTGCTAACATGTGCCCCAAGTTAATAGAATGCACCAATTTTCCCCTATAAATAGGGAGCCCTTGGTTCATTTGAAGACACACCTTTTCACACACTCACACACCTTTCCTACACCATTCTTAGCACAATACTTCTACTTAGTTATTAGTTCTACTTTCTCTCTCTATTTTGTTACTCTAAATTAGTTTTAGGCTAGTATAGGAGCTTGTTTAGAAGAGAAGGAAAGTGCGGAATGCATTGTAATCTTCGGTGTACGCTCTGAATTATGACAATTAATTCAAGTTTATTCTCTCTCTCATTTAATCCTGGTTCTTTCTATCCTTATCTATCTTAATTAATTACGTTTATATTGATTATGTTAGATTTAGTAATTTCCATTATTAGAGAGTAGTATACTTGTTGTGTTTGCATGCGATGTAGTTAGTTAATTATGGGATCATTTATAATTAAATATAAAAGATCGGTAGTATTGCTTTGATCATCTTAAAGTAATATGACGACCACTATTCGACTGTTACTCGATATAGTACTGGAAACACTTCAAGGTGGAGTACAAATGTATGGAAGTCGAGTAACGACTGAAGGTAGTCATATTATAAAACGGTATAATATTATGAAGTAATATGACGGCCCCTATTCGACTGTTATTCCATATAGTACTAGAAACACTTCAAGGTGGAGTACAAATGTATGGAAGTCGAGTAAGGAACGAAGGTAGTTATATTATGGACTAATATATAAGATGAGAAACCAAGTTTAATTAACCTTTCTAAATAGACTTTTAAACTTCAAATTAATCTAATCGCCTTTCCACCAATAAACGTGATTACAACACCTTTTTAACGACGTCCAATTAAAAGGTAGTTAGTCATCTGTGTCAATATAATTTGTCAAAGGTATGAAACTATGGAACCGCAATGCTACATTGGGTTATATTGAACAGGAATACACTAGTTGACTCTGACCACGAGAGAAATAGAACCGATACTTGGTTGTGCTAGACACACTAGGCTATGTTATATGCTATATATATAAGTAGGCCTCATTCTTTCTAATACTTTGTCTCAGAATGGCAAACACACCACCAAGTTCGTCACTCTCTTATCCGCATGGAACACGAAACCCAAGGATGGCTAGGAGGGACGCCCGTTCGCCTCGAACCAGCCCATATCCTATTCACCTCACTCTACCGGACTTAGCTGCTAGGGTGTACCATCACGACCAACGACTCCATGAAATGGATATCGAACTCCAAGAAACTCGCGAGAACTGGAGACTCACAGCAATGGAGCGAATCGAGCAAGTCTCCGAAGATCACAATCACACTGTTACCACCATGAACACTCTTCAGAATCAGGTGGGAGACACAGTCGAAACCATGGAGGTTGTCCACAACCAAGTGATTGGCAACCGAAACGAAATCTCTGTCCTATAATCAAGACTCCATCAGTGCGAGACACGTCTAAGGGAAACCGAGGACGCCCTCCGAACGGCCAACAGACTCGCCGAATCTGTGGACCGCCTCAACGCACAGCTGCCACAGGTCAATCTACGCCAGAATTAGCTTAGGCTGAATCTGTATTCTATTATGCTTTCGTAGGACCTATGTAATTTGACCGGATGAAATAATTCCCAGCATCTTTTGTATTTACTATATTATGTTACCCTCTAGAACTCATGTCTTGTATCTAATCTAATTATCTAATGAAATATGGGAATATGGTTATCACGTCGTTCTGTTCTCGTATATTCCATCATATACACATGAGATATATCATAAATTCGTACAAATCTCTTATTTTCCCTTTTCTTGTTCTCCTTGTTCAGCATCATGCCTCCCCGACACCAGGTCACCCTCAGCGAAACGGAAATAGCGGATCTAATTGCCCGCAGTGTGGCCCAAGCCTTGGCTACCCGGACACCTATTCCTAGTAGCGAAGATACAGCTACCAATGGGCCACAACCCAAACCCTGCTCTTACAAAGACTTTCAGAACTGCAAACCCTTGAGCTTTGCAGGTACTGAAGGTGCAATCGGTCTAGTACGCTGGATCGAGAAAATTGAATCTGTGTTCCTTATTTGCAACTGCACGGAGGGAGACAAGGTCAAGTTCTCCGCCAGTACATTTTCTGACACCGCCCTCACCTGGTGGAACACCTATGCCCAGACAGTGGGTATTGCAAATGCTTACAAACTCTCATGGGATGAGTTAAAGCAGAAGTTGAGGGGCGAGTATTGCCCCAGAGATGAATTGAAGCAGCTGGAAGTAGAGTTCTGGAACCACAAAATGCAGGGTGATGACATCACGGGTTACACCAACCGTTTTCACCAACTGGCACTTCTGTGCCCATCCATGGTCGATCCCGAGTATAAGAGGATTGAGAAATACATAGATGGACTCCCCGATAAACTTCAAGACCTGGTGACTTCATCCAAACCGGGTACTATTCAGAGCGCCATTCGTATGGCTCACGAACTAACGACTAACTCTGTCCGCCGTGGCACAACTTCAACCCCAACAACAAACAACAAGCGTAAGTGGGAAGGAAGCCCCAATTCCTCCAACCAAACCTTCAACAAAAAGCCTGAATCTGTTAAGGCTTATTCCTCGGGATCTACTGAGAGGAAAGGGTACGTCGGGAACAAACCTTACTGTTCCAAATGCAACCGCCATCATGACGGTTCCTGCCCTTGTACTAATTGCAAAGAGTTCGGGCACTTGGTCAAGGATTGCCGAGCCAACACCCCTACCCCCAACACTAACACGCCGAAGACTTGCTTTAGGTGCGGAAGTCCAGGGCATTTCAAGAGTGACTGCCCCAAACTGAAAAACAACAACAACAAGAACAACAACAACGCTCGAGGAAGAGCTTTTGTGCTGAAATCAGGGGAAGCCCGTCAGGACCCTAATGTGGTCACGGGTACGTTCCTTCTCAACAATTTAACTGCTACTGTCCTATTTGATACTGGTGCTGATAAGAGCTCTATGTCTGATAAATTCTATCCACTACTTGACACTACACCTATAGCCTTAGATTCTAAGTACACAGTAGAATTGGCAAACGGAAAACTTATTGAGGCCAACAGTGTGATACTTGATTGCACTTTAAATCTAGCTAATGAGCTCTTCCCCATTGATTTGATACCCATCGAGATCGGCAGCTTTGACATCATCGTCGGTATGGATTGGTTATCCAAGCACCGAGCCGAAATAGTTTGTTTTGAGAAAATAGTCCGAATCCCTCTCATCAGCGGTGGAACTTTAGTCATACAAGGGGAGACCAGCGGGACGAGCCTAAACATCATTTCTTGCATGAAAACCCGAAAATACTTGAGAAAAGGGTACCAAACGATCCTCGCACATGTTATGGAGAAAAATTCGGAGGAGAAGCGACTATAGGATGTGCCTATCGTTCGGGATTTCCCAGAAGTCATTCCTGAAGACTTGCCTGGCCTCCTACCACCGAGACAAGTCGAATTTTCTATTGATCTTGTGCCCGGTGCCACACCAGTGGCACGAGCACCTTACCGACTAGCCCCATCCGAGCTTCAGGAGTTGTCTACTCAGTTACAGGAACTCCTGGATAAGGGATTCATTCGACCAAGTTCCTCACCTTGGGGAGCTCCGGTCTTATTCTTGAAAAAGAAAGACGGTTCTTTCCGCATGTGCATCGACTATCGTGAACTTAACAAGTTAACTGTCAAAAACCGTTACCCACTTCCTCGCATTGATGACCTGTTTGACCAACTTCAGGGGTCGATTTTTTATTCTATGATCGACCTCCGGTCGGGTTATCACCAACTTCGAGTTCGAGACTCCGACATCCCAAAAACAGCTTTCAGAACCCGCTATGGACATTACGAATTTCAAGTGATGCCTTTTGGCTTAACCAACGCACCAGCTGTATTCATGGACCTTATGATTCGGGTGTGTAAACCCTATCTAGATAAGTTTGTCATCATGTTCATTGACGACATCTTGATCTACTCGCGCAACGAAACCGAACATGGCCAACACCTGAAAACCATCTTGGAATTACTCAGACACGAGGAGTTATACGCCAAGTTCTCCAAGTGTGAGTTCTGGATGCGAACAGTACAATTCCTAGGGCATGTCGTTGACAGTCAAGGGATACGTGTTGATCCAGCCAAGGTCGAGGCCATTAAGTGCTGGGAAGCGCCAACCACACCAACCGAGGTATGACAATTCTTAGGTCTCGCCGGATACTATCGACGATTCATTGAGAATTTCTCCAAGATAGCCTTACCCTTAACCTCACTGACTCAGAAAGACAAGAAATTCAATTGGACCGACAAACAAGAATCAGCCTTCCAATTACTGAAACACAAACTCTGCAGTGCACCAATCTTGTCCCTACCCGAAGGCACCGATGACTTCGTGGTTTACTGTGACGCCTCACACCAAGGACTTGGTTGTGTGTTAATGCAACGGGAGAAAGTCATTGCCTATGCCTCACGACAACTGAAGGTTCATGAGAAAAACTATATGACACACGATCTAGAATTAGGTGTCGTGGTATTCGCGCTAAAAATCTGGAGACATTACCTTTACGGTACGAAAAGTACCATCTTTACCGATCACAAAAGCCTCCAACACATATTCGATCAAAAGGATCTAAACATGAGGCAACGTCGTTGGGTCGAGTTACTTAATGACTACGACTGCGAAATCAAATACCATCCAGGCAAGGCGAACGTAGTCGCCGATGCCTTGAGCCGAAAAGAACGAGTGAAACCCCTTCGGGTCCGAGCCCACAGTATTACCATCCGCAGCGATCTCGTCACCCAGGTTCTTGCCGCTCAACTCGAAGCACTCAAACCTGAAAACCTCATCGATGAAGCCCTGCGAGGCATGGATAAACAATTTGAAATCAAACCTGATGGAACTCGGTACTTCTCTAACCGGGTATGGGTACCCAAATTCGGAAACTTACGAGATTTGGTTATGACTGAAGCTCACAAATCTCGATATTCTATACATCCTGGTTCTGAAAAGATGTATCACGACATCAAAGGATTGTATTGGTGGCCTAACATGAAAGCTGACATCGCCGTGTACGTCAGTAAATTCCTAACTTGTTCCAAGGTCAAGGCCGAACACCAAAGACCCTCAGGATTGCTCCAACAACCTGAAATCCCTTAATGGAAATGGGAACAACTTTCCATGGACTTTATTACCAAACTACCGAAAACTTCGAGCGGTTGCGATACCATTTGGGTGATTGTAGACCGTCTCACGAAATCTGCCAATTTCCTAGCCATCAAGGAAACTGACAAGATGGAGCGTTTGGCTCGCATCTACATCAAAGAAATTGTTTCACGACACGGTGTACCTATCTCGATCATCTCGGATAGGGACAGTCGTTTTACTTCTAACTTTTGGCAATCACTACAAAAATCTCTCGGTACTCGTTTGGATATGAGTACTGCTTATCATCCGGAAACTGACGGCTAAAGCGAACGAACTATTCAAACACTGGAGGACATGCTACGCGCCTGCGTAGTTGACTTCGGTAAAAACTGGGAATATCACTTGCCTTTGTGCGAATTCTCCTACAACAACAGTTACCATACTAGCATCAAGGCCGCATCGTTTGAGGCACTCTACGGACGTAAGTGCCGATCACCTATCTGCTGGACTGAGGTGGGGGATACCCAGCTCACTGGTCCAGAAATCATTCACGAAACCACCGAGAAAATCGTTAGTATCCAAAACCGACTGAAGGCCGCACGTGATCGTCAGAAAAGTTACGCTGACGTGAGATGCAAACATCTTGAGTTCCAGGTTGGGGACAAGGTACTCCTTAAGGTGGCACCATGGAAAGGTGTTATTCGATTCGGAAAAAGAGAAAAACTGAACCCTAGGTACATTGGACCATTTGAAATTCTCGAGAGGATTGGTCCAGTGGCGTATCGACTACAGCTACCTACCGAACTTAGTAGCGTACATCCTACCTTTCACATTTCTAACCTAAAGAAATGTCTATCTGACGAGACACTGATTGTACCACTCGAAGAAATACAAATCGATGATAAACTTCACTTTGTCGAGGAACCCGCGGAAATAATGGACCATGAGGTCAAGCGTTTAAAACAGAGTCGTATTCCCATTGTCAAGGTTAGGTGGAATTCGAAGCGCGGTCCTGAATTCACTTGGGAACGGGAAGACCAAATGCGACTGAAATATCCACACTTGTTCACAGACTCTACTCATACGACTTGAGCTCAATTTCGGGACGAAATTCTCCTAACAAGGGGAGAATGTAACACCCGCCAATTTAGGACTTTGGATTAGTGCCTAAACTACTTGTAATTTCATGTATTTAGTTTTGTATTAATCTAAATATACGAGACTTTTGTGAAATTACCTACACGCGTACGTGATTCGTTTAAATCGTACACTTACCAAACGGGCGAGATCCTATAAAATTTAGATTGGACGTTGGTGACAAAAACTTTTAAATAATTTGGAATTAACCAAACAAACATTAATTGCTTTAATATATTGTGAAAATATATTACACGTATCTAGTATCGTTTAAAAACACTCCGAACGCGACGAGAGCACACGAAATGCGCCTAACAACGGGAAGTAATTCAAGTTATATTTTTATAACTCATTATTAAGTATTATGATAAAATACTTCTGCTAAAAATATTTCGGATACACTTTAACATATAACGCGAAACAACATTTAAACAACTACGGGATTTAACCGACAACGACCCCTGATATAAAATTCAGAAAGACAAACCCGCGAGCCGAGACCCAAATGGGTCGGCTCAGACCTGCGGACCCAAACCAAACCGACCCATGACCCATCCCTTTTTAAAACCCTTTGTTTCCTTCTTTTCTCATTTACACCAAACACACATACATACACTCTCTTCTCTCCTTCTCACTTTCAAATTGCAGCTCCAAACCACCCCAAAAACGTCACCCAAAAACTCATCATCTTGCGGAGTTGATTCAGGGAGAAACGATCACCATCTCGAGCTCTCCATCTTCATCTTCTCCATTTTCGATTTCGTGGTAAGGTACTTCAAAACTCTTTTAAATTACTTAGGAAGCTTTTATTTACATGCTAGAACGTTTACTCAACAAAGATTTGCCCAAAAATCGACTTGAAAATGCGTTTTCATGAAAAAGTGTTCGAACAGCTCGTTCTGCGAACCGAGATCTGTTCGTCCTGCGAGGCGAACCCAATTGCGAACCGAAAAATTGAACTCGCGAACCCAACTACGAACCGAACCCAACTACGGGTAGGCTTGCGAGTCGACTTGCGAGTTGACCTGCGAGCCGACCTGCGAGTTGACTTGCGAGTCGACCTGCGAGTGGACTTGCGAGTTGACCTGCGAGTCGACTTGCGAACCAAACCTGGTGTTGCGAATCGAATTCAGTTCGCAGCCTACTGCCTTGCGAACCGAACTCGGCTCGCACCACGAACTCAATTCACACCACTATTTCAATCCATAACCCGACTTGACCAATTTTCCGAATTTAAATCCTAGATACGACTTTTAATAAAACGATGTACATAATAATAACACTCTCGGATTATTTTTACAAACCGTCACCAACGGGCCATACTTGTTTTCAAATACAAACGATATACTAAACAAACACTTGGACACGTCCTAGTTGAGTGGACAACTAGCATGGGTGATCTTTTAAGAACACCAACCCGTTTACTTACAACCTTGTGCGTTACGGACGCCAGAAGGTTGCAGGATTCTGAGGATCGATACACAGACTTACAACCGCTTTACCTGGTTGATTACACATACGTATTTACTGGACTCAGGTAAGTCTCATAGCCCCACTTTTACTGTTTTACTGTTTTACTTACGGGGTGAGATACATTGCTTATTTTTATGAACAAAGTACTGAATTACATGTTTACCAAACGGAATTGCATGAGTTTTCTCACCATTTATTTGGGGAAGCCTCCTCATCATATATCGTTAGTTATGTACTTAAGCGCGAACACTAGATAATGGATCCATTAGGGAAATGACCCTCCCCGCCCGGGGTAGTAGCGCTACCACGAACCGTTCTGTATAAACGGGCGACTATTATTCGTTACTGATGCTTGCTCAATTTCGAGCATGTCACGGGAGCAAATTTATTATTTACGGGTTAAGCTTCGATTATGAGCCTCATGGCAATGGTATAACTTATTTACTTTACATTGCGAGATTGCAAATAACTGATTTACGCCTGCGGGCATTATTAATGAAATCTTGTGTTCAAACACTTACATTATTTACAAACCTGTGAGATTCACCAACATTCGTGTTGACCTTTTTAGCTTTGTATCTCAGGTACACAGACGGAGTAGGATCCCCTCAGGATACTAGCTAGAGTCGCATGATTTCTACCTTGCATTTAACGGAGATTCTTAGCATTATCTTTTGTATTTATTATGATTATGTAATAGAATCTCCCGCTTTATACGCGGACTCTAGGGAACTTCATTTTGTAACCAAAAATGCTATGTTTCAAACATTTTATGTATGGAAATGTAGCTATTTACAAACGTTGCATATAGATGTCGTTTGCTTTACTTTTGTGCTGTGATATTTGATTAGTAGCACCCCAAAGCTTGCTTCTGCTAAACTGGGATTTTGGGGGTGTTACAGTTACATTTCATCCCTACTGAATATCATCTCGCTGACTTGTTTACAAAACCGTTGAATGATAAAAGATTTAACTTTCTTATCAGTGAGTTGGGTATGTTAAACTTAAATGAGTAAGTTAAGTCTGACAAACTTACTTAGCCTTTTATGTTTTTTTAATAAGTTGATTCGATGAATTATCCCTTTAGATAATCATATTCACTGATCCATTAGATCCAACTTATTTAATCAGCGAATTGAGTGATCGGTAAGTTATGAATATCTTCTGTTATAATATATAAAATCATATGAATATTTGCTTATGTTTCCAAGTTAATTTAATATCAGGTCGTTATATTACTTCCAGCTGATCTAATCAATATTCTAAGCTATGATTGGATCATTGAGTCTTAACATATTGATAAGATATACATTCTACTAAAAACATATTCTAATATTCATTTTAGTAAAATGCAATATATGTATCTAAAGTTGATAAATTTGATCTATATCAAAACTGAAACTTATCTTAAATGATTTAGTCAGTATTCCAAGTTGTGATTAATTTAGAGAGATAAAAATTCAGCAAGATAAAAGATCAAATCATCTCTTTATGATACTTATAATTTCTGGGTGGATAACTAAAATCTTTTAACTATATATTTTCAGGGACTCCTTGAGATATCATTTAATGGTTGCAAATAAATCGACAAACATTCATTATATTTAATACATTTCTAATTTAATTTAATGATTTTAAAAATAAATATTTTATGGTATAATGAAAAAGATGCATTTCTGACACTCTATTTCTTACGTCAGTGCACTTTTCCTGCGCACCACGCTCCACCATCATCACCCTTATTCCACTACTACCAACCATCACCTTTCTCCATGACGATCCATTTTCTACCACAAGATCATCAGGTGGCGTAGCCCTATATAATCAGGGACTTAACCATTTTTCACTTTCTACGCGCACTTGATTTTTCTGCAAAATAAAACCTCCCATCATCAAAAACCCCCAAAAATTAATTTTAGGGTTCTTATAATGGCAAGATCAAACTCACTGCAGAGATTAAAGCTCTTCGAGCCCCTGTAGTGAGTGAAAGTCTTGTCATTACTGTCCCGAAATCAAACTATTTGGGAAATTTGAGGTCATCAAAAATAGAGTATGGGGAGATACTCCCTTTTATCAATAACCATTTTATTCTCCCTATTCTCACCTTATCGCTTGGGGATATGAACCCAGAATGGCTCAGTGAGTTCTGGTTTACCTGCACGTACTTAGTTTTTGATGGTGTTTCACAAATCCAGGGTTTTATCAATAATGGTGGTAAAAAGATAATAATCACTGCAAACATCATCCGCACTGTCTTACAACTACCAGTGCATAGCACTTACGAGCCACTGCCTGATGGAGATACAGCCAAGGGAGGTATCATCAATCTCACTGGGATTGAATGTAAAAACTCCATCGATGCAAACGACAATTGTAAGTACTTCACTGTTCATAAATCTAAAATGGATGGTGTCTGGAATGTTTTATTTTCAAACTTTATTCAGTGTTTGGGCACAAAAACATGGAGCTATGATCAATTTAGCACCTTGGAGGCACAAATTAGTTGGTCACTAGTCAACTCCCTTCGAGTTGACTATGCAAGTGTGATCTTTACTGAATTGGTCAATAGATTCGCTAAGCCAACCAGGGCAAAGTATGTTCCGTACTGTAGGTTCCTCTTACTGATCTTTAGAGATCAGTTTGCAGAGTATGAAATCGTGCCATTTAATGGCTTTGAACCTACTCTGCTTGGTTATCATTTTTTTTCTAAACCAGCAACTGTATCTCTCCCTGAGTTTATGAAAACCAAGGGGATACTTGCACCCCAGCGTGTAACATCTGTACAACCATATGTTGCTGCCCCCATTAGCCATGTCACTGTACACACCCCTAGTGACCATTGTGGCTAAACCACCAGTTAAGAAATCAACCACTACTCCCAAGAAAAATTCAAAATTAGTGACATAGCAAATAGACTACATCTACAGATGCCAAGGGTGAAGCAGAGATTATACGTTCGGTCCCTGAGGGCACCCTTGATTAACCTCAAACCACAACCACTTAACTGGACTCCCGAAAGTCAAGTGACTTTACACAGGAAAAACTACAGACAGCTATAATGGCTTAACCCATTGTTAATAATGATTCGGGTGCATCCCACACCGTCCTATCGAGTCAACCCATCAGCCACAACAATTCTTCAAAAAAGGAAGACATTTCATTAGAAGGGCTAGTGGCATCAGCGGGTGATAACACACTCATTGTTGATTTCAAACCACCGGTTACTGACCTGAGCCAACTCTCATCTAGCACTACACTAGATGTCAATGTATCACCACAGTCACATGGTGAGACATAGGTTACGTATTCTGTTTTCGATGATCCATCAGCTAAAACAGGAGCTGGTGATGACGAGGAAGCCCAACCCATGGACACCTCAGACGATGAAATACTTGATGAATCTCAACCACATCTAACTGCTGCTACACCATCCACTCCACCAACTACCGTTGCTCCTACATCACTGTCGCGACCCCAACGATCGGTCAGATTTTACTCCGGTCGCTGAACCGTCCAGCAAGGGCACATGGCAGTGGGTTTTATATTTATTATGCTGGGTATCCTAAGTTTTGATACAACCTCAAGACCTAAAGGGCAGTAAGCGGTACGTCTGACTCAGGTGTCATTCTTCAAACTACAACGGGCATGGGATCTTAGGATGATTAATTATCTTTTGTAATTTAGCTGGGATTTTTAAACTTTTCAATAAGTTAGTTTGGTTTTCTAATCTAATCACTAAAATTAAAAATTAAATTAAAGGTGGGGCTGTACGGAGAACGCAAAGAAATCAGGATAAGGAATATGTTTGCTGTGATTTCGACAATGTCATTGGGTGGATAGTTATGAGGAATAAGTCTACTAAATGTAATTACTAATCCCCATGAAATCTTAATTGGTAATAAAGTATTTTGCCTACGGCCTTTACTCGGCTTCCACGAATTTGTACTACACCAGTGGTGGTTCCAACGCTATACCGGATACTCGGACGTTTTACAGCTTTTCTGTTATACCAATTAGGGTTTCAGATTACTAACTGGATATTCCTCTATTTCTTAATGAGCTCCAACTACGATCCTATTATATACCTAACGTAGATTTGTCCGCAATTAGATACATATGGATAGCAGTTATAGAGTGTCCAGTACATCAGAAGTTCTCCCAAATGCACAGATCAATTCAACTAACGACTATCCTCTAATCCAGGTCCCCATTTTCAGACATCTAGAAGACGTCTGTATCATGGCATGAATCTTTCATTCAACAATAACATGAACAGGCTTTAACCCGCAAAACCGGTTGGGATAATCTGTCTAGCGGTCAGTTGAATCGCTCATCATTAATCATACAATCATTACAGCTATTACATGCATGTTAACCTACCTGTATTATGTTTATTATATTTATGAAAATTTAATCAGCAGGGCAGTAGTAGTGGTTAAGTATGTCTAGCATGCAGTACTTAAGCAACAATCAAACAAGAGCATGCAATAAGACGGAACACTAGCATCACATTAGATGACCTAAAGATTAAATCATGAGTATCCCAGAAGTTGTCCCAAAGATACTCAACAAACAAACATGAACCTAATCTATCTCTACTCATACACTTCACGTCCCTCGGATATGTTTCAATCAAGGGTACAATGACCATGTTGAGTTCATTGATCATCATACATAGAATAGTTGGCAATCCTACTTCCAGCAATTGGCCAAGTTCTAGGGAGGAGGATACAAACTACAGCATAAGTTGGATAGATAAAACGGGCAGAGGTTCAGCTTATAAGTTCACAAACAGTTTAAATTCATACAGGAAGAGTAACAGCATGGCAAATTAAATCATAACTATCCTAACATTGCATACATCACAACAAACATTGATTTGTCTAGCCTAGAATAATTATAGCATTCATTCCTAAGCATGCATAATAAAATAACATGATTATAAGAAGAAATACGAGAGATTGTATTAAACCTGAATAAGAGAGTAATACAAACAAATCTTCACAAATCTGAAGTCTCGGAGTATCTCCGTACAAAAGCTATTAGAGGCTTCTACTCTAAACTATAACCTACTAGCTTATTTCTAGAGAGAGAAACTAAGCTAGAGAGAGAGAGTATTCTTAGAGAGAGAGAGAGAGAAAGAAAGAATGAGAATGAGGTGTGTGGAAATAAGGAAATGAGTTGGGTATTTATAGTAGAAGTGGTGGAGGAGAGGTACAAGCCTTTAAGCATCAAGAACAAGCACCAAAGCATCACACGGGGCGAGCAAACAACAGGGGGGGTCAAATGTTACCCTGGGTACCATTTGCTAGGCAACCAAGTCACCAAAAATCACCCCTAGTGCCGTATACGGCACCTAGGGTACCGTATAAGGTACCTAGCGGAGGGGGGTTAGTGCTCCGTTTGTCCTCTGCTGACTTCTCGGTTGCTTGGTTCGTCCGTATCTTCTTCGTTTTAAGCCCATTTTGCTTGATTCTTGCGCCATTGGATTCGGTTTTCTATTACGCTTCTAATGACACTAAATTTACCAAATTTGGAAGTGTTTAACTTTTGCGTGTTCCAGATTACGATCGGCGAGCTTCCAGACTACATATCTTCTCCGTCTTTCATCCGTTTCTTCTGATTTTATCACCTTCGGTCTTGGATTTTCCTTTAGAATCATAAAATATAAATTAAGATATATTTCTATGAGAATATTAAGAACATAATATTTAAGATGATTGTTTTTGCCTCGGTTTGCATGTTATTTGGACATTTTAACCGATTTTTGTAGCAAAGTTTGTATTCAGACTACCTTGGTAAATTTTGGTAAATAATGATGGTTTGAAATGTTTTCACCGAATAATAGTTCAAAAAGTGCGGAAATAAGTCCTTAAAAACATGACATTTTGGGTCATATCAAGTATCCCACAGTTAGACGTTGCTTGTCCTCAAGTAACACTCATCAATACTCCCTTTGAAAAACATTTTTTAAAACCGGTCTTAGGGAGAGTTATGATATTCCTGTTGGAATAGTGTCCAATATCATAACTAATTGGTAAGTATATCATTAAAAGTGAAGTCCTTTTTGGGTCGCCCTCAATGAACAGTAAGAGAAATAAATGAGAGATAATATTAATTGGAATTAGTATTATATTTAGTTTATTAATTGGATATTAATTAGAAACTAAAAGAAAAAGGAAATTCTGGAAACTCCATCCATACGCCGTATGGAAGCTCCATACGCCGTATGGATGCTAGGGTTTATAAGGCGGTGGAACGGCTGTTAGAAAGTTCTGGAAACATCATCCATATGCCGTATGGAATTTCCATACGCCGTATGGATTGAAAATGATGTTGTCCCACATCGGTTGGGATATGAAACCCATGCCATCCCTCTTCCCTATAAATAGGGGCCTAACCCTTTGTTTCCAATACACCATTTTTGAATTGAAAAGTTTTCAATTCATTTTCTCTCTTTCTTATTCCTGCTCCTTATAAGAGTTTTACGACCTTGAGTCATGACCTTAGGAGACTTGGGATTTCCCTTTGTTCGTGGGTGTGAGCCATTAAAGGTGTTCTAGTTTGGGCACTCGCCACCAAGCAAGAAGGTTTTGCTAGTTCGTCTACGCGTGAGAAATTGGTTTTCTCAAAGGTTAGTAATTTCTTATTTATCTTATTTATTTTATTTCTTTTATTTATTCAAGTTAAGATCCCTTAGGGTTTAATTTCTTAATTACCCTAGATTAATTATTTTTGTTATAATTCCGCTGCGTATATTAATCTAGTTAGGGAATAGAAAATCCAACAGTGGTATCAGAGCCTTAGCTTGATAAATACTAGCATTTAATTATCTACAATAGTATGTAGGTAAAGATAAATTGGAAATGGTATTGTCTAAATTGGTAAAATGAATTTACACTTTAGACCCTATATTTTGAAATGTTTAAAATATAACCCTAAATTTTAAAATGTTTTAAAATAGAGCCGTAGACTTTAAGAGTTTAAAGAGAGACGTTACATATATTATGAGCTATAAGTATATGTATCATTAAAATTAAATACATCATCGGTCAACTGATGAATCGGCTCACCCATAGTGATCAAACTATAAGAGAGGTATTCTTCGCTTCTTTGTACGTTCAATGGAGCTGCCGAGGACTTTGATAGGATGATGTTAAGATCAAAAGTATGACCTAAAAGTACTAAAACAAAATCCCGTTCTAGATACTCTAAAACGTGAATAGTATGCTAACCCATGAAAACCGCACATCTTTCGTATGGTCTGTTAATGGAGCGTGTGTGGTTTACGGGCATATTAATATGAGATCATATTGAGAGGTGATGTGCAACTTGCGATTCTCGAGCGTACTCGAGCCGGGGACCCGACGGGTTTTGCATGGTTAAGTTCACCATCTTGTTCATGATCCTTGGCACACCAGTCACGAATGGTAGATGAGCATAATCCGAGATTAACATGCCATTGATGGAAATTAATGAATCTCAAAAGAACTAGGAATTTCATGGAGAATGAAATTGACAAGAGCATTGTCTACCTAAAATAATCTCGCGATATGATTATTCAAAATAACTAAAACTAGGTTATCTCAAAGATGTCTGCTTAAAATGCTAATAATCATCTTGTTCCTAATTCAACAAACAACTCAAATTCCTCACTACTCTCAGTTCTTGGGAGGGAAAGACTAACCAGTCCAAACTGTATGGACTAATGCGAATCTTAGGTTCAGCCTAAGGTATGAGAACAAAGAGTATGTTCTCGATGAACAGATTCCCATAAATGATAATGATTCAACCCAGGAGCAGATTCAATCTCACCGGAAACATTATGATGATTTGAATAAAGTATCTTGTATTCTTCATGAGCCCTCAATTGGAAAATACTTTTTGAGAATACTTGGGCTTATGAAATGAACCAGCAGTCAAAGGAAATGGGTCGGGAAAAAGGCAAGCAAAGAACGCCTTAATGTGGTTAGATCCCTCATGGCTTGCATACCCAAACCTGGAACTTCTAATTGTGCTTTTGTCTTGGAGATGAAAGGGTACATTGATAGGTTGGAATAATTGGATATGATATTCGATACAGAGTTTTCCATCACCATAGTTCTATCCGGTCTACCAGCTGTATACAAACAGTTTGTAATCTCATGTCAAATGGATTTGAATGAGATAGACACCTCAATAATGTAACTCGAAAATTACTGCAAACCGCTAAGCGAGGGATCAATAAGGATTTGCCCTCTGGCTCAGCAGCTCCTGTGTTGTAAAATTGGTCGTGATGCAAAGAAAGGAAGAGATCTTAAATAGCTACGAATGGAAGGTCCAATCGTGGGCCTAAGAGAAAGATTGAATTTGAGATTGCATCTGCCAAGTAATCCATGGAAAGCATTGTGCTTTTACTGCAACATAGTGGGACACTAGAAGCGTTGCCACCCAAAATATCTGAAGGACCTTAAAGACAGAATGGTCGAAAAAGGATTCGGGTATATAAGTAATCGAACTCCGCATTATTAAAACTTCTAATTCGTGGGTCTTGGATACAAGGTGTGGTACTCACATTTGCACTATATTGTAAGGTCCAAAGGAAAGTGGGAATTTGAAGCATGAAGAGCTCAACTTAGTCATGGGAGACAAGATAGTCACGCCCATTGGAAAGTTTGAGGTCATGCTAAAATCCGGAGATATGACACATTTAAATAATTGTTGTTATTCAAAACATAGTTTCATTTCATGCTTGTTTAAGGATATTTATCAGTTTTCATTTGATAATGAGAATGATGATAGAGCTTCTCCTAGCAAAGGCATGTATGAAAATGTTAAATAGGTCAACAAAGTAATTTAAATGTTTGTTCGTCTAATGAGCTTGATAAATCTAAATTGTGGAATTTTCGTCTTGTGCACCAAAATAAGAAACGCATCGCCCAACTCCAAAGGGATGGAGTGTTGGAACCATTCGACCGTAAATCGGATGATGTATGCGAATCTTGTTTATCAGGCAAGATGACTAAATCACCATTCACAAGATCGTGTGAAAGAGGTGAAGGGACATTGGACTTAGTGCACATGGATGTTTGTGGACAATTCCGATGCGCTACAAAAGATGGAAATCACTACTCAATAGATTTGGATATGTTTATCAGATTAAACATAAGTCCGATAATTTTGAAATGTTCAAAAGGATATCAGAATGAAGTAGAGAACCAACTGGGTAGAAAGATAAAGGTACTCCAATCCTATAGGGGAGGAGAATACCTTTCTATCAAGTTTCTTGATCATCTTAGAAACTGTGGAATAGTTTCACAGTTGTCTCCTCCTAGAACACCATAGCCTTATGGAGTTGCTAAAAGGAGAAATAGAACCTTGTTAGACATGGTTCAATTTATGATGAGTCGGGCAATATTTCCAATAAACTTTTGGGGTTAGACATTCTCACATATCTTAAATCTAGTATTCACCAAGAAGAGATGTGAAAGGGAAAGGTTTTCTCTTACGCACATGTAGATCTAGAGTTGTGAAGTTATCGTTAGACGAGAAACTTATCACAAAAGCCAGATCTAAAAGGTATTTCTCATCGGTTATCCACATGAGTCGTTTAGAAACATGTTTATAGCTCAAAGAGGAATGTTCTTTAAGAGAGAAACAATATCTAAAGAGGACAGTGGGAGTATGATTGATATTTAAAAGATTCAAGGATCTACAAATGAAGAAATTGTGATAAACACTGACGTTCAACCCGAGGTGGTGACACCTATTGAACTTAATGACATATCCTTACCCACTCGCATTTGTAGAGTTAGCAATCCTCCTCAGTTCTATTATGGTCTTAATATAGAAGAAGATGCTAAAATTAGTGTTAGTACACTAAGTGAATTAGATGAACTTGCTAACTGCAAGGAAGCGATGGCAGGCCCTGAGGCTGCTAAGTGGAAGTAAGCAAGCGAAATTCAACCTATGTATGACAACCAAGTTTGGAATTTTGGTTGACGCTACACCTGGTCTTAAGACAATGGGTTGTAAGTGGATCTTCAAGAAGAAGACATACATGGATGGGAACGTACACACTTATAAAAGCTAAGTTGGTAGCAAAGGGCTATACTCAAACCCTCGGGATTGATTATGAGGATACCTTTTCACCAGTAGATAAGAGAAAGTCAATTTGGATAATGCTAGCCATAGCTGCATTTCATTATTGTGAAATTTGGCAGATGGATATCAAATCCGATTTCCTTAATGGAAAACTAATAGAGGGTGTGTTTGTGGCACAAGTAGATGGTTTTGAAAGTGTAAAGTATTCTAATAGAGTGTGTAAGTTTCGTAAGGATGTTTATGGAAGCCTCTCATAGCTGGAATCTCTGCTTCCATGAGAAAGTCCAAAAGTTTGAATTATATAGAAGCAAAGATGAGTCTTGTATATATGTCAAGTTCAGTGGGAGTATTGTAGTCTTCCTAGTATTATATGTGAATGATATAATACTTCATAGGAAATGGAATCCCAAAATTACAAGGCGTAAAGGATTGGTTGGGAAAAGTTTCTCTATTAAGGATTAAGGAGATGCAACATATATTCTTGGTATAAAGATTTAAATGATATAGGTCGAAACGTTTCATAGGACTTAGCCAGGATTTGTACTTAGAATAAAATTCTAAAAGGTTTTAGAATGGAGAATTCTAAGAAAAGGAATCTACCCTTACATCATGGCATAAAAGATTAGAAGGGATCTATGTCTAAAAGACTTAGCAAGAATTGGACAAAATGAGTCAAGTCCTATAAACTACGGCTATAGGATCGATCATATGTGCCATGACGTGTACAAGGACTGATGTCTCATTATCTTGGAGCAAAGTGAGTCGACATCGGCACAATCCTGGTGAAAGTCATTTGAGAGTTGTAAAGAACATTCTCAAGTATTTGAGAAATACTGAAGACAAGTTTTTAGTGGAGAAAAGGAATTCTAAGTAACAGGTCATAGTGATGCAAGTTTCCAAACAGATAGAGATGATTTGTGAATCTTACTGAATGGAGGAGCGGAGACATGGAAATTCAAAACGTTTTGAAAAGGAATACCATTTTGTTCGGAAAAGAACAAGTGATTGTGAAGATCTAGAGGATAGTCTGGCTGATCCGTTCACAAAGACACTGACTAATTCCGAACACAAGAGAATGCTGGGAGCATAAAAGGACAAGTGATTGTGAATATCAGAGGATAGTATGGTTGATCTGTTCACAAAGACACTGACTAAGTCCAAACACAAGAAAACCGCTAGGATCATAAAGGACACGTGATTGTGAGGATTGGAGGATAGTCCAACTAATCAGTTCGCAATGTCATTGGTTGAGTCCAACACTGTAAACTTGCTAGGAGCATGAGGTTACGAGATAACATAAAGTTTTAGTTGTTAGTTTGATTTTGAAATGTTACAAACAATGATAGAAACATGAATAGACTTGGTGATTAAATAATGGAGATTTATTTATTGGAAGGAGTTCTACCATTTATTATTGTTTGTCATTGTGTTTCAAGTTTAGCATGTTTAGACACCACTTCCAGAGTAATAAGATTTACTCAAACCTCCTCAGTCGATCACACTATAGGAGGTATGTGGTGAACTAACATTGTCATGGAGTGTTAGTAGATTGTCTATGAAGATTAGACATTGCATGGAGATTGCTGCAACACTCATGGGTACTTAATGGGGATTTAAGTATAGGAGAGACCCGCACTCATGGAAGTTACTTCATTTATTGAAATCACAAATAACTCTGAGATGATAATATCTTGTATTCTTAAAATGGAGATACATTGAGTTTCTAGTTTTTCAAGTCAATTATAGTTTACTCAAACGCTGTGCGTAAATGCCCGTTATAAAGGGTATGCTAGGTATGACATGATGAGTTGACTAGTGCTATGTAGTCGAAATTTATTTGTTCCTTTTCGCCTAATGGGAAAAGTGATATCATGGGCCCTCTGATGACTAAATGTTGACTAATAAAGTGCTTGGCCAAGCCAGGACTAAATTGATGTATACAATTTTGTAGTCCTATAGAGTCAAATTGATCGGAAATCAGAAAACACAATCTTGAATCTGGAGATTGATTAAAATCCATGTCCCAGTTTCATGCGATATCAGAAACAAAGGAATATATGATCACTTGTCTAAAGGGCTGTCTCTAGATATGAATCATAGTTCGGCAGTTGCATTGGATGACACTCTCTGCTTAGTTAATGGGATAAAGTTTAGACCAATAATAGTTGACGAATTGTCTAAGTGGGAGACTGTTGGAATAGTGTCCAATATCATAACTAATTGGTAAGTACATCATTAAAAGTGGAGTCCTTTTTGGGTTGCCCTCAATGAACAGTAAGAGAAATAAATGAGAGATAATATTAATTGGAATTAATATTATATTTAGTTTATTAATTGGATATTAATTAGAAACTAAAAGAAAAAGGAAATTCTGGAAACTCCATCCATACGCCATATGGAAGTTCCATACGCCGTATGCATGCTAGGGTTTATAAGGCGGTGGAACGGCTGTCGAAAAGTTCTGGAAACATCATCCATATGCCGTATTGTAAAGACATGTTTTGATTAATACTTATTTTTTGTCTAAGTGTTAATCCGTGATTAGTTTGTCCATGAATGATAAGGATTCGACAATAGTGGGTTGTCCGTGAATGATAAGGATTCGACAATAGTGTAATTATCCGTGAATGCTTGATCCGACATTTGCATTCCGTGAATGCTTGGATTCACGGAAGGTGTAATTCCGTGAATGTCTATTCACGGATTGCACTTAGTATTGTCGAATAAAATACTTGTCTATAAATAGGTCAGTTGAAGTCATTTTGAAGTGTGTTCTTTTTGAGAGCTTTTTGAGAGATCACTTGTAGACATTCACTTGTACATTTTGACTTCTTGTATATGAAAGATTGATATTGCAATATAATCAAGATTTCTTGTTGGATACATTCATCTCTCATCTTTACTACAATTCATATTGTGATTACGTATATTTGTTTTCCGCACGAATATACATACGTTCTAGTTTGCGTATTCTGATCCGAGGACGCTCACAAGTGGTATCAGAGACAAAGGATAAGAAATTAGAACATTTATGTGAATTAAAGTGTGAAGATGAAGATTTGAAGAAGTTGTTGTGATGTCTAGTGTTACGGTCATTTGAGACGGTGTCAAAATCATTCTGAAGATTGTTAACGAGTGATTTTTGATATAGAATTTCTTCTGAATTCATTCACATTTACTCTATGATGACGAGTTGATCAAGAAGCATACCAAGAGTTCACGACTTTTCTGCATGATTGAAACTTTGACGTTCAAAGTTCAAATTGATCGTTTCTGAGTGTCGGAAATTAAATTCCGAGCACATTGCATCAAGTTTCATCAAGAACAAGTCTGTTTTGAAGAATCTGGATCATTTTGAAAATTCTGGAAATTGTCTTCCGTGAATTAACGTTTTCCGTGAATTCAGAACTCCGTGAATATATATACTCTGTGAATATTACTATTGTCGCATAAACAGTAATATTACATTCACGGATCGAGTAATTTTCCGTGAATTATACTATTGTCGCATAAACAGTGGTATTACATTCACGGATTACTCATTTTCAAAATATTACTAACTGATTTTTCATATTCACGGCTATTAGTATTAACGGATAATAGTATTCACGGATATTAATATTCATCTATATTAATATTCACGGATATTAGTATTATCGGATATTAATATTCACGGATATTAGTATTATCGGATATTAATATTCACGGATATTAGTATTATCGGATATTAATATTCACGGATATTTGTATTATCGGATATTAATATTCACGGATATTAGTATTTGGTTATATATTAGTATTCTCGGATATTGTATTCACTAGGAAAGATTAAAGAATTTTTAGTGTGATTCACGGATTTAGTTTTCACGGATTTCATCTTGGAAGATGGCTCATGTTAACTGGCAAACGATGATGAAAAATGATCAAGAGATTGGAACAACTACAAAACCACCCAAGTTTCTTTGTCAAAACGATTATGATGACTGGAGATATCGTTTTGAATCGTTTATTACTTTGTATGATCCTGATTTGATGATTCCAATATTGGAACAATATATACATCCGAGAGCAGAAGGCATTTATCGAGATAATCCTCCACCTAAATCATTAAAGATGATGAATTCGGAAGAACGAAAAGAACATGATCGTGATAAGAAAGCCAAATCCATCATTTCAATGAGTCTTCCAAGCGATGTTTTAGCAGGGTGGAAAGATTTGTCTACTGCTTTTGAATTGTACAAAGCAATGGAAAAGCGGTTTGCTGGTAATGATAAATTGAAAAAGAGCAAACGCGATTTACTAAAGAAACAATGGGATGTTTTCACCTGTATTCCCAATGAGTCTTTTAACGATTTGATTGTTAGGTACTCACAGCTTATTAGTGAGTTAAAAAGACATGGAATGATTCTTGAGCGTCTTGAAATCAATGAAAAATTGATTGAAGCTTTGCCTTCTCGATGGGACATCAAAGCAAATATCTTGATGGAAGATGAATCATTAGGGGAATATGCTTTTGAAGATTTGATAAATAAACTTTAGGTGTATGATGTGTCTCTCCAGAAAAAGGAGACAGGAAAAATGATGCAGTTTACTCAATTTGGTACTACCAAATCTTCTGAAACAACAGCATTATATTCAGGATCTGAAACTTATTCTGGTGGAAATTCAAGTGGAACCACATCTGGTGGTTATTCAAGTTTTGGTTTTTATGGTTCTGGAAGTTCTCCAACTTCTAGCCATCAACAACAACAGAATTCTAATCCACAAGGTTCAAGAGTGACTGAAGCTTATGCAAATGTTGTTACTGCATTCTTGTCTTCATATGAAGCTTTTATTTCTGGAAGAGTTGGAAATGTTGAGTTAGTTGAAGAGGATTATGATCAATTGCATCCAGATGACCTAGAAGAGATGGATTTGCAATGGAATATGGCTATGCTTACCAGGCGGGTTAAAAAGTTTTTACAGAGAACTGGTAAAAGTAAACTGGGAGGTAAATCAGGTTTTGACAAGTCAAGAGTTCGTTGTTACAATTGTCAAAACCTTGGTCACTTTGCAAGAGAATGTGAAAAGAATAAAGCTCCAACTTCTGGTTTTACTAAGCCATCAACCTCCAAGACATATTCTTCATCTGTTCAGTCTCAAACAAAGGACACATCTGCTACTCCCACGTCTTCTGCACTTATTTCTACTTCTGATGAGTTTTATGATTGGAGTGCACACGTGGATGAGTATTCCCATAACCAAGCATTTATGGCGAATGTTTCCGAGGTCGATTCTTCCCTTGCTAACCAAATTTGCTCAAATTGCACTGATTTGAATAATCAAATCAGCATTTATCAAACTCAAAATGCTAAACTTTTAACTGACAATGAAAAGTTAAAAATACAGAACAAGAAATTGGTTGAAAATAATAATCTTTTAAATAAACGTTTTTAGTCAACAAATGTTGAAACACATGATTTAAAAGCAAAAATCTTCAATCAACAATCCATTATCAATAGCTATTTGGTTGAAATGGAATTACTCAAGAAAGAAAAATCTAATGCTGATTCTATGCTTTTAGATCTTGAAAGAAAATTGCTAAACGTGTCAACATCTGCTGTTGTTTTTGATGAGATAATCAATAACCAACGTTTAGATACTAAATCTAAATCTGGGATTGGATATCAAGATGATTCAAAAACAAAAGACTCAAAAGTTGAATATCATTTTGTTCCTCCACCAACTACCTATTCTGCATTGCCAGTTAAAGATGAAGCAAATGTTGAGTTTGCTTATGGGAAGGGTAAGGTTAATAAATTAAAAGACATACCTCAAAAGATGTCATTTAGTGAGACTTTAGAATCATCTTCCAAAGATGATTCCAAAGTTGATGATTCACCAACTGATGAATCCAAAGTTGATGCTTTCAAAATGAAGAAGCATGATTGTGAGTGTAGTGACAAAATTAAAGATTGTGTTTTGAAAAAGTTGAAAGAAAAATCAAAAGCTTGTAAAACACCATCACAAGTTAAACAGATTTTGAAACAATCTTTTTCACCACAAAAATCACAATCATCAACTTCTTCATCAAAAGCTAAACTTCCTTCTTCTCACTTTGTTTCTACCAAAACTGAAGTTTCTACGAGTAGAAAATCACATTCTAAATGCGAGGCTTCTACAAGTAAGACTTCACTTCATGTTTCTGATAAAAGGGTTACTTCTCGGAAACAATATGAAACAAGAAAATGTTTTTATTGTAGTGTTCGTGGACATCTTATCAATGAGTGTCACAAGCTTGCTAAAAAACGTTTAAGAAATATTTTGAAGCAAGCTAAACATTCTGAAATTAAAGATGATTTAAAAACTATCCACGAAAAATCATCAAAACCGAAAGTAACATCTTTTGTTTCTTCAACGAAGAAAACAAAATCTCATGATGCGTCAATCAAAAGGAATTTCAAAAGGAATTTGAAACAAATTGACGTTTTTATCATGGATGTCATTACTGGACGACCCATAGCCTCAAAGGCTTGGGTCTCCATTAGCAACTAATCCGCTTTTGATCAAATGTCTTATAGTCTTCCCGAGCTATTGATAACATATGGTACATCGATAGTGGCTGTTCAAGACATATGACAGGGAATTTCTCTCTGCTTGAGGATGTTAAGGTTAAAGACGGAGGGTTTGTTGCATTTGCCGGAGACAAAGGTGGCATGATTTCTTGTGAGGGAACCGTTTCAAACGGGGAAATCAGCTTTGATAAAGTAAATTATGTTGAACAACTTCAACATAATCTACTTAGTGTTTCTCAAGTTTGTGACAAGAAACTGTCAACTTGGTTTAACGATGAAGAGTGCTTAATTCTTAAACCAGGGTTTGTGGTACCTCAAGAGTGGATTCTTATGCGAGCACCAAGGGTAAAGAATATGTATGTCTTAGACATGCGTAACATTACTCGATCTACAGAGCATACTTGCTTATTGTCAAAAGCTACAGAAAAGGAATCAATTTTGTGGCACAGAAGAATGGGTCACATTAACTTTAGGAAAATGAACTTCTTAGTTAAGAATGATTTAGTGATTGGGGTTCCTAAACAAACCTTTTCACTAAATGATCATTGTATTTCCTGTAAAAAGGGAAAACAAACTAAGAAGTCTCATAAACCAAAATTGATGAATTCGATTAACATTCCTTTGGAACTTCTCCATATGGATTTGTTTGGACCCGTCAGTGTTAGGAGTATTGGGGGCAAATCCTATTGTTTAGTAATCACTGATGATTACTCCAGATTTTCATGGGTTTACTTCCTTAGTACAAAAGATGAGGCTGCTGAGAAAATTAAGTATCTAATTCTGAGATTAGAAACTTTGTTTTCTCTGAAAGTGAAAATTTTGAGAAGTGATAATGGTACAGAATTCAAGAACTACTTAATGGAAATGTTTTGTCTTCAGCACGGAATTACTCAATAATTTAGTGCACCTCGAACTCCACAACAAAATGGAGTTGCTGAAAGGAAGAACAGAACTTTGATCGAAGCTGCAAGAACAATGCTCTCAGATGCAAAGTTGCCAACAACTTTTTGGGCAGAAGCAGTTAATACGGCTTGTTTCGTATTAAATAGAGTTCTTGTGGTCAAAGATAAGCAGAAATCGAGCTATGAATTACTGAATAATCGGAAACCGAATATTCATTTTTTGGAACCTTTTGGATGTCCGTGTTTGTTGTTGAAGACTAAGGATCGCCTTCCTAAGTTTGCTGAAAAATCTGAATCTGGATTTTTCTTGGGATATTCTACCAATTCTCACAACAAGAGAGTTTATAACACGGCATCACATCGAATAGAGGAATGCTATGAAGTTGAATTTCTTCGGCATTCTCCTTCTTCTAATGGTATAGGTCCAAAATGGTTATTCGATTACGACACGTTCTTTAATTCTCTTGCTATTTTTCAGCATGATGTGTCTTCTTCTGCTACAGATTTGGATGACAACAGTTTGTGAAATTGCAAGTTTGGACTTTAGTGAAACCACCTAAAGATGTGCATCCGATTGGCACTCGATGGGTTTTTCGTAATAAGAAAGATGATCGAGGAATTGTGGTCCGCAATAAGGCCCGATTAGTCGTTCAAGGTTTCACTCAGATCGAAGGTTTAGATTATGATGAAGTGTTTGCACCGGTTGCTAGACTTGAATCAATTCGGATCTTTCTAGCTTATGCTTCCTTCATGAGGTTTAAAGTATATCAGTTGGACGTCAAGTGCGCATTTTTATATGGGAAAGTGCATGAAGAAGTGTTTGTCAAACAACCACCGGGTTTTGAAGACTCTAAATTCCCAGATTATGTGTATCGGTTGGATAAAGCTTTGTATGGTTTACATCAAGCTCCCAAAGCTTGGTATGAAACTTTATCTCAACATCTGCTTGCAAATGGGTTTTCTAGAGGTCAGATTGACAGCACTCTTTACATCAGAAAAGTAAAAGGGAATTTGTTGCTTGTTCAAGTGTATGTAGATGACATCATATTTGGATCGACAAATGAAAGCTTATGCAGAGAGTTTGAGCAGATTATGAAATCAAAATTTGAAATGAGTTCAATGGGTGAAATGGCATTCTTTCTTGGGTTGCAAGTCCAGCAACTTGATTCAGGCATTTTCATACATCAAACAAAGTATGTTACTGAAATCTTAAAGAAATTTCTGATGAAAGATGTCAAATCCATTTCTACACCTATTGATCTTGTTGAAAAGATTGGCCCTGCTCTTGATGACCAATCAACCGATGAAAAGGAATATCGGTCCATGATTGGGTCTCTTATGTATTTGACAGCTTCGCGTCCAGATATTATGTTTGCTGTCTCCATTTGTTCAGGATATCAGGCAAATCCTAAAGTTTCTCATCTGAAGGCCGTTCAACGTATTTTCCGATACTTGAAAGGAAAGCCTAATTTAGGCATTTGGTATTCACATGATGATGACTTTTCTCTTTCTGCATATTCCGATTCAGACTATGGCGGATGCGGTATTGACTTCAAATCCACATCGGGTGGATGTCAATTTCTAGGAGAACGTCTTGTGACATGGCAGTGTAAGAAATAGGATATAGTTTCTACCTCTACTGCAGAGGCAGAATATATCTCTGCTGCAAGTTGTTGTTCACAAATCCTTTGGATTCAACAACAACTTAGAGATTATGGGTTTCTTCTAAACCAAACTCCTTTGCATATAGATAATACTACTGCCATAAGTATCATACGTAATCCCGTACATCATTCTAAAACGAAACACATCGAAATTTGTTTTCATTTTATACAGGATTGCTATGAGAAACACTTGATTAACTTAGTCCATATTGATACTTTAAAACAATGAGCTGATCTGTTTACAAAAGCATTTTCTAAACCTCGTTTTGAAGAATTAATCTTGATGCTCGGAATGCAGCATTTAGATCAAATTAAATAAACTTTGGATCTTTTTGAATTTTCTTTGTTGTTTACTTTCTTACTTTTTCTTTAAACAAAAATTCAAAAACATATGAAAAATAAAAAATGGGGGAGATTTTTGTGTAAAAGTTGGGAAATGATAGTACATTGGGAATTGTATTTACATATAAATCTGAAAAAGGAATGTTACGTACTATTTTTGATATGCTAATAGGTTTATATAGCATTTTTAAACCAAATTTTCTACTAATGAAATTTTAAATATGGTTTATTCGTAGGTATTTGTGGGTCTATCATATCTAGTCTAAGAAATGTCTAAACATTTTTGCATATTATTTTATATCTTCCAAAATCTTAGTATATGACAGTAAAATTATCAAAATGATAATAAAAGTCTTAAATTTTGAAGGATTAATATATTATGATTCATGATTTAGGGTCTTTATATTATGATATCTGGGAAAAATGTATTGACTAGTTGTTGTACGGTGTACAGACCTTAGTCGGTATATTTTTTATAAACGGACATACAAATATTGATAAAGATACAAATATCTATCATAATAAACTCTATCACTTTGTTATATGATGTATAGACCTGTGATCCAGTTTATTAGTCCAACCCGAAGTATGACATATGTGACTAAAAGTCATTCCAACATATGTATGTACTTCTAAAGATATCATCATATTTTCACTCTTTATATGAAAATATTAATATATTATGAATTTGAAAGTATATTTCTATTTTGGTTATATAAAATGATATGCATATTAATAATAAAAAAAAGAAAGGGATATTTTAGATGCCAAAGTGTTTAAGTGTATAACACATACCAAAAATCATATATAAAATGATTTTTAGAAAGTATGTTTTATTAATGCTATGTAGATTTAAATTGGTCAAAAATATTAGCAATCTCTTTCATTTCTAAAAATTACAAATTAAATACATTCATTTATCCCAATATGATCCCAAGTCACGAAAATTACTTCAACAAAAAGATTTTATTGTTGTACATATTTACTGTATTAATTTTTCATTTTTCTTTTTTAAATTGATCAGAAATTTTATCCAAAGTTAGTTTAATTTGATACAAATGTTTTTCACAAAAATAAAAGAATTGTCGGATGTATATATTTCTTTATTCACGGATAAAGATGTATATTCACGGAATATTATTTTCACGGAGTAATTGAAACTATAAGTAATTTCAAAATTTGAAAAACTTATACTTTTTCTTTTCCGTGATTATTACTCCGACAATCCCAAAATTCCGACAATCACTTTTTCTTCGATTTCTTTCTGATTACTTGGTTTCATTAAAAACCAATCCGACAAACTTGCTCGCCTTTGTATTCCGAATCGATTGGTATAACTTTCTTTCTTTATTATTAAGAATTTCATACTTAATCAATCATAAACTTAATCTTTTGTTACTGTTCAAAATCGTCCGACAATTCGAATTGTCGGACCACCCGACAATACAGTATTGTCGGATGAACAGTATGTTGGTTATCCGCGAATATTGAATTCTCGGATAAACAGTACTCTGTGATTTATTCTTATGATTGACTATATTGACTTGTTTGACTATTTGACTATGACAATCATATTGTCGTATGAACAGTACTTATTCATGGATGAATAGTACTTCGACAATATTATTCACGGATGAATAGTATTACGACAATATGAATCACGGATAAAATTTTTGAAATATTATTTTATTTTGAATTGTCGCATGAATATTATTCACGGACAATATGATTCACGGATAAATACATGATTGTCGTATGAATAGTACATAGCTAAGTCATATTGTCGCATAAGATTAATCATTGTCGCATGAACAGTATTCATTTTGTTATTGTCGGATACTTGGATGTTTGAAAATTTTTCTAAGTGTTGAAACTTTTTCAAATAAACTTTCTGTTTAGATTTTGTGTGTCTAATAAACTCTTGGTGCAGATTTTATTTCTAAATGGCAGATTTAGATCCCATTGCTGCTGTTCAACCTGAGGTTAGACATCGAGCAGTTGTGTTTGAAAAAAGACAAAATGCAACTGCATATCTTATGGAACAACCTGATAAACCTGAAAATAGGAAGTTTTTCCCTATGATAAGGTTTCTTCTACGATCACGCATATCGTATGCCTTGACTGTATCTGTTCCCAATCTGTACGAAGATCACATCATAGACTTCTGGACCTCAGCTGTGTATCAAACAGATGTTAATCCTACATGTACTACATCTACGGTTGATGGAAAACCTTTGTTGCTGACCGAAGAGCTAATTCGTCATACTCTTCAATTTGGAGATACTTTGAATGCATCAAATGATATTCCTCGAAACGTCATTGATCAATGTCTTCATCAAATGGGATGTACTAAAGGACCTCATGATGTACAAATCTTGAAAAATCATTTTTGTCCACACTGGAAGTTTTTGGCACATATGTTGATCGGGTGCATCTCTCCGAGGAAAGCTGGTTTTGATTCAATGAGTTATCAGCTTGCAGGAATAATGACAGCTGTTGTTCTAAATATCCCATTTAATTTTTCGAGATACATCTTTGAAAATTTGGCTGGCAACATTAATGATGATGGATTCTTCATGTATCCTCGGTTTCTTCAGCATATTTTTGATAATCATGTCAATGAGATTACTTATCATGGAAGCATTCTACACTACACTCCTATTCCCAAAAGAGTGTTTGCAGATTGCAATGGATATAGGGGCAAACCAGTGCCGCCTACTGTAGATTTTTTTGGCCATATCATTGATGCTGACTTTCAACCACCACAATTTGCATTGCCACATATTGTACAACCTGCTGATTCTACTACTGATAGTGAATCATCTGAGGGGGAGCAAGAGGTACCTTTGATTGATCATGAGGAAGTGGAATCTTCAAGTTCTGAAGATGATCAATCTTTTCGTCTACAAACTGTTGAAGAATCTTTAGTCACTCAAAGAATTATTGCTGAAAATATTGAAAAAGAACGACAGGATTCAAGACGTCAACGCGAAGAGGCACAAGATCCCGAATATGTACCTGATATTCGTCCATCTCAAAGACGCAGAATTTCTGAACCTAGTTCATCTGCTGCTATTGCTTCTATCTCTGTGCCTGTTATGTCATCACAAGGTATTCCTGCCTCTGTTCCAGCTCAATCTACAATTCCTGTTGCTGCTTCTGTTGCAGCTGGCACTTCTTCTTCTTCACCTGGACCAAGTGTTAGCATGGCTAATCTTGATGCATCATTACAAAGAGCTGTAAAACCCTTAATGTCTATCGTTGAAAAGCTACAACTTGATTTACTTAATGCTTTACAACGCATTAATACTCAAGATATTCTTATCGAGGAGCAACGACAGCAAATTATATCTCAGAATGATCGAATAGAAGAATTGGAACTTGATGTTTTTCTTCTAAAAGAAACTTTGGTTGATCAGGGGGAGAATAATAATGGTGATGATGGAGATGATGATGGTGATGATGGAGATGATGATGGTGATGATGGTGATGGTGATAATGGTGATGATGGTGATGATGGTAATGGTGATGATGGTGATGATATGACTGAAAATGCCGATAACACTAATGATGGAAATGATTCTAATAATGGTGATCAACCAAATTTCTCACAAGCATTGGTTGTATTTCAAGAAAAAGAACCATTAGAAGTTGATCCAATAAGTGCAGTACATGATTTACGAATGTTTGAGTTTGGAGAATCATCACGTACTTTTGATCAGGAGGAATTAATGGATAGCATTGAAGATGAAGAGGTGCTTTTTCCAACTCCTTTGAATGTGATTATTGAAGATCTTATACCATTTATTGAACTTTGCAATGATGGTGATTATGATTTTGAAGAATTCGATCCAGAATATCCTCCGGGATTTGAACCTGATTTTGATTATGTTCACGTTGAAGACTGGGAAGATTCTGAAGATGAACTTCATCCGGAAAATGTTCAGTCAGATATGTGTTCACAAGAAGGGTTATGGAAAGATTCTGATGATGATAAAGAGCCAGAGCAAAAAGTTTCTTGGTGGTTTCCTGAACAAACAACTCCAGTGGTTACAGTTCGAAAGTTCTTTAAAATACCAAGATATGAATGTGATGGTCGAATTATCAGATGGAAATATGATAATGACAACAAAGTATTCATCATTAAGAGGACTGATGGACTTCAGTACTTCCACTCTACATTCAAAGCCTTAGAAAAATTGCCTAAGTGTGAAATTAATCATTTGGCTTCAGTGGATATTATTAACCGATCAAAACATGGTTTGATAAATTGGATGGCAGACACTTTAAAAAGAGAAAGTAATAATGGGAAATTCACATGGGTTAAGGAAACTTTCCCATTGAGAACCGTTGATTATTTTGATATTGATCTGATTTCCAATCAACCAAGAGTTACTTTGACATATCCTCGAGTTAAATGCATGACAAAGATTCCACTTGAGAAATTGCCTGTGAATTTTTCTAAGTTTGTGAGTCATTGGAGATGTAATGGATCAACTGGAGAAGCAGAAATTGCTTGTTATGATACAGAGTTGAATGGAGAAGTGATGTGGAACAGAGAGTCAATTGTATATGTGTTTGATCCTCTGAGCTTAATCAATTTATCAAAAGATGATCTTGAAGTCTTGCTCGTGAATCCGATTGTGTATGATGATGCATATGATGACGAAAAGATGGCTTTGAAGTTTCAACGGGTTGTCGAAGTATGTTGTTCAAAAGGGATTTTTGCTGGATGCAATCTTCCTGGATATGTTTGAAGATTTGAAGAAAAGAATCAAGTATTATCAAAGGGGGAGTTTGTAAAGACATGTTTTGATTAATACTTATTTTTTGTCTAAGTGTTAATCTGTGATTAGTTTGTCCGTGAATGATAAGGATTCGACAATAGTGGGTTGTCCGTGAATGATAAGGATTCGACAATAGTGTAATAATCCGTGAATGCTTGATCCGACATTTGCATTCCGTGAATGCTTGGATTCACGGAAGGTGTAATTCCGTGAATGTCTATTCACGGATTGCACTTGGTATTGTCGAATAAAATACTTGTCTATAAATAGGTCAGTTGAAGTCATTTTGAAGTGTGTTCTTTTTGAGAGCTTTTTGAGAGATCACTTGTAGACATTCACTTGTACATTTTGACTTCTTGTATATGAAAGATTGATATTGCAATATAATCAAGATTTCTTGTTGGATACATTCATCTCTCATCTTTACTACAATTCATATTGTGATTACGTATATTTGTTTTCCGCACGAATATACATACGTTCTAGTTTGCGTATTCTGATCCGAGGACGCTCACACGTATGGACTGAAAATGATGTTGTCCCACATCGGTCGGGATATGAAACCCATGCAATCCCTCTTCCCTATAAATAGGGGCCTAACCCTTTGTTTCCAATACACAATTTTTGAATTGAAAAGTTTTCACTTGATTTTCTCTCTTTCTTATTCCCGCTCCTTATAAGAGTTTTGTGACCTTGAGTCATGACCTTAGGAGACTTGGGATTTCTCTTTATTCGTGGGTGTGAGCCATTAGAGGTATTCTAGTTTGGGCACTCGCCACCAAGCAAAAAGGTTTTGCTAGTTCATATATGCATGAGAAATTGGTTTACTCAAAGGTTAGTAATTTCTTATTTATCTTATTTATTTTGTTGCTTTTATTTATTCAAGTTAAGATCCCTTAAGGTTTAGTTTCCTAATTGCCCTAGATTAACTATTTTTGTTATAATTCCGCTGCGTATATTAATCTAGTTAGGGAATAGAAAACCCAACAGTGGTATCAGAGTCTTAGCTTGATAAATACTAGCATTTAATTATCTACAATAGTATGTAGGTAAAGATAAATTGGAAATGGTATTGTCTAAATTGGTAATATGAATTAACACTTTAGACCCTATATTTTAAAATGTTTAAAATATAACTCTAAATTTTAAAATGTTTTAAAATAGACCCGTAGACTTTAAGAGTTTAAAGAGAGACGTTACATATATTATGAGCTATAAGTATATGTATCATTAAAGTTAAATACATCGCCGGTCTATTGATGAATCGGCTCACCCATAGTGAACAAACTATAAGAGAGGTATTCTTTGCTTCTTTGTGCGTTCAATGGAGCTGCCGAGGACTTTGATAGGATGATGTTAAGATCAAAAGTATGACCTAAAAGTACTAAAACAAAATCCCGTTCTAGATACTCTAAAACGTGAATAGTATGCTAACCCATGAAAACCGCACATCTTTCGTATGGTCTGTTAATGGAGCGTGTGTGGTTTACCGGCTCATTAATATGAGATCATATTGAGAGGTGTTTGGGAACTTGCGATTCTCGAGAGTACTCGAGCTAGGGACCACGCGGGATTTGCATGGTTAAGTTCACCATCTTGTTCATGATCCTCGGCACACCAGTCACGAATGGTAGATGAGCATAATACGAGATTAACATGCCATTGATGGAAATTAATGAATCTCAAAAGAACTAGGAATTTTGAGGAGAATGAAATTGACAAGAGCATTGTCTACCTAAAATAAATTCATCATATGATTACGACAAACCTCTTCATAAAACGAATCTAAATTATGGATCCTAGCCTTAATTTGAAATTGGGTAATTTAACTAAGGAATACTCAGTATAACTAAAACTAGGTTATCTCAAATATGTCTGCTTAAAATGGTAATAATCCTCATGTTCCTAATTCAACAAACAACTCGAATTCCTCACTACTCTCAGTTCTTGGGAGGGAAAGACTAACCAGTCCAAACTGTATAGACTAATGCGAATCTTAGGTTCAGCCTAAGGTATGAGAACAAAGAGTATGTTCTCTGATCGCGCCCAAACGGTCAGTCGAGGTTCTCACCCCGTCGTCGGACCACCCGTCTAGGCGCGGATCTGTGATGTTTTAAAAATTTATTTGTGCGGGGCCTAAGTATACCTAGTTACTGCTGGTGTATAGCAATAAGGATGACCTAGGGTCGTTCTTTGAGTCAGTGTATTGTGGATCTTGGACGAAATAGGCGTACTTATCAATCTAGCGGGTTTTAAAAGATTTGGTTGGGGTTTTGTTTTTGTTTGTTTTTATACTTAGGCAGAAAATTTAAACTAAAGCGGAATAAAATAAATGTAGATAGCAGATAATCAAGAGAGGGGTGTTTGCTATGATTTCGGTAGCCTTATTGGTTGGAATGAGAATGTATTCTAAGGTTTGTATTTTATTTATTCCAGGTATTATGTGGAGTGAGCACTAGCCCCCTACTGATAGAGTTCTCGATCAGTATGTCACTGGGCAACTAGGCTATCCTGATTCTGATCGGAGTAGTTTATCCAGCCCACAACACTAACCGGTGAAGGTATAGCAACCCTTATCTGGGATGAAACCCTGGGTGCATGAATAAGGCGACAAACCAACTCGATGTCCGACCTTTCTTAACCCCACAATAATATCTAATCTAAATAAAGCATTTAAGACCAAATTTATAGAGTGTGCTTCATTACTTTCTATCGATGGTTTTGTGAGTCTGGGTGTTGAGTCATGACTCGTGATTCACATAGACTGATAACAACGACTCTTTCCGTGACTCTCACACTGTACTCCACCTAAAGTGTTTCCATTGCTGAACCAAGGACCTAGTCGGTACCAGCTCTGCTGATCACAGAGTTGCCGTTATTCCACAAGGCTTAGTAACTGCGGCTTTTCCTCGGCTTCCACGTGTTAACTACACCGGAGGTGTTGTCGACGCTATACCGAGTAATCAGCCGTCTTACGGTACCTTTAAATTGCTTCATAAAGGCTAACCCAGACTACTTAACTAAGTTTGTATTTAAGCATAGTATTATCCATCTATGATATAAACCAGCCCTTACTTTTAAGTCCCAATAAATCCCTAATTTGTCAACAGTGCACTATTCACGTTCAGTTAGAAAACCATATTTCCACGGGCACAGTGTACTTTGCGTTCAAAGTAGAAAGCATTATTTCTACGGCTCTAGTGTACTTAGCGTTCAGTTTGAAAACCATATTTCCATAGCCACAGAGTACTTTGCGTTCAATATTAGAAAACAGTATTTCCTCGATGACGATGTACTTAGCGTTCATTTAGAAAGCGATGTGCACACGGTTTAACAAATCAGACCATGTTCATATTTGACACAGATAACTAAGTACCTTTTATGGGGTTCGCGACGTCCCATCATAAAGGCCGTAATCACGTTTACTGGTTGAAAGGCGATTAGTTTGATAGGTTTAAAATCATAGATAGAAAGTAAATCAAAGCACTATAATATCATTCTAACCAATTTACGACTAACTACATCATAGCAAACACGCAATATCACTACTCGCTAATCATGGCAATCAATCCTAAATCTAGCATGATAACAGTAATAACAATCATCATAATAAAATAGATAAAGGATAGATATAACCGTAATAAGAGCGTAGCTGAATACAACTTGAACGTTACACGAGCAGAACTCCTAGTATGCGCCAAGCAATATTACAAGATTGCCCCACTACTAACTAAATACTAATCTACCACTAATTATAACATAAACCTAGAGAGAGAGTAGTGAGAGAAAGTATTGAAGTGTTTCTTGCTTTTGAAGTGTGTAGTTGGTATGAAATGATGAAAATGAGGCTAGTATTTATAGAGCTCGCACAACCGTATCCGTAGACCGTATCCAAACTTCAAAATGCACAACCGTATCGCAAGGGCAAATAAAAATCAGATTTTTATCGCCCAAACACACGATACGGCTGAGTTAGGGTGAATACGGGCGAACTGGACCGTAAACGGCTGTGCATTGGGTGAATACGGCTGAAATGGGCCGTATACGGGTGGGCACAGGCCGTATACGGCCTGCACAGACCGTATACGGTCTAGGTCCAGCCGTATACGGCCTGGACCAGCCGTATACGGCCTGGTTCAGCCGTATCCAGCTCCCTCGGTTCTTCGTTTCTTCGTTCGGGTGTAACTTCTTCGTCGTTTATCCGTTTTGAGCGTTCTTTATATCCACGCGATCGTATTTTCCTAACGAAGAAAATGACATAACTTAGAGGTCATAATTCTTTGTGGAGCTCAAAAAGTGCTGAATTACGTGAACCGAAGATTCAATGATCGTTTGTGCTCTGTTTTACTCATTTTTAGGTTGTTTTTGTCGATTCTTGAAACATCGTCTATATTTTAGCCCATATGATGAAATGTGATGTTTAAGTTCGTATTCAAGTGTTTTCATTAATAATTGGGCCAAAATGGTGAGATAATGGCACACAAAAACATGACTTTTTGCGTGTCATCATTCTCGATGAACAGATTCCCACAAATGATATTGATTCAACCCAGGAGCAGATTCAATCTCACCGGAAACATTATGATGATGCAAATAAAGTATCTTGTATTCTTCATGAGCCCTCAATTGCAAAAGACTTTTTAAGAATACTTGGGCTTATGAAATGAACCAGCAGTCAAAGAAATGGTTCGGGAAAAAGGCAAGCAAAGAACGCCTTAATGTGGTTAGATCCCTCATGGCTTGCATACCCAAACCTGGAACTTCTAATTGTGCTTTCGTCTTGGAGATGAAAGGCTACATTGATAGGTTGGAATAATTGGATATGATATTCGATACAGAGTTTTCCATCACCATAGTTCTATCCGGTCTACCAGTTGTACACAAAAAGTTTGTAATCTCATGTCAAATGGATTTGAATGAGATAGACACCTCAATTACGTAGCTCCAAAATTACTGCAAACCGCTAAGCGAGGGATCAATAAGGATTTTCCCTCTGGCTCAGCAGCTCCTGTGTTGTAAAATTGGTCATGATGCAAAGAAAGGATGAGATCTTAAATAGCTACGAATGGAAGGTCCAATCGTGGGGCTAAGAGAAAGATTGAATTTGAGATTGCATCTGCCAAGTAATCCATGGAAAGCATTGTGCTTTTACTGCAACATAGTGGGACACTAGAAGTGTTGCCATCCAAAATATCTGAAGGACCTTAAAGACAGAATGGTCGAAAAAGGATTAAGGTATATAAGTAATTGAACTCCGCATTATTAAAACTTCTAATTCGTGGGTCTTGGATACAAGGTGTGGTACTCACATTTGCACTATATTGCAAGGTCCAAAGGAAAGTAGGAATTTGAAGCATGAAGAGCTCAACTTAGTCATGGGAGACAAGATAGTCACGCCCATTGGAAAGTTTGAGGTCATGCTAAAATCCGGAGTTATGACACATTTAAATAACTGTTGTTATTCAAAACATAGTTTCATTTCATGCTTGTTTAAGGATAGTTATCAGTTTTCATTTGATAATGAGAATGATGATAGAGCTTCTCCTAGCAAAGGCATGTATGAAAATGTTAAATAGGTCAACAAAGTAATTTAAATGTTCGTCCGTCTAATGAGCTTGATAAATCTAAATTGTGGAATTTTCGTCTTGAGCACCAAAATAAGAAACGCATCGCCCAACTCCAAAGGGATGTAGTGTTGGAACCATTCGACCATAAATCGGATGATGTAGCGAATCTTGTTTATCAGGCAAGATGACTAAATCACCATTCACAAGATCGTATGAAAGAGGTGAAGGGACATTGGACTTAGTGCACATGGATGTTTGTGGACAATTCCGATGCGCTACAAAAGATGGAAATCACTACTCGATAGATTTGGATATGTTTATCAGATTAAACATAAGTCCGATAATTTTGAAATGTTCAAAAGGATATCAGAACGAAGTAGAGAACCAACTGGGTAGAAAGATAAAGGTACTCCAATCCTATAGGGGAGGAGAATACCTTTCTATCAAGTTGTAAGTCCCTAGTACGTGGATCGATAACGAGGTTATCTTAGGTATTAAGGCACGGAATTCCTCAATACTTGGTTCACAATAAGTGAACAATTTGTTTTGCAAGATAATAGCGAATTGATTTATCAACAAGGTTTTGTATCGATTAATTAACGTTAATCGATCAATACCTAACCTTATGACTGCTTAGAATAGTGTTTTTGTCCTCTGGAAAACGAATGGCCAAAAGTCTTTTTCGGATTAAACCTAATTGAGTATTTATAGGTTTTAATCAAACTCGATTCGCAGGTCGATGGACTCTGCGAGTTGAGTTCAACTCGCAGCCCACAACCAAGCCCATCTCGACTCGGTTCGCAGCTCTGCAGGCCCAGATCTCATCTCGCATAACTAAGTTCTACGACTTGAGATCTTATCTCACAGACTTTAGTTTGTAACATCGTATTCGATATTCGTCTAACACTTTATAATACTAATATATTTAACGAATATTAATGCCAGACTAATATCATTTACAAATCCAAATCAATTGTACAAACTTGATTAAAATAATCACTAGTACTATTACAAGCTAGATCTGTTGTCACACATACATGTCCCAACAGACTCCCCCTTGACAATAGCTCTAGCATCTATGCTATTATATCTTCAAGTTGTCTTTGATTTTTACTTAGAAATCTTACTACCAGCATAAATCTTCAATTTAATACAAGTCTTAACCATCATTTGATAATCACGTGCTAAGTCACCCCATGCTAATGTCGTCAAGATTCTATTTTCATTCAATTTTATCAAATCTTTCTTCGACATGTTCATTAGGTGTCGATGGTCATAAACTCTGAAGATTTCTCTTTCACCACCTTCAACCTCATCATCAGATTCAACCATTACAGCTTCTCCAGTCTCTGAATCCACATGCCAACTCTTCATATTTTCCAAAATATCTTGTGGCATTGTCTTCAATGGAATCTGCTGTAAACACTTAACAGATGGATAAATCTTCTTTCTTCTTCTTCGTCCTGTCCTTTGACTTCTCTCTGCCAGTTTAATAGTCTTTCCTTTTCTTGGCTTAATCTTTTCAAATTTATTCGCTCTAACCTCAGTCTTGATTATGTGTTCAACATATTTTCCAACAAAATCATCACTTGGGTTATTCAAAGGTAATCGAGCCAAATCTCGAATCTCAAATCTAGGCAAAGAACTAAATACTGCAAGCTTTCGCTCAAGATATTGAACTCCGTCAAACCTCTTAATAGCAAATAGCTTCAGCTCAGAGTCAAAGTACCAACCAATAATCCCTCTTTTAGGTTCCCGTTTCCCAGTTATATCAACTTCAGAAACTCCAACCTTCTTTTTCTGTTTAGGAAGTTTTCTAAGAAAAACTGCTGGATTCTTGGTAGGAATTAAGATTTCATCTTTTTCAGAATCGGTTGAGTCATCGATTTCTTCATCTACATCGACAACTGTTGGACCTTGATTATTTTCAATAATAACTTCTGTCCTGGATGGGCTCACATGGTGTTCATCAATATGTGCATATGGATCTACACCAATGTCTTGCTCATTCTTATAGACAGCAGTCCAATCCTCAGGTAGTAAAAATTCTCCTTCTTCAAGATCAAAATCAATTTCTTCATCGATTTCATCAAGAATATCACTTCCAGAGTCACTCAATTCTAGCATTTCCATATCTACACAAATCAAATTAATAATATAAATTATTTTATTGATTCCTCTGAATCAATCTAAAAAAAATTTCACTATTCATTTCAATTGTGTTAATATAACAAATTCTATATAACTTATAATTCTTTTATTAATTACCTTGAATCAATCAAAGAATTCTTAAGTCTTATAAACACTTAACAAATATTAATTAACTTTAAATTCTAATGCGTTGTGAATAATCACCAAGCATTTAAATTTACTATTAATTACCTTATATAATCTCCAAGACTTAATTGAACTGTTATATCACAAGAACTTAACTTTCAACTATATCTTTAAATTATATATCATTTGTCTAGTTAAAAATCATACATATTTAACTTGTCAGTTATAAAAACTCTCAAGTCTAAAATGTCTAAGTTAAAATAAACTTTGACCGCTGAAATAAATCAGAACACGCCGCTCGACTTCTCAATGAGTCGGAAGACTTTCGATCACTAATTTATTTAACTTTTAAAAATCAAATAACTTAAACAATTTCTAATATATAATCTTATAATAAAAATCTCAAGCCGAATATATTACAAAAACTATTAAGTTACAATTATTCAATTACAATTATAAATTACAATTATAATTCAACTAAAATTCTAAGTACAAATATCTACACAAGTCTAAGCTGTCTTACCAGCTTCACTTGTACCCGCATCACTTGTACCAGCACCATCACCACTAACATCAACACATGCAGACTCCCCCTGAATAATAGCTTGCTCACCAGTCTTTGAAGGACCAGTCGGCTCACCATCTTTCTGAGCATCGGATCATCATCTTTATCATCTCTTCTCTTCTTAGCTAACTCATCCTCTTTGCAAGCTTCATGATATATCATTATCTCCTCCTGAGCAGACTGTCCTGAATTCACTCTCAACACCAAACGTTCTAAGTGTTCAAGCTTCAGTCGTTGGGCAGTAAAATCAGCAAGCAAAGTATCATGAGTCTTCAGCAGTGTCAAATGTGATTCACTGATATGAACCATCTGTTGAGCAAGAGAAACATTCTCAGCTAACAACCTTGGAATCCTAGAAGTACTCTGTTCCAATTCCTTAACTCGTGACTCTAAGGATGTAATCCTTTCAGCATCAGTCGTTGGAATAACAGATATTGTAGATGGTCTAGGCGGTGTCACTGAAGCAATGTATGATTCACGTGTGAGTGGTGGAATAGCTTGAGATAACGCTTCCTTGAGAAGACTAGCTGCAAATCTACTAGCTTTATTAGTCGGAAACTGAGCATCATGCACCAGTTTTGCAACTCCCTCCTCAACAGTCTTGGAGACCATTTCTGGTTCCACTGACTCAAGCAGTTTCTCAGCCTATAAAGTTAGATATAATTAAATAAGTAATTGTTATAGATAACTCTGTCTCAATCTCTAATTAAATATTTATAATACTCGTAGTACTAAACGTTTATCTCATACCTCAGATGGTACAGATACTGGTTCAGTAACCACCGGTATCATCGTCTCTACCTAGGATGTATCTTGAGCAACTGTCACAGAATTAACTGTCTCAGTTGAACTCCGGATAAACAACAAGTTAAGATTATCTAACTCTAAATAAAACATACCATCCTGAATGATCAAAGTCCTAGAACGCTTACGACGTTGAGGAATAAGAGGAATATCCTCTTCCTTAGGACCTTCGTCAATAATACTGAAGCCCGGATCGACTTCCTTAGCCTTTCTCTTTTCCTTCAGTGCTGGATCTGGAATCATCCGAGATCGGTATCTAATATAACCAACATCTGGAGGTGGAGAAGGAGTACTATCATCATCATCTGAAGCCGATTGACCATCACGGCCTCCAGATGGACCAACATCAGAATCCTAAATATTAAATATATTAAACATTTATGATTAGCTAAAAGCTCTATCATACAAGTTCTATATATTTATGATTAATCTGATAAATACCTGAGAAGGTAAAACCTCAGATCTATCAAGCTGTCCCTGCTCACCCTCAGGTCGAGTAACCTCTGGGTCTGCAGTCTCAGCTCCCTGATGATAATAATATTTATATTTCATAATTAGAAATAATATCTAATTAACTAAATATCTATATCATGTGCATTATGTATAACACTAATGGGATAATTATATAACAACTTAGTACCGATATTACTATATAATTATAAAATTACCTCAGGCTGTTCAACATAACTATCAATATCCCGTAGCAAGGGATCTGTATCATCGTCAATCTGTATCAAAACCTCATGTAGAACCTCAGCAGCTAGCTCAGGCACAACTTGTTGACCTTGATGTTCAACCTGATGTAAAACATCCTCAATGAGCTCTTGTGAATCTGCTGCTGGTTGAGGTTGAGGTTGAGCTTGTGAAGGTTGAGGTTGAGCTTGACCGTGAGCTCCAGCATCCATCCAACCATTTTTTGGTGGAGCAACATAATCAGCATCAAGAAGATGGCCAAAAAGATCAGCAGCCTCAGGCTTAATCTCATCTTTACGCTTGGATAGCAAAAAGCAAGCGTTGTAAACTCGCAGTCCGATTGTCTCAACTTGAAAATCAGCTGCATAAGCTGGCAAATTTGGAACTTGAGCTCGAATCAGAAGCATACAGAATCTAGGATAAAGAATAAACAATGTCCTAGCAGCTCCAGTGATCTGTCCTCTGAAGGACTGAAAGATATAAGAAGAAAAACTGTATGGTTTATTGTAAACCAGTGACAGTACAGCTGATATCAACTCAGGACTAAGTTCATCTAATCCTGACTTCTTGTTTACAAAAATAGATACTATAACAGTAAAGAGTAATCTCCACTGTCCTAGTACAAAAGCCTTGACAAACTGGCATCCTCTCCTAGGACCCGAATAACCAGTACGCCCTAAAGCTCCTTCTATAAAATCAGCTGAGTAAACAGGTGGGCCAGCTTCTTGAGCAGAAGTGCCTAGCTGAAGTAGCTGTCGTAGATCATCTGCAGTAAAAGAAATAGGATGCTGATTTACCATCGTACGTATTGTAGGCGGATTAGCAGCACCGTCATATAGAATATTCATCCAAAACTGCGTGAGAAGGTCTTTGTTCAATGGAGGTGACTAAGTGATAGCAAATCGAATTCTCGAGCGTGCTAAATATGTCAAAATCTGCTCAAAGCGCTCAGCACCACGCTCATTGACATCTTGATTCACCAAGATGTTGTGACCCTTCTCAAAAGATCTGTTAGCCATATCTGTAATTCAAAATTACACAAATAGCAAAAATGTTAAGTTAACAAGCATTAGATAATTTACACTTTAACGTATTATGATCAAAAAGATCATCAAACGTCTAAATATACTATTAACTAATAATATAATTCACTGAAACTTAATTGAATTCACAAGTTCAATTATTATCTATAAATTATATATAAAGCTCGTTAGCTAAGGATAACAATTTGAGTTATCATACCGCCGATAAATATCGGGACACGCTGCACGACTACGCTATGAGTCGGAAGACTTTCGATATGAAATAACTTAAATTGTTAAGATATTACACATATTTAAACTTATAAACAAAAGTTCTTAAGTCTATATGTATATAAACAAGTAACTTGTTAATTATTTGTAAACAAACAATTCTCAAATCGATAACAAGTGATAATTGAAAAATTATAAAAATGGATTTAATTTTTCAACTCGGTTCGCAGAAACCCTGCGAGTTGAAGTCGAGTCGCTTCGGTCAACCCAAGTCAAACAAGTGGAACTCGTCTCGCTTCGGTCAACAGAAGTCAAACGAGTTGAAATCGTTTCGCTTCGGTCAACTAAAGTCAAACGAGTTGAACTCGTCTCGCTTCGGTCAACTCAAGTCAAACGAGATGAACTCGTTTCGCAACTTATCTCGATTCGTTGGAGCGGGCTGCGAAGCGAGATAGATCTCACTTCGCAGAACCAACTGTTTAACGAGATCAAAACACCAATCACTAATCAAATGTGTTTCAAAGCAATTAATCGATTATAACATGTTTATTAAACATCGATCAAGCATTGTAAACATGTGTTAGGTTTTCTAAATCACTAATTTGTACAAAATCCGTGATAAACTAAACCGACACATTCAAAAACGTAAACCCATCGATATCTCACAAATTACAAGGTGAAATCTCATGAAACTTACTTCAAAAGATGCGTAATCAAAAGTTGTAAAAGTTCCACGGATCGAAAAGTCCTTCCTTGTACTAAAAATCAGAAAATCAATCGAAATGTATATTCGATTCGTTTCGCCAAATTTCGAGTCGCAGAGGAGTTGTGAGTTCGGTTCGCAGAGTAAATGGCAAGTGTGGGTTGGACTCGTTGGACTTGCTCCATTTTTACTATGTACTCGCTTCGCAGCACTAGTCTCGCTTCGCAGCGTTGACTAGTCAAAATTACAAGTTATCACAAAAACTCGATTTTAGTATTTAGCATAAAGTGAAACCCATATATACCGTACAAGTCGAAAATAAAAATTATTTTTCACTTGTATTTGTTACATTTATTCAACACAGATATAAGATAGCTAATTTAATTTAATTCCAAAGGGTAAACAAGAAGAATAATTAAAAGTTTTATTGATTCGAAGAAATAATTACAAAAGTTAAAATAATAAAACTACTAACATTCTAACAAATTAACTTAATAATAAACACTTAAAGTTTTAACTGCTTAGGAATCATATTAGAAAGAATAAGCTATACTTAATAGATTGTAATAAGCCTAAGACGATTGTTAGTATACATACCTCATGAAATTCATATAAGCACAATAAAATCACAACTTTAATCAGTAATAAACTTATATTTATAAAATTATATCTTATGTACCTTTATCCACATGATATAACACTTCATTGAAATATAACTTATAATTTCTTATTATTCACAAAAGTGAATGTTCGAATATCATAGACAGTTCAAGACGATTACCGATATTATGATCCACATAAACAGATTACACACAGGTTTCTGAGCCAAACTTTTATTGTTAATGTGCACAATATCTAGTGTTTTCTACTATACAACATACTGAAGAATTCAAGTACAACACATAACACTGTATCATGTATTATCAAGGTAGAGATTACTAAATGATGTTCTTTAGAAGCATATAACATACACTTGACACGAGATACGTTGTATCTTTCATATGTAAGGTAAAGGTTACTAAATGATGCCCTTGCGAAACATATAACTCACCTTTTGACATTATGATACTTTGTATCAATTTTTTTATTTTAGATCACAGTGCATGGTAGTACTATCATTCAACAATTAAGACATATGTCATACGTTATATAACAGAGCACATAAGATATTACACATGAAAGTTATACTTCTTAACTGCTCGGAAATCTTAGCATAACCTACCTACCAATAAATCGTATGATGAAGCTGACTAGACTTAAGTTATTCTTATCACTTGTTAAGTAAAAGGACAAGTTATAATCAGTGGATATAGGTGTATAATAAGATAAATATAAGTGTAATCCTAGATAAAAATCGTTATTCTAATGCAACTTATAAAAATCTACTAACACATCATACTTAATACTTAAGGTTATTATTCCTAGACTTATTCTCATAACGTACTATCATTTCCCAAGTTTTTACAGCTAAAAACTTAAAGCTTTTTCTAAAAGAACTTCTTTTGTTCTTTCATTGGAGGCGATTCCCCTCAGGTAACAAGCAAATGAATGCCATACGCCCCCCCCCCCCTTTTTTTTAAGTACTAAAAATAACTACTAACTATTACTAAAATACCCTTGGAAGACTAATCACTCTGGATTTCTCATTCCATTCAGTTGAACCAATGTCTCAAATCTTGCTCTGTCGAACGCCTTCGTATATAGGTCTGCTAAGTTATCTGCAGTCGGAACCTTAACTAACCTTATCATTTTCTTTTCAGCACAATCTCTAATAAAATGATGTCGAATATCAATGTGCTTAGCTTTACTGTGCTTCACAGGATTGTTAGTGATCGACATAGTAGATTCGTTGTCAATCATCATAGGAGTATTGGTTATATTTAACCCGTAATCCCGCAGTTGCTGTTGTATTCAAAGAACTTGAGAACAACAGCTACCAGCTGCAACATACTCAGCTTCACATGTAGAAATGGCTACTGAGCTTTGCTTCTTGCACTGCCAAGATACTAATCTACCTCCTAAGAATTGACATCCTCCGGTCGTAGATTTCCTATTTTGATTGCATCCTCCATAATCCGAATCAGTATATGCTACTAGATCTAAGTCTCCATCAATTGGATACCAAAGTCCCAGCTTCGGTTGCCCTTTGAGGTAACGGAAGATCCGTTTAACAGCCTGCATATGTGACTCTTTCGAATTAGCCTGATATCTTGCACATAAACAAACAGCAAACATAATGTCAGGTCTAGAGGCAGTCAAATACATTAGTGATCCAATCATGGCCCTATATAAAGTAGGATCCACATCCTTATCACTCGATGTATCCGGACCTAGTTTGTGATTAACTGGAATCAGAGTATTGTAGACTTTACTGTCATCCATCTTAAATCTTTCTAATAACTCATAAACATATTTAGATTGATGAATAAAGAAGCCATCCTTCTTTTGGTCAACTTGTAACCCTAAGAAGAATTTCAACTCTCCTATTGCAGACATCTCAAACCTTTTTCTCATGACTTTCTCAAATTCTTGACACATCTTTTCATCAGAAGATCCAAAGATAATGTCATCAACATAAACTTGTACTAATAGAAAGTCTTTATTGTTCCATTTTACAAACAATGTACTATCAATTGCTCCTCTTGTAAATCCATTATCAAGTAGATACGTTGATAGTGTTGCATACCACATCCTTGGTGCTTGATGTAATCCATACAGAGCCTTATTCAAACGATACACTCTATCTGGATACTCATGATCAGCAAACCCTGGAGGTTGAGCAACATACACCAATTCTTCTACTTTGCCATACAAAAAGGCACTCTTAACATCCAACTGATAAACTTTTATATCATAGAATGACGCGAATGCTAAAAATACCTTAATTGCTTCTAGCCTAGCAACTGCTGCAAACACTTCATTGTAATCTACGCCTTCTTGTTGATTAAAACCTTGAACCACTAGACGTGCTTTATTGCAAGTAATGACTCCCTGGTCATCTCTCTTACACTTAAATACCCATCTAGTTCCAATTGGATATTCTCCCTTTGGTAGGTCAACCAACTCCCAAACTTGTAATTTTGAGAACTGTTGCAGTTCTTCCTGCATAGCTTCAACCCATGAGCTTTCTTTGAGAGCCATTTGCACATTTTTAGGCTCAACTTGTGAGATAAAGCATGAATATAGACATTGATTAGGAATCCCTGTCTCTTTCATAGCAGTATACAAGCTTTCTAAATCTTCAGAAGTACTAGCTTTAGATTGAGTCCTAGTATGAACAGGAGTATTAATATCACCGATGATGTTTTCAACGGGATGATTCTTACTCATTCTTGTAACCGGTATAGGATCAACTATTAACTCATCTCCTAAGTTAGTACCAATCTCTTCTAATGAAGGCATTTCTTCTGAATTTTCTGAAGAGATCTTTAAATGGTTCAAAGAAGTAAGTACATCATCAAACGTTGTTTGAAGATCCTTTTCAAAATCTTCTGTTTCTTGATACTTATCCTTTGAAAATTGTCGAGACCCACTTGAAGAAGCTTCATTTGAGTCATCTGATGTCCTGATTCCAGATTTCGGAACACTCGATGTTGAAGACGGACCATTGTCCAATTCTTCATTCAATAAGTGCTGAGAGATCTCTGAATCACTGACAAAGTCATTTATGGGAACCTTAAATGACTGAAAGAGATCTGAGTAGTCAAATTGCCAATCTAATCCCTTATGCACAGCAGGTCCATAGCTCGTAACTTCAATGTTATAAACTATCTCCAGACGACTAGTGACCTTATTGAAAACCCTTTTATTTGGAGAATTAGGCATATAACCCAAGAAAAATCCTTTGTCAGCCTTCTCACCAAATTTAGCTTGATTCCCAGTTTTCAATATTGTACAAGCAACTCCAAAGGGTTCAAATCCTTTTAAGTTTGGTTTCTTATTGTTCAAAAGCTCATAACAAGTCTTGTTATGCTTTTTAACCGTAAGAACTCTATTCAGAACATGACATGCTGTATTCACTGCTTCTGCCCAAAAGATTACCGGAAGCTTTGAATCTGCAAGCATTGTTCCAGCAGCTTCAATCAACGTTCTGTTCTTCCTTTCAGCCACACCATTCTGTTGAGGTTCATATGGTGCGCTGAATTGATGAATTATCCCTTTGCTTAAGCAATAGATATCTAACGTCGAATTCTTGAACTCTGTTCCGTTATCACTACGAATACGCTTAACTCTCATTTTGTATACATTTTCAATTTGATCTAAAAACTCAATTAGAATACCTGGAGTTTCATCCTTAGATCCTAAGAAAAATACCCACAAGAATCTAGAGTAGTCATCTGTGACAACTAGACAGTACCATTTGCCACCTATGCTTCTTTTGCTTATTGGGCCGAAGAGATCCATATGTAGCAAATCAAATGGAGAGGAGATTGAGTTTTCAGTCTTAGATCGGTGTGGTTTCTTATGCTGCTTTCCTTTCATACAAGGAACACACTTATCCTCAGACTCGAAACGTTTTTGCGGTACACCCAAAACTAAACCATTTTTGGTTATGTAGTTCATTTTTCTCCAGTTTAGGTGTGCCATTCTCCTATGCCGTAGTAGCGCGTCTGCTTCTGAAGCCTTGGATAATAAACATGTAGATACCATTGAAGAATTAGGAACACCCATGTTTATCGCATATATGTCCTTCTTCCTTGGTGCCCTCATCAATATCCATTCTTCAGGAATTGTGAAGCTTGGCTTCAGGACTAAAGCCTCCTTTTCATTAAAATGAACTGGATGACCTTTATCGCAGACTTGGGAAACACTCACTAGATTATGAGTTAGTTCTTCAACATAATTCACATCCTCTAGAGTTAAAGTTCCATTTGAAACTTTTCCTTTCCTAGTAATTACTCCTCCTTTGTCTCCTGCAAAACTTACTTTTTGCTTGAAACCTTCTCTGAAGTCCTTCAGTAGACTTCTTTCACCTGTCATGTGTCTTGAGCATCCACTGTCTACATACCACCAGCTGTCCTTGTTCACAGTCTGCTCCTACACATAACAAGTCGTACACAGTTAGTTATCAAGAGGGACCCAAGCCATTACGGTCTTGGTTTGTCCCTAGTCATCTACAATATGAACCTCCTTAAAGTAACCATAACTATTCCCATCGGGAGTCTTGGTAACCTTTACAGGAGTTTGAGATTGTTGATGATCTATAGTCTTGGGCCTGTGAGGAGAGTGAGTAGAAAACCTCCTAGGCACAAACTTAGTTCCCTGTGCACTCGAAGTAGAACCATTCTCAAATTGACTATGGTTTCTACTTGGGATCCTAAACCTCGAAGGTGTCTTATCTCTTGGTTTATTGAAAATATTTTCGTTTAAAGTATAAGCCCTTTTAGGTTTAGGTGGAGAGACACTATGATTACCATCTCTTTTCAGAATGTTTACAGGTTTGCTTCCTAATCCCGGTTTGGAGCCTAACCTATCTACAATTGAACTAGAAATAGTCGGTGTCTTTTCAGTATTCACTAACTTATGTGATGCTTCCAGCTTCTTATTTGGGCAACAAGAAGCTACGTGTCCTTTTTGGTGACACTTGAAGCAAGACATCTGTTTACGTGACTTACTAACTTTTGCATCCGCTACCGGAGTTTTAGGCACTAAAGGTTCAATGACATGTTCTTTATTAACCACTTCATTAATCTTAGTATCATTAATTACTCCACCCGGTACAAAATGTACTTTGGTGTGAGGAATTTTCTTACTATCATCAGATGAAGGGTTCTTAATAACACTCTTCTGTGCCTCTAACTTATCCGGTTTATTAGTTTCCTTCGTCTCAGGGTTAACATCCGCCATTTCAATATCTACAGGAGTTTTAGTGTAATTTGAATTGAATGGGTGAGGCATATCATTATATCCTAAACCAGACATATCCTTCACACTACGCTGAGCACCTAACATTTTATCCATTTCAGATGTTCTATAGCTCTCAAGCTTACGATTCTGAGCTACAAGTTTCGTTTTGCAATCAGCTAACTCCTTATCCTTATTAGCAATGGACAGATTCAAATCATTTATGTTCATATAGAGACCGTCTATGATAATTAATTTCTCATTCACAGTATCTCTAAAAGCTGTCTTGTCAGCCGCATCTGCCTTAATCTTATCCTTTAAGGCTTGTTTATCATCACTTAACCTACATATATCTAACTTAGCTAGGTCAAGTTCAAATCTTACAGCCTCACTGGATTTACTATGTGTGCTAAGTTGAGATGACAGGGTATTATTAGTTTCAGTCAAAGTCTTATAGGAATCTGCATAAGCACTAACTTAGGACTGTAAACTAGAAACTAACTGACACAGATCAACAAGAGAAACAAGATCTAGGCATACCCGTTTTTTATCAGTTTGCAGTTCAGCCATCTTAGCTACAAAATCTACGGGATCCAAATCTTCAGTTGAACCCAAGTCTAATACATCATCAACATTAGCTTTAACAGGAGTCTCAGGCACCTTTACTTCAAAAGCTGGATCAGTGGGCATATAGGATAATGACTCAGCTTCAATCTCTTGATCGTCAATCTCAACCATCAAAGCTTCCTCTGACTGAGTTTTCCAATCATAAGACCCATCTAGCTGTTTCACTACTAAGGCTTTGGAATGCAAGGTATTTCCCGAGCCTTGTTTCCCTTCACCAGTCTCTACCTTAGGTCTTTGGCATTCTCTAGCAAAATGTCCATAACTTTTACAGTTATAACACTTAACCTTGGTTTTATCAAACCCTGATCTGTTGCCAACAACCTTTCTTCCATTTTTCTTTAAGAAATTTTTTACTCTCCTTGACAGCAAAGCAAGTTGGTCCTGGAGATCTATTTCTTCAAGATAATCAGGATCTATCTGATCATAGTCTTCATCAAAAAGAATTGGATCATTAATCTTACAATCAATATAATTCTAATATGAAGCTACAAATGAAGCAAGAACAGACAATTGCTGCTCAGCAGATTTCACACTCATAGGCATCTTTTGATGTTCTTGAGGTGACTTCTCAGAAGGTTTCCCTTTAGCTTCATTTCCGGATGATGTAATGAAACACAGTTCATCAGTTATCATTTCACCCTTTCCATCAGCATTACCAACAAACAAAGCAGTAGTCGAGCTGGATGAAGCAGTCGAGATAGAAGTTTTTCCATGATACAGTCCTGGATCCTGAACATGATCAGAATCAGTATCTTTCGACTTCTTAGTGAAATCATATCCTTTGAGCTTGTCAATAACCTGCTCAAGTGTCATGGTTGCATATCTGGTTTCATTGTCTGTAATCATCACACCATACGTCTCCCATTTAGAAGGTAAACCCTCAAGAAACTTGTCGGTTTTCTCTACCTCATCAATAGTGATTTCATGGTTTTCAATCTCAGATAACAAATGGTAGAAACGAGTAACATAAGCATCAAGAGTTTCTCCTTTAAAAGCTTTAAACAGAGTAAACTGCTTTTCAGAAGCTTCTTCTTGCTTGCTTGTACTTGTGGACTTCCCTCACATCTTTTCTCAAGCGCTTCCCAGAGTGCTTTAACAGTATGAAAAGATTTTAACTGATGATTAATTTCCTTAGATAAACACATCTTGATACAAGAATGAGCTTTATTTTCATTCTCATACTCTTTCTTTTGTGGTTCACTCATCAGATTATAGGATACCACAACAACAGCATTTTGAACAGTTTAGGTGGGTGCCGTGTATCCTCCTTTGATACACATCCAGATTGAGAGATTATGGAATCTATAGTAAGATTCAAACCTATCTCTCCAACTGTAATAGTCTTCAACACGTAACAACTTAGGTGGAGTATTAGATTTTCCAACCTTGTGCTCCATCTCAATCATTTTGCTAATTTCAGACATTTTTAAGAGTTTCGGGAATTAACAATCAGAAAAATCAGAAAGTTCACTTCGCAGAAACTCGATTCGTAGGACAGGAACTCGGTTTGCAGGGGGAACTTAGTTCGCAGAAGAACTCGGTTCGTAGGGGGAACTCAGTTCGCAGAGGGGAACTCAGTTCGCAGAAGAACTCGGTTCGCAGGGTGAACTCAGTTCGCAGAGGGGAACTCAGTTCGCAGAAGAACTCGGTTCGCAGGGGGAACTTGGTTCGCAGAATCGGCTGAAAAAACCTAAAACGAAAATTTTAGTTTTCTAATCGATTAAACCCTAAGATTTCGGTCGATTACGAAACTAAAAACTTCCAGAGACTGATTTTGATCGTTTTTACGAAGATTAATCGTAACAACAACCCTAAATCTATCGTTATTATCCAAATAACCTCGAACTAACTAAGTACTTAGCCTGAAAGCTCTGATACCAATTGTAAGTCCCTAGTACGTGGATCGATAACGAGGTTATCTTAGGTATTAAGGCGCGGAATTCCTCAATACTTGGTTCACAATAAGTGAACAATTTGCTTCGCAAGATAATAGCGAATTGATTTATCAACAAGGTTTTGTATCGATTAATTAACGTTAATCGATCAATACCTAACCTTATGACTGCTTAGAATAGTGTTTTTGTCCTCTGGAAAACGAATGGCCAAAAGTCTTTTTCGGATTAAACCTAATTGAGTATTTATAGGTTTTAATCAAACTCGATTCGCAGGTCGATGGACTCTGCGAGTTGAGTTCAACTCGCAGCCCACAACCAAGCCCATCTCGACTCGGTTCGCAGCTCTGCGAGCCCAGATCTCATCTCGCATAACTAAGTTCTACGACTTGAGATCTTATCTCACAGACTTTAGTTTTTAACATCGTATTCGATATTCGTCTAACACTATATCATACTAATATATATAACGAATATTAATACCAAACTAATATCATTTACAAATCCAAATCAATTGTACAAACTTGATTACAATAATCACTAGTACTATTACAAGCTAGATCTGTTGTCACACATACATGTCCCAACACAAGTTTCTTGATCATCTTAGAAACTGTGGAATAGTTTCACAGTTGTCTCCTCCTAGAACACCATAGCCTTATGGAGTTGCTAAAAGGAGAAATAGAACCTTGTTAGACATGGTTCAATTTATGATGAGTCGGGCAATATTTCCAATAAACTTTTGGGGTTTGACATTTTAGACATTCTCACATATCTTAAATCTAGTATTCACCAAGAAGAGATGTGGAAGGGAAAGGTTTTCTCTTAGGCACATCCAGATCTAGAGTTGTGAAGTTATCGTTAGACGAGAAACTTAGCACAAAAGCCAGATCTAAAAGGTATTTCTCATTGGTTATCCACAGTAGTCATTTAGATACTTGTTTATAGCTCGAAGAGAATCTTCCTTAAGAAAGAAACAATATCTAAAGAGGATAGTGAGAGTATATTGATATTGAAAAGATTCAAGGATCTACCAATGAAGAAATTGTGATAAACACTGACGTTAAACAAGAGGTGGTGACACCAATTGAACTTGATGAGATATCCTTACCAACTCGCAATTGTAGAGTTTGCAATCCTCCTCAGTTCTATTATGGTCTCAATATAGAAGAAGATGCTAAAATTAGTGATAGTACACTAAGTGAATTAGATGAACTTGCTAAGTGCAAGGAAGCAGTGGTAGGCCCTGAGGCTGCTAAGTGGAAGTAAGAAAGCGAAATTCATTCTATGTATGACAATCAAGTTTGGAATTTTGGTTGACTCTACACCTGGTCTTAAGACAGTGGGTTGTAAGTGGATCTTCAAGAAGAAGACATACATGGATGGGAACGTACACACTTATAAAAGCTAAGTTGGTAGCAAAGGGCTATACTCAAACCCTCGGGATTGATTATGAGGAAACCTTCTCACCAGTAGCTAAGAGAAAGTCAATTAGGATAATGCTAGCCATAGCTGCATTTCATTATTGTGAAATTTGGCAGATGGATATCAAAACCGATTTCCTTAATGGAAAACTAACAGAGGGTGTGTTTGTGGCACAAGTAGATGGTTTTGAAAGTGTAAAGTATTCTAATAGAGTGTGTAAGCTTCATAAGGATGTTTATGGAAGCCTCTCATAGCTGGAATCTCTGCTTCCATGAGAAAGTCCAAAAGTTTGAATTTTCTAGAAGCAAGATGAGTCATGTATATATGTCAAGTTCAGTGGGAGTGTTGTAGTCTTCCTAGTATTATATGTGAATGATATAATACTTCATAGGAAATGGAATCCCAACATTACAAGGCGTAAAGGATTGGTTGGGAAAAGGTTCTCTATGAAAGATTAAGGAGATGCAACATATATTCTTGGTATAAAGATTTAAATGATATAGGTCGAGACGTTTCATAGGACTTAGCAAGGATTTGTACTTAGAATAAAATTCTAAAAGGTCTTATAATGGAGAATTCTAAGAAAAGGAATCTACCCTTACATCATGGCATAAAAGATTAGAGGGGATCTATGTCCAAAAGACTTAGCAAGAAATGGACGAAATGAGTCAAGTCCCATAAACTCCGGCTATAGGATCGATCATATATGCCATGACATGTACAAGGACTGAAGTCTCATTTTCTTGGAGCAAAGTGAGTCGACATCGGCACAATCCTGGTGAAGTCATTTGACAGCTGTAAAGAACATTCTCAAGTATTTGAGAAATAATGAAGACAAGTTTTTAGTGCAGAAAAGGAATTCAGAGTAACAGGTCATAGTGACGCAAATTTCCAAACAAACAGAGATGATATTCGTTCACAATCTAATTTGGGAATCTTACGGAATGAAGGAGCGGAGACATGGAAATTCAAAACGTTTTGAAAAGAAATACCATTTTTTTCGTAAAAGAACAAGTGATTGTGAAGATCTAGAGGATAGTCCGGCTGATCCGTTCACAAAGACACTGACTAATTCCGAACACAAGAGAATGCTGGGAGCATAAAAGGACAAGTGATTGTGAATATCATAGGATAGTCCGGTTGATCTGTTCACAAAGACACTGACTAAGTCCAGACACAAGAAAACCTCTAGGAGCATAAAGGACACGTGATTGTGAGGATTGGAGGATAGTCCAACTAATCAGTTCGCAATGTCATTTGTTGAGTCCAACACAGTAAACTTGCTAGGAGCATGAGGTTACGAGATAACATAAAGTTTTAGTTGTTAGTTTGATTTTGAAATGTTACAAACAATGATGGAAACATGAATAGGCTTGGTGATTAAATAATGGAGATTTATTTATTGGAAGGAGTTCTACCATTTACTATTGTTTGTCATTGTGTTTCAAGTTTAGCATGTTTATACACCACTTCTAGAGTAATAAGATTTACTCAAACTTCCTCAGTCGATCACACTATAGGAAGTATGTGGTGAATTAAGACTGTCATGGAGTGTTAGTTGATTGTCTATGGAGATTAGACATTGCATGGAGATTGGTGCAACACTCATGGGTACTTAATGGGGATTTAAGTATAGGAGAGACTCGCACTCATGGAAGTTACTTCATGGATTGAAATCACAAGTAACTCCGAGATGATAATATCTTGTATTCTTAAAATGGAGATACATTGAGTTTCTAGTTTTTCAAGTCTGTTATATTTTAGTCTACTCAAACTCTGTGCGTAAATGCCAGTTATAAAGGGTATGCTAGGTATGACATGATGAGCTGACTAGTGCTATGTAGTCGAAATTTATTTGTTCCTTTTCGCCTAATGGGAAAAGCGATATCACGGGCCCTCTGATGATTAAATGTTGACTAATAAAACGCTTGGCCAAGCCAGGACTAAATTGATGTATACAATTTTGTAGTCCTATATAGTCAAATTGATCGGAAATCAGAAAACACAATCATGAATCTGGAGATTGATTAAAATCCATGTCCCAGTTTCATACGATATCAGAAACAAAGGAATATATGATCACTTGTCTAAAGGGCTGTCTCTAGATATGAATCAGAGTTCAGCAGTTGCATTGGATGACACTCTCTGCTTAGTTAATGGGATAAAGCTTAGACCAATAATAGTTGATGAATTGTCCAAGTGGGAGACTGTTGAAATAGTATCCAATATCATAACTAATTGGTAAGTACATCATTAAAAGTGAAGTCCTTTTTGGGTCGCCCTCAATGAACAGTAAGAAAAATAAATGAGAGATAATATTAATTGGAATTAATATTATATTTAGTATATTAATTGGATATTAATTAGAAACTAAAAGAAAAAGAAAATTCTGGAAACTCCTTCCATACGCCGTATGGAAGTTCCATATGCCGTATGGATGCTAGGGTTTATAAGGCGGTGGAACGACTTTCAGAAAGTTCTGGAAACATCATCCATATGCCGTATGGAATTTCCATACGCCGTATGGATTGAAAATGATGTTGTCCCACATCGGATGGTATATGAAACCCATGCCATCTCTCTACCCTATAAATAGGGGCCTAACCCTTTGTTTCCAATACACCATTTTTGAATTGAAAAGTTTTCAATTCATTTTCTCTCTTTCTTAATCCTGCTCTTTATAAGAGTTTTGCGACTTTGAGTCGTGACCTTAGGAGACTTGGGATTTCTCTTTGTTTGTGGGTGTGAGCCATTAGAGGTGTTCTACTTTGGGCACTCGCCACCAAGCAAGAAGGTTTTGCTAGTTCGTCTACGCGTGAGAAATTGGTTTTATCAAAGGTTAGTAATTTCTTATTTATCTTATTTATTTTATTGCTTTTATTTATTCAAGTTAAGATCTCTTAGGGTTTAGTTTCCTAATTGCCCTAGATTAATTATTTTTGTTATAATTCCGCTGCGTATATTAATCTAGTTAGGGAATAGAAAACCCAACAATTCCCATCTGTTACCATTCTCTCATATGAGTAGATAGTTTCAGAAAACAAAGGAAAAATAAGATGATCCTCTCGGAAACAAGAAGCAATTCTCATAGGCGTATTTCCAACTCTCGCGATCTTGGAGTATACATGACCAGGACATCTCACAAAAGGTGGTCACTCAAATCAGTCAAAAGCCAGTCATGCAGTACTCATCGTCAAAAGCTTGATCGAGAATTGGATCTCCACCACTTAGGCGAGAACGGTGCTAATTATCCTAATACATTCAAGGGTTGTAATTTTTTATGAGGGTTAAGGGGTATGGATAAGGAAATTTTTGGGTTGTAGGGGTGTTGCTTATCTCTAGGATTCTAATATTCGTGAAGAACTTTATTTCGGGAACGGAGGAGATAACTTTTCGCATTTTATCAGATCTTTCTTTAAATGATTGATACTTTGAAGCAATCCATTTTCTTTTCTTTTCTTTTTCTATTTTCTTTTTCTTTTTCTTCCAGAATTCCTTTTCTAGAGAAACTCCGAGGATTATTTTTTTGAATCCTTTAGAAGTCCTTCTTCTTATCCTTGTTTCTTCGAGTCTTTTCACGGTGCCAATTTTTCGCACCAAAGATTTTGAGTAAACTTTTCGGGGAACACGAAAGCTTTGAGATAATCATAAGGATGTTCCAAATAATATTCTTCATGACCGTATAAATTCTAAGGATAAGTTTTGGGGTATTTTGGGAAGTAGGGTTTAAGATTGAGGGTTTTGTGGAAACGAAAGGTTTCATCTTAACAGTGTTTACTAAGTGGGTCATCGATACTTAAAATGAGTATCGAAAGGGTTTTGGGCTTGAAAGAGATGACTAAAAAGGGGTTAATCCTAAGGAATGTCAAGGTCATTTAATTATGCCTATACCGCGTACGACACACACCAATGTGGTCTTGAAGTGTATGTCAAGAGCAAGTTCTAATTCAGAGATACATGCATCGGCACACACAAGAAATGAACAATGTAGCATTAAAATTGAATGCTTTTAAGGCTCAAAACCTCATTGCAAATTTGGGTTGTATGTGTGATTTGACGCAAAAAGTCACGTTTTTGTGCACCTTTTCAAGCCCATTTTTGTTCAAATCTTTTAATAAACATCAAATAATTAATGTTTTATGCTAAAAATGTAAAATGAACCAAAACTTAGACTTCCTTTCAAAAAATCACTTAAAATGCTCAAATAACGAACAAATCAGAGCTAAAATGATCCACTTGCAATTTTGATGTATAATTAAGCTAAACTGGCCTAATTTGTATCATATTGATCTTCAGGAAAATACGAAACCATGGGCGCAAGAATCGTTCGAATCTGAAAAGTAACGAAGAAGTTAGAGTCAACCGAAGATCACAAGAACTACGACCAGTGCACAAGACTTACGATCCAGCACACAAGAACAAGACCCAGGGTACACCACCCCCTTAGGGGCCGTATACCACCCCTAGAGGGCCGTATACGCCCCCTTTAGGGCCGTATACCCCCTCTTTGGTGTTGGATACTGTGACACCCGGCAATTTAGGTTAACTTTTAAAATTAACCGAAACTCTAATTACGTTATTTAGATATGATTTAGGCTAAATACTTGTAACTAATTGTATATTTATGTGAATATACGCCTACGTAATTGTTTTATATTACGCTTACGTAATTTGCTGATATTACGCGAAACAACCGGACGGAGTCCGACAAACTATACGACGTTGGTGAAAACCTTTCTATAAATAACTTAAATCTATTTTTAGAAGTTATTTATCATATATTATTATTTTTATATAATAATACACGAAAAACCTAGACGTTTTAATTAAAATGTGACAAACGCAGTAAAAACGCGCGAATCGAATCCAGTAACCAAACTAAAGTCAATAAATATTTTGACAACTAAAAATAAGTATTTTAATAATACTTTAATGAAAAATAATCCAAATTTATATCGTTAATTTAAACGACGAAAGAAAACGTTACGCGATTTAACGATTTAACGAAATAACGAGTAAACGACCAAAATACGCAAACACAGTCTGGAATTTAATTAAATCACACAAGAAATCAGATGGGGGCCCATGGGGGACCAGCTCTCTCTCCACCTCTAAAAATTCATGCAAAAATGAATCATTGTGATTCTCTTACAAGACCACAAACATTTCATGCATTTACTCATTTCACTCTTTCACACTCACACCTTTTCTCCACCTTCTCTCTCTCTCTCACTAAAAATCTGAGATAAACTCAGCCCTCAAACCACCATCTTCACCACCATAAACTACCACAAGGCCACCACTAACCACCACCACAATACATCACCATTTTTCAAGATTCTTGCAAGGAATTAAAGCTCAAGACTTCCTCAATCCATCTCTGCATTTCTTCTTCAAAACCCAATTGTAAGAACACTTAAACACTCTTATTTTACTTGATTAACATGTATCTAAAGTTCACTCAACAAGTTGTGTAAGGAACCATGCTCAAAAACCATTTTTATTAACTTGAAATTTATCAAAAGTGAGATATACTTTCTGTCCAGAAAGTTTGGTCCACTTCCACGATTTTTATAAAAATCATTTCTTCATGAAATCGGACATTTTTATAGTCTAAAATCAAGTTCAAGATGTTAGCTTTCAAACTCCGCAAACCTCATATCTTTTTGAGCTCGAATAATATTTTAAATAATTTATATAAAAACACATATACAATCTGCTCTGAAAAGTCAGAAACTTTGTTCATATGGTTTTGACCATATCTTGAGCTACACAACTCCAAATGACTTGAAACCACCGCCAAAATCTTAAGAATTTTGTTAGCTACAAAAGTTGTAATGATAGCTCTTTCTTAAAAAGTTGTAGATTTTTGCCAAAAATTCAATCTTCATGCATGTGTCCAGATTGGTCAACTGTTGGACCTCAGAGGACACATGCAATTTTGATAAATACTTAGGCTACCCTAAAATTCATAGAAAATTTACTGGAAGTGGTTAACATGTAGAGGAATAACTGGTAATTTTCTTGGGAGTTAAATCGGAATTTACAATTTATTAAAAATTCGACAAACAAGTGTATTTTCTGGAAAATGAGATAGTGGACTGATTTTGGTAACACTTTAAAAACCGACACTTGCAGGCTTGCTATAAATGGACAAACTAACTTTTTATGGTCCATAAACACATATAAGGTTCGGGTAAAAGTTTTCGGGTCAAGTTTGACCAAGTCAACAAAAACGAGGCTCGATTTCGAAAAACGACAAACTTACTATTTTTGGCAAAACTTGTAAGCAAATGGGTTGGGTTGACTTAGTTGGTAACTTTGACCAACTTTGACTAGGTTTGACCAGCTTTGACCAACTTTGACCATGTTTGACCAACTTTGACCAGAGAGTTGACCAACTTTGACCTATGGTTTGAGGTTTTTATACGAACTATATAATTTGTAAGCAACATACGATATATGACGAAACAAACTTAATCATTATGTCTAAACGAATTATTATTACAAACTTTCACCAACGGGTCATACTTGTTTTTGATAAACATATTTGAACAAATATACTTGGACATACTAGTTGAGTGAATTAGTCTTAGGTGGACATTAACCCTCCACCCACATTATTGACTTAAGTGGACATTAACCCTCCACTTACATAGATGGTCTTTAAGACATCTACTTACATACAACCTTATACGTTTAGGATGTTAAAAGGTTGCACGTTGGATACACACATTGCTTGCTTATTTGATTATTTGCTCGCCAATTGCTTAACTCAGGTGAGTTTCATAGCCCCATTTTTTATTGCTTTTTACTTTGGGGTGAGAATACATGCTCTGTTTTATAAACTGTTTTACATATGAACGCAAGTAACGAAAACTCTTATACTGATTGCATGAGTAACTAAACCAAACTACGATGGCCCCTAACAAATATCATAGTACGTTAATACTAAGCGCGAACATTATGGATAGATCTATCGGGACCTGACAATCCGCCATCTGGGTTAGTCGCTCTAACCACTACACGGATGCATAATATTTCGTACAACCGAGTGTACTGGTTACACACTCAGTGGGGGTAAACAACTACGGTTAAGCTTCGGACTATGAGCTCATGGCAATAGTATACTACGATTTACTTTGGCATTCGTGCTACTTTGATAACTATGAAATCTTGTGGTTCATACTATGATTTTAACTGCGTAAACCTATGAACTCACCAACTTTATGTTGACCTTTTAGCATGTATTTCTCAAGTTCACAGACGCAGTAGGACTACCCACAGGAAACAAGGCAGTAGGATGCTTTTGGAAAGCATTAGCTCGAGTCGCATGTTTTCACAAACAACAAGAGTTTAGATTGCATTACGATATTTTGTATCAACATTTACGTATTAGAAATCTCTACACTTTTAATGCGAACTCCAATGTTTTGATATAACGTTTGTAATCGCTTTATTTAAGAAATGTAACTTTTTATTAAAACGTCTCATATAGAGGTCGTTTGCTTTAAATCTTGGTGTTGTGATGTTTGATTTGGTCGGCGCCCCCGTGACACCTCCTACTTCCGCTGTCACGTGTCATGGGGGTGCGACAGATAAAGCGGAAACAAAATTTTATGACACATGTCACGTGTCAGTATACACAAAATCTAATACCAAATCTGTCACACCCCGCTAAAGCGGAAACACGAGATGTAACAGTACCGGGTAACAATGCATAAGATATAGTAGCACCACCATACATAATTTAGAGAAAATATTACACATTACTACAAGTTCAAACCACAGTTCGAAAAGAAATTACAAGAAGCTCTTAAAGTTTCCAAATAGTTTCAAAATAAAGCAAACGCGTGTGAACATGCATCCATGCTAATGTACTCCTAGAGTGCACCTTACTGTCGTTCTCCTAAAAAGCATGATAAACAAAAGGTCAACTATGGACATAGTTGGTGAGTTCACAGGTTTAATGTTACACATAAATGAACTAAAAGCTTTGTTCATAAATGACATGAATAAAAAAAAGATTGGTTGTAATAGTTGCGAATATGAAAGGTAATATACAAGAGCGTTAATGCAATTGAGGCCACTACTAAACCGATTCAACCGACACATGCCCCAAGCTCCATGTTCTATCGCTAACATGAGTAAGGTGATACTATGCACTCACGACCAGTGTGAGTGAGGAGTGGTTTCCCCCTAAATAGCGCTATCCATAAATATCAACGGCTCGTCTGGCTCTCGGACGAGTTAATAAGTAGTGTAAACTGTATTTCCGGGGACTTTAGCACGATAGTACTCAAGCATAACAATAGTATATACCAAATCGCATAAATAGTATAACAAAAGTTCAACAAGTTCATAAAGAGTACAACCAATTTAGTTAAAGTTCGAGATCATGCTTTTCACCTCAAAATAATAAACAAGTAAAAAGGGACTGTGAATACTCACAATTGAGCGTAAGAGTAAACGATGGATGTAGCGCGCGTGCTTGTCGGGTATGACTCCTATCCAAGTCCTATGAACACGAGGTTTCTAATTAGTTTCTTGGTAAATTAGGTTTGATAGGATTGCTTAGATAAATATTTAGATTACAAAGTGCCAAAATGGTTTGTTTGCTTTGAAGTTTGTTAATAATGTTCAATAATCACGTTAAGTATAATACTGAATACACGAGTATATAATGTCTTACAATTGTTTGTGTTCAAATTTATTATGTTTTGAGTTTTAGAACTATGGTTTCTCACAATTTATGATTAACAACGCACAATCGATTAATACTTCATAAGAGACCCAAACCCTTTTTGTTACCATTCTTTCCAAACATAGAAACTTTCCCGTTTTCAAAACCGAGGCCCGTTCTTGTTGACTCGGTCAAACCTTCTTGATTTAACCCGATACTTTTACCCAAACCTTAAACATGTTCATGAGTCATAAAGAGTTAGTCTTTCCTTAAATAGCAAGTACGCAAGTGTCGGTTTTCAACTATTACCAAAATCAGTCCATATTCTCATATCCAGAAGATTACATCAGTTTGTTGAATTTATTAAAAATACTTATGTTCCGAAATAAAATAAGGAAAAAAATCACAGATCATCTTCAATATGTTAGCTATCTACTGTAATTTTTTCAAGAATTATAGAGAAGTACAAGTATTTTTCAAATTTACTGTGGGCCCATAACCCACAGGTCCCAGGATCGAAACCTGGCTCTGATACCAAATCTGTCACACCCCGCTAAAGCGGAAACACGAGATGTAACAGTACCGGGTAACAATGCATAAGATATAGTAGCACCACCATACATAATTTAGAGAAAATATTACACATTACTACAAGTTCAAACCACAGTTCGAAAAGAAATTACAAGAAGCTCTTAAAGTTTCCAAATAGTTTCAAAATAAAGCAAACGCGTGTGAACATGCATCCATGCTAATGTACTCCTAGAGTGCACCTTACTGTCGTTCTCCTAAAAAGCATGATAAACAAAAGGTCAACTATGGACATAGTTGGTGAGTTCACAGGTTTAATGTTACACATAAATGAACTAAAAGCTTTGTTCATAAATGACATGAATAAAAAAAAGATTGGTTGTTGGGAAATGCACAAGGCATTAACACTGTTAGTGTTATTGTTTCTACTGGTATAACAACTGTTAGTCTGCTGGTTATCACTGTCTTCAGAGTTAAAACTGTTAGTTGAAGTCTTCATGGATTATCACTGTTAGTGAAAGTGATTACCACTGCTAGTAGAAGATTACAACTGTTATTGAAGATTGAAGACAAGAGTTACAACTGTTAGTGTTATCACTGTTTGTTTACAACAGTTAACACTGCTTAGGCTAGTTACCACTGTTGGTATATTAGTCTAGTAAATTGTACAAGTGTTAACACTGTTATAGGAATTACCACTGTTTGTATAGTCGTGGTAGTTAACACTGTTTATATTTAGAATAGGAGGGAAGTCAGAGTTTGAATAATTATGGATTGAAACTGCTTCCATAATTATAGGAGATTGTTTAGCAGGACTCTATGGGTTATAAATAGAGTTCCTTAACCTAGATTAGGTTAAGAATTTTAAGCGCAGCTTCAAGGTTTTGTAACCCTAATACAAATCAGTGTATTCGTCTTATATCATTAATAAGATTGAAGCTTTTTATAATTCTGTTCTTGTTATTCATATTGATCTTCAATATATTACTAAGTGTTATTCCGCAAACTTCTTAGTAATTATTCAAAACTGCTGTTATCTAATAGTTTATTAGATAGATCTTGGTTCATCAAGTGGTATCAGAGCGGGTTTAGTTTTGAATACAAGAAGATCTCAGTTTTACTGTTTTATTGGTCATTTTTATAATCAATATATCATAGCAATGGCAGAAGGTAATGAAGGAATCCAGGTCACAAAGATCCCAATGCTTAGACCTGATGAGTTTGATCTGTGGAAAAACAGAATCAGACAATATATGCTTCTCACAGACTACCAGATGTGGGAAGTGGTTGTTAATGGTCCACCAGTGACCCTTAATAGTGATGGTGTTCCACAGGCAAGATCACCACCAACTTCTGAGGCAGAAAGGAAGATCAGGTCAATAGAGTACAAAGCTTTAAGTACTCTATTACTAGCTATACCAAATGAATATCAGAGGCGGTTTGAGGCATGTCAAGATGCTAAAGTGTTAATGGAAGCAATTGAAAAAAGGTTTGGTGGTAATGATAACACCAAAAAGAATAAAAGATCTCTACTTAAACAACAGTATGAGAATTTTAATTCTACAAGGTCAGAAACATTGACCCAAACCTTTGATAGGTTTTCTAAACTGGTTGGAGATCTGGAAAATCATCAAGTGAAGATAGACAAAGATGATTTAAACAGGAAGTTTTTGAGGTCCTTGGGTGATGAATGGACAATGTATACTGTTGGTTTAAGGCAGAGTGCAGATCTGGAAGCTAAGGAATTAGAAGATATCTACAATGATCTGAGAAATTTTGAAGCTGAGGTAGAGAACAAGAAGATTGGATCAGGAAGTAACAACAACAATTCTGCTTTTATGTCAATGGCTGGAACAAAAGCAGAATCAAGTATTAAAGGTTTTACTTGTGGGTCTGGTGGAGTTGGATCATCATCAAATAATTCTAATGATCAAATCTTAGAATCTTTCTTTGCTAGTAATGTGAACTCTTCACTTACTAATGAAGATCTAGATCAATTTGGGTCAGATGATCTAGAAGAAATGGATATAAAGTTACAAATTGCTCTGATCACACAAAGAGCAAAAAGGTTTATGCAAAGAACTGGTAGAAATAACTTTGCACAGAAGAGGAATGATGCTAGCTGGTTTGACAAGAGCAAAGTTGAATGTTTCAACTGTCACAAGTTGGGACATTTTGCTAGGGAATGCAGAAGCCCAAAGGTTGATCAGATTGAGAGAGGAAATGGTCAGAGAAGTGGAGGAAATGTGGGCCAAAAGAAGAATGTGCCAATCCAAGATACTTCATCAAATGCACTGGTATCTGTTGATGGATGTGGATGGGATTGGAGTGATCAGGAAGAACATGAAGTGAAGAATCAATGCTTCATGGCAACTGCAGAATCTGACAAGCAATCTGAAGTTCCTTATGAGGTACAAATAAAATTGTGCTCAGTTGTGTGTAAACAAACTGTGAAACATTATAGAGATCATAACCAGAAAGTGTGTGATGAGCTAAAACAATGTGAAATCAAAAGTAGACATACAATCTCTGTAATAGAAAATCTTGAAAAACAGATTCAAGCATTTGAAGATAATGCAACACAGTTTAAATATGATATTGAGTATGCTAGGTGGGAGAGAGACACTTTTAAAAATAAAGTAGAATTATTAACTAAGAAACTTGCAGAGGTTACATGTGAAAGGGATAGCATAAGACTTAATGTGAGTAACTTAGAACATGCATCTAAAAGTGTAAATAAACTTATCAATTCTCAGATTCATGATAAACTCAAAACTGGATTAGGATACAATAATGTACCTCCTCCTTATAACAACAACTATTTTCCTTCTAAAACTGAAATTGATTTAAATTCACTTAAAGAAGGATTAAATGATGATGTTAAAAAGGTAGATCCAGTTAACAGTTTAAAAGAAGATGTAATCATTGATGAAGTTGAAATACATGAGTGGACTGAGGAAGATGATAAGGATTGTGATACATCTGAAAGTAATGTTGATGTGGTTGAGCAATCTGATAAATCATCATGTGAAAGCAGAAATAGTGTTACTGGTCTAGTTAAAGAACTAAAAGTTAACAAACTAGAAGAGGGTAAGAAAATGTTTGAACAGAAGGAAAAACATCATGATAAACATGAGAAAACAATAACTAACACACCGAGGAATGTTCAAGGGAAGGTTAGGAATGATGTGAAAAGATCTGTTACTGTGAATACATGTGATAAGTGCAAATGTAATGATAACTTTTCTAAAACCCAAAAGTTTCAAAAACATATTTCCAGAGGTAACCAAAGGAATTGGAATCAAATGGTGACTCAAAAACTGGGAAATAATGTTACTATGATTAAAGAAAAGTTATGCCTTATATGTGGCAGAAATAATCATCTTCAACATGAGTGTTTTCATAACCCAAAGACTTATCAAAAGAATATGAAAAGGCCATGGACAGCAGCTAATATGATTAACAAACAAAATTTTAAATCTAATGTTAATCATACAAATGCTGCTAGAAAGATGAATTATAGGGCAAATCAAGCTATGGCTGCTGCAAAAGTTACAAATGCAGGAACAAAAGCTAAAGATTTAGCCAACAGTTTAAAGACTAAAACAGTGGAAACAGGAGTTAAAACAAACAGTGGTAAACCTTTTAAAACTGTTAACACTGTTAATTCAACAGTTTCCACTGGTAGAGTAAATAACATTGTAAGGAATACTAACAGTGTTAATTATTTTACCACTGTTAGACATAATAACAGTTATAACAGGTTTAACACTGTTAGACATAACTGTGGACCTTCAGTTAACACTGTTAGACCAAAATCCACTGTTAAGTCTAAAATTAGTTGGATTTGGACACCTTTTCAATCTAATGTTCCCAGATGTTCAAAATCTAACAATGCATCAAAATCAATAATCTTCAAGAAAGTTGATTACCTTGATGCATCAGGGAAACCCAAAGCCAAATTGGTTTGGGTTCCCAAGAGAAATTAATTTTCTTTGTGTTTGTTTGTGTGCAGAGCAAGCCAAGAAGTTTATGGCATATCGACAGTGGCTGCTCAAGGCACATGACTGGAGATAAGGAAAAGCTACAGAACTTCAAATCATTTGATGGTGGATATGTAGCATTTGGAAGCAATCCAAAAGGTGGAAGGATCACAGGCAAAGGAGTGGTTCAAAGTGCCAAGTTAAGCTTTGAAAATGTTTATTATGTGGAACAATTGAGGTACAATTTGCTAAGTGTGAGTCAAATCACAGATAAAAAGAACCCTGTTCATTTTACTGACACTGAATGTCTTATTCTGTCTAAGGAGTTCAAAATTCCAGAAGATATGATTTTAATGAGAATTCCTAGGCAAGATAATGTCTATAAGTGTGACTTAGCAAACATGGCACCTCAACATGATTTAAATTGCTTGATTTCTAAAGCTAATTTAAATGAGTCTACTTTGTGGCATAGAAGGATGTGTCACATGAATTACAAAACCATTAATAAGCTTGTCAAAAACAAACTTGTTATGGGTTTACCTGAGAAGGTCTATTCATGTGATGATCATTGTGTTTCTTGTCTAAAGGGGAAGCAACACAAAACTTCTTTTAAGTCCAAAGCAGTGAATTCAAACTGTACTCCTCTATACTTATTGCATATGGACTTATTTGGACCAACAAGTATAAGTAGTATGGGAAAAAGATCTTATTGTCTTGTTGTAATTGATGATTATACCAGATTTACATGGGTTTTCTTTCTTAGAACAAAAGATGAGACAGGTGAAATACTTAGATCATTTATAACTAAGATTGAGAACCAATTAGATAAAAAGGTTAAAATCATCAGGAGTGATAATGGAACAGAGTTTAAAAATTATGAGATGGATAAATTCTGTGATGAGAAAGGCATTAAGAGAGAATTTAGTGCTCCTAGGACTCCTCAACAGAATGGAGTAGCTGAAAGAAGGAATAGGACACTAATAGAGGCAGCTAGAACTATGCTAGCTGATGCAAAACTACCTATGTCCTTTTGGGCAGAAGCAGTTAGCACAGCTTGTTATGTTCAGAATAGGGTAACTGTAATTAAGCTTTATTTCAAAACTCCATATGAGCTGTTGTTTAAGAACAAACCACTTGTTAGTTTCTTAAAAATATTTGGATGTCCTTGTACTATCTTGAATACCAAAGATCACCTAGGAAAGTTTGAAAGCAAAGCAGATGAGGGTGTATTTGTAGGATATTCTATTCAGAGTAAAGCATATAGGGTGTTCAATCAAAGGACCAGAGTCATAGAAGAATCAATGGATGTCACTTTTAATGAGAATATCATTAATCCTGATGGAAAAGGTCCTAAGTCTTTGTTTGATATTGATGCTCTTAACAATGCTTTTAGATATACAACTGTCAATCCTAGTACAGGTACATGCACAGGTATCACATCAAGCAAAGCAGATGGAGTTTGTGAGGAAATCTCTGATATGTCTTCAGAACAGAATAAAGAGTCATTGGAGTACATTATCTTTCCAATCTGGACTCCAGATCCACCAGAGGTGTTATCATCTGATCTTCCAATGTCATCTCAGCCTATTGAGACAGAAGTGCAAATTGAAACACCTTCCAATGAAAGTTTTGAGCAGAATGGTAATTTTACCAACTTGGAAGCCACCATTCCAGAGACATCAACATCTAATCTTCATGTGAACAAAAATCATCCTCTGGAACAGGTGATTGGAGATGTTAACAGTGGTGTACAAACAAGACAGCAAACTGCTGTTACTGAAGAAGAATTACATACCTCTCTATATGTGTGTTTTCTTTCTCAAGTGGAACCTAAAAAGGTTGTAGAAGCTCTCAAACACCCTAGTTGGATTGAGGCAATGCAAGAGGAGTTGTTACAGTTTAAGATACAGAATGTATGGACTCTAGTAGATCTGCCAAAGGGAAAAAGGGCAATTGGTACTAAATGGATCTTCAAGAACAAGAAGGATGAAAGAGGGATTGTTATCAAAAACAAGGCAAGACTGGTGGCACAAGGTTATACACAGGAAGAAGGAATTGATTATGATGATGTCTTTGCTCCTGTTGCCAGGATAGAAGCCATTAGATTATTTCTAGCATATGCTACATTCAAAGGCTTCACTGTTTATCAAATGGATGTCAAAAGTGCTTTTCTATATGGCATGATTGATGATGAAGTGTATGTGTGTCAACCCCCTGGATTTGAAGATCCTAATTATCCAGATAGAGTTTGCAGATTGGATAAGGCACTATATGGGTTGCATCAAGCCCCCCGGGCTTGGTATGAGACTTTATCTGTGTATCTCTTAGAGAATGGGTTCAAAAGAGGTACTATTGATAAGACTCTGTTCACCAAAAGAAACCAAAATGATATTTTACTGGTGCAAGTTTATGTAGATGACATCATTTTTGGTTCTACAAATGATGGTATGTGCAAGGAATTTGAAACTTTAATGCATCAAAAGTTTCAGATGAGTTCAATGGGGGAACTCACTTTCTTTTTGGGGCTTCAAGTTAAGCAAAGTTCAGATGGTACTTTCATAAATCAAAGTAAATATGTCAAAGACATACTTACTAAATTTGGATACTCTGATTCAAAAGTGGCTAGTACACCAATGGAAACACACAAGCCACTATCTGCAGACCCTGAGGGGGAGGAAGTTGATGTACATTTGTACAGATCAATGATTGGATCATTGATGTATTTAACTTCTTCTAGGCCAGATATAATGTTTGCTGTTTGTATCTGTGCAAGATTTCAAACATGTCCAAAACAATCACATCTGTATGCTGTCAAAAGAATCTTTAGATACTTAAAAGGACAACCTGATCTAGGTCTTTGGTATCCAAAAGATTCACCTTTTGACCTAAAAGCATATTCAGATAGTGATTATGGGGGAGCTAGTATGGACAGAAAGTCAACATCAGGAGGATGTCAATTTCTAGGAGAAAGGTTAATCTCATGGCAGTGTAAGAAACAGACAACTGTATCAACATCTACTGCTGAAGCAGAGTATGTAGCTGCTGCAAGTTGCTGTGCTCAAGTCTTATGGATACAGAATCAGATGCTTGATTATGGTTTAACTTTCTTAAACACTCCTATTTACATTGATAATACTTCTGCTATCAGCATCATTAATAATCCTGTTAAACATTCTAAAACTAAGCATATAGAGATTAGGTATCATTTTATCAGAGATTGTAATGAAAAACGACTTATTCAGATTATAAAAGTTCATACTGACAATCAACTTGCAGATTTGTTCACTAAAGCATTTGATGTGACCAGATTTACTTTTCTGATTACCAGTATAGGCATGGTTAAATCCTTTTAAACTGTCTTTTCATAACTAGTTTGATACATCTCTATCATGTTTAAGAATTAGATGCTGGTAGATGTAATTGAGACTAACAGTGATAATCAAAGTAGTTACGACTATTTTGTCTTATTCATTATCACTGTTATTACTCAATTACCACTGTATATGTAGTTATCATTGCTCATGACTACAACTGTAAGTTAACACTGTCAGTTAAATAACTACCACTGTTAGTGAAAACAGTTTCTACTGTTTTCATTATTTAGTTATCACTGTCAGTATTAATGTTGGTGATAACTTTTACCACTGTTAGTATATCAGTTATCACTGTTTATACTATCTAGTTGTAATTGTTAAACATCACTTGGTATATTTCTATTTTCTTTTGCAGGATATAAAAAAAAAAAAAAAAAAAAAAAAAAAAATTACTCTTTTCACTGTTAGTAATACTAATAAAAGTTTCTAGTATTGAGTTATAATCCCTTTGGTCAGGAGTTATTTCCATCAACTAGTTATCACTGTTAGTATTACTAATTTCCACTGTTGTACATTTCTTTCCACTGTTAGTGATATTCTTTAATTGAAATTATATTCCCAAATAATTTCCACTGTTTTCAGAAAAGTTTTCACTGTTTTAAAATAGTTTCCACTGTTTTAAAATGGTGTCCACTGTTAATGTTCAAATTGGGATTTTTATTTCAAATTTAGGTCATTGACACTAACAGTATAAATACTCCTAACACTTGTACATTTTCTTTTACGCTCTCATAACCACTGCATTCATAAACCCTATAACCACTGCTATCGCAAATCATATACAAATTTCTTCATGGCTTCTTCTTCTTCAACTTCATCTCAACTCGCTTTAGGCAAGGATCATAACATGATTGCCTATCTGGTAAAACCCTCAATAGCCAATGATTACGTAGAGATCATTGATTTTCTGCGTAATTCTACCATTCATCATGCGTTATCTGTCGCACCCAGAATTTCACATGATCATATTAATGAATTCTGGGTTAAAGCAAAGATTGAGGAAGAAGCAGGTGTTCAAAAAATTGTTTCTATAGTTGCTGGGCATCAAGTAGTTATTTCTGAAGCATCCATTCGTTCTTCTCTTCATCTTCAGGATGAAGAAGGTATATCTTCAATTTCTGATGAAGCTTTATACTTGAATTTACAACGAATGGGATATGAGGGTAATTTGGGTGGGTATGTTTTTCAGAAAACAATGTTTTCATACCAATGGAGGTTTTTAATTCATACATTACTGCACTGTTTATCATCCAAACGTTCATCTTTTGAACAATTCAGCAGTAATGTAGCATATGCCTTGGTATGCTTAGCTACTGGCCAAAAAATTTAATTTTTCCGACTTTATTTTTGCTGGTATGCTAAGAAACATAAACCAACCTAAACTGAAATTTTTAATGTATCCAAGGTTTGTGCAGATCTTTTTAAATGAACAAATATCTGATCTGCCACACTTGGATAAGATAATAGGTATCTCTTCCTTTAAACCAAAAGTATTTTCAAATATGAAGAGAGATACCTCTATCAGAGGTGTCATGTTTTCTGGGAGGGTAACAGCATTGTTTCCAACAATGCTTCCTGCACCCTCCACCACAGCATCTGTACCACCAACAGAAGCTGCACCAGTTGTTGAAAGAATGGAACAACCCATTCCTTCTTATCCCACAGCAACTGGGGGTACTAATGAACAACAAGGGAACAGATTCACTACAACCTACATCAGAAAAGCCAAAAGGGCTCCACAACAGATGACTGAGGATCATGTTGCTCAGTCATCTAAGTCTAATGACAGGGGTCATGAACAGCATGTGGTCCATGAGGAGAGGGGTGACCATTCTGTGAGGGCTGCTTCTACTGCTTTTAGCCCACTGGCAGAGCAGGACAGAAGTAACATTGATAAGACCCAAGCAGAGGCAACATCAAAACATGATTCTACTCCTGTAGATGATTTTGATGGTCCCAGTACCAATAACCAAGGGGAATCTGTTGATCATACTAGGTATGATACAGGTTTTGATACACATGTCAATGATTCACCTAGGAAGTCACATTCTGATGGTGATGAGGCTAGAACTAACCTGGAATTAACGAAAATGATTGATTATGTATGGGAGAAGTTCAGAGTAGAAAAGAGAAAGAACAAGGAAAAGGATGAGCTGATTGCTAATTTACAGCAGAGGGTTTCTCAGCTAGAATACATAGTGGTCAAAGTTTTGAAAGAAGGAAAGAAATATGTCATGGTTGAAGGTGATTCTGCAGAGGAGGCTTTCAAAAAGGGGGAGAAGTATTGGACTAATAAAGGTGATGAGGGTCAAAAGGATGATGATAAAAAGGGTAAGGATGGACAGAATGATGATGATGTTGATGATCACATTGATGCAGAGATTGAAATGGAAACACCAATTCATCAAGAAACTGAGAAGGTCCATGATGGTGAGAATGAGAAAGAAAATGAGAAGACCACACAGGCTAAAAGGCAGAAATCAATTCCTGTGCAGTCTGTCAAAGCTAAGAAGCAAAAAACTACCTTACCTCCAGTTCAGATCAGAGAACCATCTACTGCACCTGCTGCTGCACAAACTATGCCTAAGATTGACCCTAAGGATAAGGGTAAGGGTATACTGGAGGAAGAGCCAAAACAGAAAAAGCAGAAAACTATGCCTCCTGAAGTTACAGTGAATGATGATGAGTATGCTCAGAGGCTATTTGCTGAGATCAATGCAGATGTGCTAGCAGAGGAGATGATTGAGGTTGAAGTTGAACCTGGTAAGTTTGTTAAAATGACAAAAGCTCAAGTTGATGAGTGGGATGATGCACAGTTGAGAGAGCAAAAACAAGATGACATTGAATATCTGGTGGATCAACTCAAGAAAAAGAAGGCAGATGAATTAAAAAGGACTAGAGCTGCCAAAGCTGCTGCTAAAAGGAATAAACCATTGACAAGAGCTCAACAGAAAAGAAATTTGGTTTTAAAGCTAAGAGGTGGCAATATTCCAACTGCAAGGCTTAATGCTATGTCCCTTGAAAGCTTACAAAGAATTTGGGACAGGGATACATTTTTAAATCCAGAGGCTGCTAAGAGAGCAGAAGAAGCACAGAAAGTTAAAAAGAAGGCAGAAAGGGAAAAGAGCCAGAAAGAAAAGATTGAAAAAGAAATGGAAAAGGAAAAGAAATGGAAAAGGATGAGTGATGAGCTTAAACAGAAGAGGAAACAAGAACTTGCATCAATTCCAGATTTACCTAAGAAAAATTTGAAGCTGGATAAGTTGATTGTGGTGCAACCTCTACAACATATTGCTCCTGATAACTCTCCTGGAATCATTGATTGGTCTGTGGTAAACTTTACAGTTCCAATTAAATGTGAGAAAATTAGGATTGAAAGGGCAGATACTTCAGTTTCATATTGGAGGTCATTCAAAGAGTTGATCAGGGTAATTGTTAGAGAAGATCTGATCAGGATGTATGAGATTGGGTCTGAGAAAGGACTAAGCACCAAAAAGTTTGATAGTGTGTATGAAATGAGTGTTTGGTCTGGTATCTCTATGATGTATGAACCTGAAAGATTCAGATTTGAATTCAATACTTTCAGAAATGTGAAGCAGTGGATCTATCTCAGCAATCCAGGTGTTCATCAAGTTATTTTTGATGATGCTACTATGATTTGGATGCTCACTGACAGAGAATATGATATGAGTTTGAGTTTGTTAAGAAGCCTAAGGCATGCTAAATTATCTGTCTCATTCAACAATGATTTGGCAGAAGATTTGGTGTACATGATATTGAATCAGATTCATAAGAAATAGGAGTATGAGAGAAGACACAGAGATTAAAGATAGTTAGAAAAAGGTCAAATTGAAGAATCAAGAGAAACTTAATACTGTTGGGGACAGATTAAGTTTAGGGGGAGATTGTTGGGAAATGCACAAGGCATTAACACTGTTAGTGTTATTGTTTCTACTGGTATAACAACTGTTAGTCTGCTGGTTATCACTGTCTTCAGAGTTAAAACTGTTAGTTGAAGTCTTCATGGATTATCACTGTTAGTGAAAGTGATTACCACTGCTAGTAGAAGATTACAACTGTTATTGAAGATTGAAGACAAGAGTTACAACTGTTAGTGTTATCACTGTTTGTTTACAACAGTTAACACTGCTTAGGCTAGTTACCACTGTTGGTATATTAGTCTAGTAAATTGTACAAGTGTTAACACTGTTATAGGAATTACCACTGTTTGTATAGTCGTGGTAGTTAACACTGTTTATATTTAGAATAGGAGGGAAGTCAGAGTTTGAATAATTATGGATTGAAACTGCTTCCATAATTATAGGAGATTGTTTAGCAGGACTCTATGGGTTATAAATAGAGTTCCTTAACCTAGATTAGGTTAAGAATTTTAAGCGCAGCTTCAAGGTTTTGTAACCCTAATACAAATCAGTGTATTCGTCTTATATCATTAATAAGATTGAAGCTTTTTATAATTCTGTTCTTGTTATTCATATTGATCTTCAATATATTACTAAGTGTTATTCCGCAAACTTCTTAGTAATTATTCAAAACTGCTGTTATCTAATAGTTTATTAGATAGATCTTGGTTCATCATTGGTTGTAATAGTTGCGAATATGAAAGGTAATATACAAGAGCGTTAATGCAATTGAGGCCACTACTAAACCGATTCAACCGACACATGCCCCAAGCTCCATGTTCTATCGCTAACATGAGTAAGGTGATACTATGCACTCACGACCAGTGTGAGTGAGGAGTGGTTTCCCCCTAAATAGCGCTATCCATAAATATCAACGGCTCGTCTGGCTCTCGGACGAGTTAATAAGTAGTGTAAACTGTATTTCCGGGGACTTTAGCACGATAGTACTCAAGCATAACAATAGTATATACCAAATCGCATAAATAGTATAACAAAAGTTCAACAAGTTCATAAAGAGTACAACCAATTTAGTTAAAGTTCGAGATCATGCTTTTCACCCCAAAATAATAAACAAGTAAAAAGGGACTGTGAATACTCACAATTGAGCGTAAGAGTAAACGATGGATGTAGCGCGCGTGCTTGTCGGGTATGACTCCTATCCAAGTCCTATGAACACGAGGTTTCTAATTAGTTTCTTGGTAAATTAGGTTTGATAGGATTGCTTAGATAAATATTTAGATTACAAAGTGCCAAAATGGTTTGTTTGCTTTGAAGTTTGTTAATAATGTTCAATAATCACGTTAAGTATAATACTGAATACACGAGTATATAATGTCTTACAATTGTTTGTGTTCAAATTTATTATGTTTTGAGTTTTAGAACTATGGTTTCTCACAATTTATGATTAACAACGCACAATCGATTAATACTTCATAAGAGACCCAAACCCTTTTTGTTACCATTCTTTCCAAACATAGAAACTTTCCCGTTTTCAAAACCGAGGCCCGTTCTTGTTGACTCGGTCAAACCTTCTTGATTTAACCCGATACTTTTACCCAAACCTTAAACATGTTCATGAGTCATAAAGAGTTAGTCTTTCCTTAAATAGCAAGTACGCAAGTGTCGGTTTTCAACTATTACCAAAATCAGTCCATATTCTCATATCCAGAAGATTACATCAGTTTGTTGAATTTATTAAAAATACTTATGTTCCGAAATAAAATAAGGAAAAAAATCAAAGATCATCTTCAATATGTTAGCTATCTACTGTAATTTTTTCAGGAATTATAGAGAAGTACAAGTATTTTTCAAATTTACTGTGGGCCCATAACCCACAGGTCCCAGGATCGAAACCTGGCTCTGATACCAAATCTGTCACACCCCGCTAAAGCGGAAACACGAGATGTAACAGTACCGGGTAACAATGCATAAGATATAGTAGCACCACCATACATAATTTAGAGAAAATATTACACATTACTACAAGTTCAAACCACAGTTCGAAAAGAAATTACAAGAAGCTCTTAAAGTTTCCAAATAGTTTCAAAATAAAGCAAACGCGTGTGAACATGCATCCATGCTAATGTACTCCTAGAGTGCACCTTACTGTCGTTCTCCTAAAAAGCATGATAAACAAAAGGTCAACTATGGACATAGTTGGTGAGTTCACAGGTTTAATGTTACACATAAATGAACTAAAAGCTTTGTTCATAAATGACATGAATAAAAAAAAGATTGGTTGTAATAGTTGCGAATATGAAAGGTAATATACAAGAGCGTTAATGCAATTGAGGCCACTACTAAACCGATTCAACCGACACATGCCCCAAGCTCCATGTTCTATCGCTAACATGAGTAAGGTGATACTATGCACTCACGACCAGTGTGAGTGAGGAGTGGTTTCCCCCTAAATAGCGCTATCCATAAATATCAACGGCTCGTCTGGCTCTCAGACGAGTTAATAAGTAGTGTAAACTGTATTTCCGGGGACTTTAGCACGATAGTACTCAAGCATAACAATAGTATATACCAAATCGCATAAATAGTATAACAAAAGTTCAACAAGTTCATAAAGAGTACAACCAATTTAGTTAAAGTTCGAGATCATGCTTTTCACCCCAAAATAATAAACAAGTAAAAAGGGACTGTGAATACTCACAATTGAGCGTAAGAGTAAACGATGGATGTAGCGCGCGTGCTTGTCGGGTATGACTCCTATCCAAGTCCTATGAACACGAGGTTTCTAATTAGTTTCTTGGTAAATTAGGTTTGATAGGATTGCTTAGATAAATATTTAGATTACAAAGTGCCAAAATGGTTTGTTTGCTTTGAAGTTTGTTAATAATGTTCAATAATCACGTTAAGTATAATACTGAATACACGAGTATATAATGTCTTACAATTGTTTGTGTTCAAATTTATTATGTTTTGAGTTTTAGAACTATGGTTTCTCACAATTTATGATTAACAACGCACAATCGATTAATACTTCATAAGAGACCCAAACCCTTTTTGTTACCATTCTTTCCAAACATAGAAACTTTCCCGTTTTCAAAACCGAGGCCCGTTCTTGTTGACTCGGTCAAACCTTCTTGATTTAACCCGATACTTTTACCCAAACCTTAAACATGTTCATGAGTCATAAAGAGTTAGTCTTTCCTTAAATAGCAAGTACGCAAGTGTCGGTTTTCAACTATTACCAAAATCAGTCCATATTCTCATATCCAGAAGATTACATCAGTTTGTTGAATTTATTAAAAATACTTATGTTCCGAAATAAAATAAGGAAAAAAATCAAAGATCATCTTCAATATGTTAGCTATCTACTGTAATTTTTTCAGGAATTATAGAGAAGTACAAGTATTTTTCAAATTTACTGTGGGCCCATAACCCACAGGTCCCAGGATCGAAACCTGGCTCTGATACCAAATCTGTCACACCCCGCTAAAGCGGAAACACGAGATGTAACAGTACCGGGTAACAATGCATAAGATATAGTAGCACCACCATACATAATTTAGAGAAAATATTACACATTACTACAAGTTCAAACCACAGTTCGAAAAGAAATTACAAGAAGCTCTTAAAGTTTCCAAATAGTTTCAAAATAAAGCAAACGCGTGTGAACATGCATCCATGCTAATGTACTCCTAGAGTGCACCTTACTGTCGTTCTCCTAAAAAGCATGATAAACAAAAGGTCAACTATGGACATAGTTGGTGAGTTCACAGGTTTAATGTTACACATAAATGAACTAAAAGCTTTGTTCATAAATGACATGAATAAAAAAAAGATTGGTTGTAATAGTTGCGAATATGAAAGGTAATATACAAGAGCGTTAATGCAATTGAGGCCACTACTAAACCGATTCAACCGACACATGCCCCAAGCTCCATGTTCTATCGCTAACATGAGTAAGGTGATACTATGCACTCACGACCAGTGTGAGTGAGGAGTGGTTTCCCCCTAAATAGCGCTATCCATAAATATCAACGGCTCGTCTGGCTCTCAGATGAGTTAATAAGTAGTGTAAACTGTATTTCCGGGGACTTTAGCACGATAGTACTCAAGCATAACAATAGTATATACCAAATCGCATAAATAGTATAACAAAAGTTCAACAAGTTCATAAAGAGTACAACCAATTTAGTTAAAGTTCGAGATCATGCTTTTCACCCCAAAATAATAAACAAGTAAAAAGGGACTGTGAATACTCACAATTGAGCGTAAGAGTAAACGATGGATGTAGCGCGCGTGCTTGTCGGGTATGACTCCTATCCAAGTCCTATGAACACGAGGTTTCTAATTAGTTTCTTGGTAAATTAGGTTTGATAGGATTGCTTAGATAAATATTTAGATTACAAAGTGCCAAAATGGTTTGTTTGCTTTGAAGTTTGTTAATAATGTTCAATAATCACGTTAAGTATAATACTGAATACACGAGTATATAATGTCTTACAATTGTTTGTGTTCAAATTTATTATGTTTTGAGTTTTAGAACTATGGTTTCTCACAATTTATGATTAACAACGCACAATCGATTAATACTTCATAAGAGACCCAAACCCTTTTTGTTACCATTCTTTCCAAACATAGAAACTTTCCCGTTTTCAAAACCGAGGCCCGTTCTTGTTGACTCGGTCAAACCTTCTTGATTTAACCCGATACTTTTACCCAAACCTTAAACATGTTCATGAGTCATAAAGAGTTAGTCTTTCCTTAAATAGCAAGTACGCAAGTGTCGGTTTTCAACTATTACCAAAATCAGTCCATATTCTCATATCCAGAAGATTACATCAGTTTGTTGAATTTATTAAAAATACTTATGTTCCGAAATAAAATAAGGAAAAAAATCACAGATCATCTTCAATATGTTAGCTATCTACTGTAATTTTTTCAGGAATTATAGAGAAGTACAAGTATTTTTCAAATTTACTGTGGGCCCATAACCCACAGGTCCCAGGATCGAAACCTGGCTCTGATACCAAATCTGTCACACCCCGCTAAAGCGGAAACACGAGATGTAACAGTACCGGGTAACAATGCATAAGATATAGTAGCACCACCATACATAATTTAGAGAAAATATTACACATTACTACAAGTTCAAACCACAGTTCGAAAAGAAATTACAAGAAGCTCTTAAAGTTTCCAAATAGTTTCAAAATAAAGCAAACGCGTGTGAACATGCATCCATGCTAATGTACTCCTAGAGTGCACCTTACTGTCGTTCTCCTAAAAAGCATGATAAACAAAAGGTCAACTATGGACATAGTTGGTGAGTTCACAGGTTTAATGTTACACATAAATGAACTAAAAGCTTTGTTCATAAATGACATGAATAAAAAAAAGATTGGTTGTAATAGTTGCGAATATGAAAGGTAATATACAAGAGCGTTAATGCAATTGAGGCAACTACTAAACCGATTCAACCGACACATGCCCCAAGCTCCATGTTCTATCGCTAACATGAGTAAGGTGATACTATGCACTCACGACCAGTGTGAGTGAGGAGTGGTTTCCCCCTAAATAGCGCTATCCATAAATATCAACGGCTCGTCTGGCTCTCGGACGAGTTAATAAGTAGTGTAAACTGTATTTCCGGGGACTTTAGCACGATAGTACTCAAGCATAACAATAGTATATACCAAATCGCATAAATAGTATAACAAAAGTTCAACAAGTTCATAAAGAGTACAACCAATTTAGTTAAAGTTCGAGATCATGCTTTTCACCCCAAAATAATAAACAAGTAAAAAGGGGCTGTGAATACTCACAATTGAGCGTAAGAGTAAACGATGGATGTAGCGCGCGTGCTTGTCGGGTATGACTCCTATCCAAGTCCTATGAACACGAGGTTTCTAATTAGTTTCTTGGTAAATTAGGTTTGATAGGATTGCTTAGATAAATATTTAGATTACAAAGTGCCAAAATGGTTTGTTTGCTTTGAAGTTTGTTAATAATGTTCAATAATCACGTTAAGTATAATACTGAATACACGAGTATATAATGTCTTACAATTGTTTGTGTCCAAATTTATTATGTTTTGAGTTTTAGAACTATGGTTTCTCACAATTTATGATTAACAACGCACAATCGATTAATACTTCATAAGAGACCCAAACCCTTTTTGTTACCATTCTTTCCAAACATAGAAACTTTCCCGTTTTCAAAACCGAGGCCCGTTCTTGTTGACTCGGTCAAACCTTCTTGATTTAACCCGATACTTTTACCCAAACCTTAAACATGTTCATGAGTCATAAAGAGTTAGTCTTTCCTTAAATAGCAAGTACGCAAGTGTCGGTTTTCAACTATTACCAAAATCAGTCCATATTCTCATATCAAGAAGATTACATCAGTTTGTTGAATTTATTAAAAATACTTATGTTCCGAAATAAAATAAGGAAAAAAATCACAGATCATCTTCAATATGTTAGCTATCTACTGTAATTTTTTCAGGAATTATAGAGAAGTACAAGTATTTTTCAAATTTACTGTGGGCCCATAACCCACAGGTCCCAGGATCGAAACCTGGCTCTGATACCAAATCTGTCACACCCCGCTAAAGCGGAAACACGAGATGTAACAGTACCGGGTAACAATGCATAAGATATAGTAGCACCACCATACATAATTTAGAGAAAATATTACACATTACTACAAGTTCAAACCACAGTTCGAAAAAAATTACAAGAAGCTCTTAAAGTTTCCAAATAGTTTCATAATAAAGCAAACGCGTGTGAACATGCATCCATGCTAATGTACTCCTAGAGTGCACCTAACTGTCGTTCTCCTAAAAAGCATGATAAACAAAAGGTCAACTATGGACATAGTTGGTGAGTTCACAGGTTTAATGTTACACATAAATGAACTAAAAGCTTTGTTCATAAATGACATGAATAAAAAAAAGATTGGTTGTAATAGTTGCGAATATGAAAGGTAATATACAAGAGCGTTAATGCAATTGAGGCCACTACTAAACCGATTCAACCGACACATGCCCCAAGCTCCATGTTCTATCGCTAACATGAGTAAGGTGATACTATGCACTCACGACCAGTGTGAGTGAGGAGTGGTTTCCCCCTAAATAGCGTATCCATAAATATCAACGGCTCGTCTGGCTCTCGGACGAGTTAATAAGTAGTGTAAACTGTATTTCCGGAGACTTTAGCACGATAGTACTCAAGCATAACAATAGTATATACCAAATCGCATAAATAGTATAACAAAAGTTCAACAAGTTCATAAAGAGTACAACCAATTTAGTTAAAGTTCGAGATCATGCTTTTCACCCCAAAATAATAAACAAGTAAAAAGGGGTTGTGAATACTCACAATTGAGCGTAAGAGTAAACGATGGATGTAGCGCGCGTGCTTGTCGGGTATGACTCCTATCCAAGTCCTATGAACACGAGGTTTCTAATTAGTTTCTTGGTAAATTTGGTTTGATAGGATTGCTTAGATAAATATTTAGATTACAAAGTGCCAAAATGGTTTGTTTGCTTTGAAGTTTGTTAATAATGTTCAATAATCACGTTAAGTATAATACTGAATACACGAGTATATAATGTCTTACAATTGTTTGTGTCCAAATTTATTATGTTTTGAGTTTTAGAACTATGGTTTCTCACAATTTATGATTAACAACGCACAATCGATTAATACTTCATAAGAGACCCAAACCCTTTTTGTTACCATTCTTTCCAAACATAGAAACTTTCCCGTTTTCAAAACCGAGGCCCGTTCTTGTTGACTCGGTCAAACCTTCTTGATTTAACCCGATACTTTTACCCAAACCTTAAACATGTTCATGAGTCATAAAGAGTTAGTCTTTCCTTAAATAGCAAGTACGCAAGTGTCGGTTTTCAACTATTACCAAAATCAGTCCATATTCTCATATCCAGAAGATTACATCAGTTTGTTGAATTTATTAAATATACTTATGTTCTGAAATAAAATAAGGAAAAAAATCACAGATCATCTTCAATATGTTAGCTATCTACTGTAATTTTTTCAGGAATTATAGAGAAGTACAAGTATTTTTCAAATTTACGGTGGGCCCATAACCCACAGGTCCCAGGATCGAAACCTGGCTCTGATACCAAATCTGTCACACCCCGCTAAAGCGTCCATTTTGGTTATGTTAAGTGTGAGAAACACCTTGGTGATTCTCGTACTCAAACCTGGACAGAAACCAAACAAGCCCTAAAATGATGTTTTGTTCAAAATGAGAAACATTAAACATTAAATAGAAGTAGTTCTTGATTCTTTTGACCTTTAATACACTCTCTAACACATGCATGGTGTTGGATTACATCCAAGATGTGTTAGAAATGATTTTTAGCATAAAAAAGAAAGACATACACAAAGATGAACAAGATCTAACAAGATTACAAGTAATAACACGATTTTTCACTTGATTGTCGGTTTGATCATGGGTTACTCTTTCTTTTAACACATAAGGACGTGAAAAGAGATAACCTACAAACATCAAGCATTTTATGAGGATTTTAACCATAGAAGAGGTTTAAAATCCGAATTTATGAAGAACAAAACAAGAAAAATGAAAGATTACTAAAGGTAGATGATCTAGTTTACCTTGAAGGGTTTATTTTGTGAAAGAACACCTTCAACTCCCTGATTTTGTTCTTGAAAGTTGCTGGAATTTAGAGAGGATTTAGAGAGAATATGTGTGTTTTTGAGAGAGAAAATGAAGAGAGTGTTTGTGAGTTTTGGGAAAATGGAAGTAGTAATGAGGTGTATAGGGAATAAAAATGATTTTGAATTGGAAAAGAGGGTAGGTGGTGGGGTGAACGAATTTTAGGGGCCCCATAGGGCTGGAAATGTTTTTAAAAAATTGGTTTCCAGACTGTGTTGCATTCTGTGTTCGTTTACTCGTAAATTCGTTAACACGTTAAATCGCGTAACGTTTTCTTTTGTCGTTTAAATTCACGATATGTTTGGGATTATTTTTCATTTAATTATTATTAAAATACTTTATTTTAAGTTGTCAAAATATTTATTGATGTTCGTTTGGTTGCCGAATTCGATTCACGCATTTTCTTTGCGTTTGAGACGTTTTAGCCAAAACGTCTAAGTTTTTCGTGTATTATTTAAACAAAATAATAATATATGATAAATAACTTCTAAAAAAAGATTTAAGTTATTAATAGAAATATTTTCACTAATGTTCGTGTTAAGTCGGGTACCGTCCGATTGAATTTACTTGTAGTGTCACCGAAAATTCAGTTTTTGTGATTCGATGAGGATTTTGTGAAAACATAAAGAGATAGGTTTTTCTATATTTTATTGGCACTTAGTAACCTAATTTGGCATGTTAGAGGGAATTTACAGTTCACCAAGCAGTCTCTAAGACGTTTTATGACTTTGATAAGCCTACGGAGTCATAACCTAGGATTTTCACTAGGATTTAAGGAATGCTGTAAGCGTAATTTGAGATTCGAGTGCGGTAATGACCTGAATTTTTTTATTTTTTTTTTGACGGTTGTCACATTATCCCACCGTTGAAATGAATTTCGTCCCGAAATTCAACTGATCCTATTAGGTGACGAAGCACTCGAGAATAGATGCGGGTACTTTCGTGTTATTAAATATTCCTGTTCCTATGTGAACTCAGGTCCATGTTTAGAATTCCACTGAGATTTAACTAAGGGAATCTTGTCACGTCTCAACTGTTTGGTACCTTTATTAAGGATTTATGTTGGTGCTTCACTAAAAGATTGTAATCGATCGATTCGAATCTTCTAAGGGCAATGTCTGAGAGTTGTCAACTAGACACTTCTTAAGTTTTAGACATGATATATGTCATTAACGCCATCCAACTCTTTGGGCGACTCTAGTTCGTAAGCCACCGGGCCTATTTGTTTCAAGATTTTGTATGGTCCAATTTAGCGTGGGTTTAGCTTTCCTTTCTTGTCGAAGAGTACAAGTCCTTCTGAGGTGATACTATCAGGAACATTTTATCACCCGTTTGGAATTCTAGCGGCTTTCTGCGACTGTGAACGTAGCTTTTCTGAATGATGTCTAGCCTTGTCAAGTGCTTCTCACCGACTTCGTGCCAACACAACGGTGATCGGCATTTCTGTCTATACAAGGCCTCAAATGGTGCACACTAGATGCTAGTGTGGTAACTGTTGTTGTAAGTGAACTCTATGAGGGGTAAGTGTACATCCCAACTTCCTCCAAAGTCTAGTACACAGACTCGTAGCATATCGTCTAAGGCTTGACTTGTTCGCTCACTTGCCCGTCTGTTTGAGGGTGATAAGCTGTACTCAGGTTTAGTTGGGTATCCAACACCTTCTGCATTGATAGCCAAAACTGTGATGTAAAACGACAATCTCTGTCATAGATAATTGAAATGGGCATTCCGTGACGAGACAAAAGTTCTTCAATATAGCTTTGAGCAAGTCTCTCCATTATGTAATCCTCTCGGATAGGTAGAAAACGCACGGATCTTGTCAGTTGGTCGACGATAACTCAAATGGAGTTATGACCTTTGGAAGTTCGAGGTGACTTAGTGACGAAGTCCATTGTTATCTATTCCCACTTCCATTGGGGTATTTTGGGTTGTTATAATAACCCTAACGACTTTTGGTACATAATTCCGCAATCATAATCGTTAAGTAACTCCACCCACCTTCTTTGCCTCATGTAGAGCATCTTCTGCTCGACTATGTCCTGGAGACTCTTATGATCGGTAAACACAGTATATCTGGAACCATATAGGTAATGTCTCCAGATTGTAAGTGAAAAGACCACTACTCCTAGTTCCAAGTTATGCGTAGTACAAATCACCTCATTTTTCTTGAGCCGCCTAGAAGCATTCCTAATTACTTTATTCTTCTGCATCAGAACGCAGCCCAATCCCTAATGTGACGCATCACCATATACCACAATATGTTCCATCAGACAATGATAGGATTGGCGCTCTACAAAGTTTCTCCTTTAGCATTTGGGATGCCTTCTCCTGTTCCAAATCCTTCATCTTTTAGGTCAGTTCTGTCCAGGGTTTGGGATGAACCTTCTGTACTATCCAGCCAATCCTAGATTTTGCTCGATTTCCGTAGGAGTCGCCGGGACTTCCCATTTCTCAATCACTTTGATTTTAACTGGATCCACATGGATCCCTTCCATGTTCACTATATGACCGAGGAAGTGTACTTCTATGTTCCAAAACTCGCACTTAGAGACTTTGGAGTACAACTTCTCTTCCTTGAGTGGTTGCAACACTTGCCCTGAATGTTGCTTGTGATTCTCTTTACTACACGAGTAGACTAGTATGTCATCAATAAAATCACAAACTTATCTCAGTATGCTCTGCAGACTCTGTTCATTAAGTTTATGAATGTCACAGGAGCATTGGTTAGGCCGAAGGGCATAAACATAAACTCATAATGCCCGTATCGTGTTTGGAACGCCGTTTTGGGTATATCTTCTTTGTGAATCCATAATTGTTGATAACCTGACCGTAGGTCGAGTTTGGAGAAGTAGGAGGTGCCCTGCAGCTAATCGAATAGATCGTCGATTCGAAATTCAACTTGCCTATGCATGGTTAATCTTGGTAGATCATCTGAAAATACTTTGGGGTAGTTGCATACCACTAGGACATCTTCGGTAAGATATTTGTGAATTTTCTTGGATGACACTATCTTCTGATTTCTTCCAGGTCCTTCTCCACAAACTAATAGTATCTCATTCATTCGCATGGGTACTCGTAAAATCTTCTCATGACAACTTATGTCTACATGATTTTTGGCTAACCCGTCCATGCCGATTACTACATCAAAACTGCCTATTTTCATTGGAATAAGGTCTGTACCGAAGGATTCACTGTCTAGTTCTAGTATGCAGTTGCATATTATTTCACTATCAATCAGTTTGTAACCACTAGCGAGTTTTACCGCATACAGAGGTCCTAAAGGTTGTGATTCCCTATGGATTAGGGGCCTGAACTGATGTGAGACAAAGCTCTTATCTGCCCCTGAGTAAAAAAAAAGTCCTGATGCGTAGTGGTTATTTAGGAGAAGCGTACCTATGACCCCATTGGGATTTCGATGTGCTTTCCTAAAACGTTTAGTGTTTCCACACTTGTAACAAGCTCTTGATGCATCAAGGTTTAGTCTCTAACGATATATAAATTTCTAGTATACGAACAGAATTTTTAACTATCTCAAGTTTTAACACAAAACTGCCGGTACTATTTATGGTCAAATTGGCATCGTCTTCTCTATTACTAACATCATCGTGATTTTGGCAACCTTGCTAATAATTTATGGATTTGAATATTTTATAGAACATTTTGTGGAAGAGTTTTCGTAAAATCTGTTGAAAAATTTTTACGTTGAAAATTTGTTTTACAACTTAGAGTTAGTTGAAAATTTTGAGTCAACCAAAATACGTTAAAAAAAAAACTCTTGTTACTGACAAATCATTTGAAAATTTTGTTTAACGAAATCCGTTCGAAAAGATCAAAGTTGTGAAAATTTTTGATTAAATGTCCGATGAAAATCCGTTGAAGGCTTGAGTCGATAATATACGTTGAAAGCTCTGGTCACTGAAAAGTGTTGAAAGTTCTGTTAATGTCTAACGAAAATTTGGTTGAAATCGTTTCCCACAAACTGTACATGTGTAGTTGAATTTCTTCTAGTCTTAAGTGAGTTCTATTTTGCACACTAGTCTTAATCGCAAGGCAACTCTTCGCCTTTGGTCTCCATCAACTGGAGATGGGTAGTTTCTATGGTTTCGCTAAGATCTTGCTGATCCACATAGATCTGTACCACTCGGCCTTGTGCCAGGTGCACCTAGCCTAAATAGATTTCGTGTTATTCTAACTCCATAGTATTTATTCTATTCTCGTTGCGACGTAGTCTAGCAACTAGTACCAAGACGGTATGGTGAGCGAGTTCATGTATGTATAGAGGGATTCGTATGTAGAAAGCTTCTTCGTCCTCTGTAGGAATTTGTTTTCCTTCTTCAGTTCTCTAAGTCTCATGAGTTGCGGATAATTAATTCCACCGATGGACATCTGACCAACGACGGGTCCTAGTGGTTGGAGTATCAGTAGTAGTATAGATAGTGTAAGGTCTAGTTCGAGGTGGTCTGTCAGTCCTTCTAGTCGTGTATAACTCACGCGATTCATAGGTATTCGAAAAGAGTGGGAGAAAGAGTGTGAAATAGAAGAAGTAGATGTAACGTGCCTAGGTGACGAGTTCTCGTGTTGGTCCAGTTTTGTTGGTTCATCCTCAAGCGGAACCTCCTCAAGTGGTTCCTTTTTATTAGATAGATTCTCCTCCTCGGTACTGGGTGGGTTGTCGCAAGGGCGACATGCTGATGTAACCATAATCATCGGTTGATATGGCAGCGTGGAATGAGGATTGCAACAAGGTAAGACTACAAGTAGAAGATTTAGTTCCTAGGATGATTAGTGACGTGTCCTGGCGCGACTGCCGATAAGCAGTGTGGGAAAATGATGTGTAGTTCCCAATCTTCGGATCTTTAGGTTCGAATCACAAGTTAAACGTGCATAATATTGTCTAACGAATTTATGTATGCGGTAGTAAAATGTGATATAATCTAAGCAAGAGTAAGTAAAACTATTACTTTACTATCAATTAGGAACGATTACTATATCATCGAATCTTTGTCGAACATAGACAGAACGAACAGTCACAAATCAAGACACAACCACTGTATACATACAGTAGCTATAGCAACACCCCAAGTGTTGCTATTCTGTACTTAGTGTCGGTTACAAAGATCATAAGATTTGACTAACACCTTAAACAAGCTACTTTGACATTATACACTAACATGTTAACCTCAAAATGATATGACTAAATTGGAGGTATTCTTAGTTACTAACGATGCTAATATGGATGCCTACGATATGCAATGCACACACGCAAAATCTGCTTTCAAGGATTTGAGTAGAAAAGAAAATTGAACATAATCGTAGTATACCTACTCCGTATCTCGCATAATCTTACCTAAATTAAACATAGGTGATCAGGCTATGTCTAATTGAGGTCTAATAATGCAACACACGGGTTAGCTATACTACTAATACGTTCAATTTAGTTGAACTTGTAATATTTTGGTGTTTTAAGAAAATATTATTTAAAAGTGTTGGTTATAGTTGGGGTTTTTATTTGAAAAACCGGCATGACACAATCTTTATAAAAATTGGTGATAACCTGACTGTAGGTCGAGTTTAGAGAAATAGGAGGCGCCTTGCAGCTGATCGAATATATCGTCGATTCAAGGAAGCGGGTACCTATTCTTAGTTGTTAATTTGTTCAGTACTCTATAATCAATGTACATTGATGAGGATCCGTCCTTTTTATTAACGATAGAACAGGAGCATTGGTCTTCATACTTAAAACCCTGAGACATTACCTATACGGTTCCAGATGTTCTGTGTGTTTACTGATCATAAGAGTCTCCAGGACATACTCGAGTAGAAGATGCTCTACATGAGGCAAAAAGACGGTGGATGGAGTTACTTAACGACTATGATTGTGAAATTATGTACCAAAAGCCGTTAGGATTATTACAACAACCCAAAATACCCCAATGGAAATGGGAACAGATAACAATGGACTTCGTCACTAAGTCACCTCGAACTTCTAAAAGTCAGAACTCCATTTGAGTTATCGTCGACCAACTGACAAGATCCGTGCGTTTTCTACCTATCCGAGAGGATTACATAATGGAGAGACTTGCTCAAAGCTATATTGAAGAACTTGTGTCTCGTCACGGAATGCCCATTTCAATTATCTATGACAGAGATTGTCATTTTACATCACAGTTTTGGCTATCAATGCAGAAGGTGTTGGATACCCAACTAAACCTGAGTACAACTTATCACCCTCAAACAGACGGGCAAGTGAGCGAACAATTCAAACCTTAGACGATATGCTACGAGTCTGTGTACTAGACTTTGGAGGAAGTTGGGATGTACACTTACCCCTCATAGAGTTCACTTACAACAACAGTTACCACACTAGCATCTAGTGTGCCCCATTTGAGGCCTTGTATAGACAGAACTGCTGATCACCGTTGTGTTGGCACGAAGTCGGTGAGAAGCACTTGACAAGGCCAGACATCATTCAGAAAAGCTACGTTCACAGTCACAGAAAGCCGCTAGAATTCCAAACGGGTGATAAAATGTTCCTGATAGTATCACCTCAGAAGGACTTGTACTCTTCGACAAGAAAGGAAAGCTAAACCCACGCTAAATTGGACCATACAAAATCTTGAAACAAATAGGCCCGGTGGCTTACGAACTAGAGTCGCCCAAAGAGTTGGACGGTGTTAATGACATATATCATGTCTAAAACTTAAGAAGTGTCTAGTTGACAACTCTCAGACATTGCCCTTAGAAGATTCGAATCGATCGATTACTTTCTTTTAGTGAAGCACCAACATAAATCCTTAATAAAGGTACCAAACAGTTGAGACGTGACAAGATTCCCTTAGTTAAATCTCAGTGGAATTCTAAACATGGATCTGAGTTCACATAGGAACAGGAATATTTAATAACACGAAAGTACCCGCATCTATTCTCGAGTGCTTCGTCACCTAATAGGATCAGTTGAATTTCGGGACGAAATTCATTTCAACGGTGGGATAATGTGACAACCGTAAAAAAAAAAATATCTCAGGTCATTACCGCACTCGAATCTCAAATTACGCTTACAGCATTCCTTAAATCCTAGTGAAAATCCTAGGTTATGACTCCGTAGGCTTATCAAAGTCATAAAACGTCTTAGAGACTGCTTGGTGAACTGTAAATTCCCTATAACATGCCAAATTAGGTACTAAGTGCCAATAAAATAAAGAAAAACCTATCTCTTTATGTCTTCACAAAATCCTCATCGAATCACAAAAACTGAATTTTCGGTGACACTACAAGTAAATTCAATCGGACGGTACCCGACTTAACACGAACATTAGTGAAAATATTTCTATTAATAACTTAAATCTATTTTTAGAAGTTATTTATCATATATTATTATTTTGTTTAAATAATACACGAAAAACTTAGACGTTTTGGCTAAAACGTCTCAAACGCAAAGAAAATGCGTGAATCGAATTCGGCAACCAAACAAACATCAATAAATATTTTGACAACTTAAAATAAAGTATTTTAATAATACTTAAATAAAAAATAATCCCAAACATATCGTGAATTTAAACGACAAAAGAAAACGTTACGCGATTTAACGTATTAACGAATTTACGAGTAAACGAACACAGAACGCAACACAGTCTGGAAACCAATTTTTTTAAAAACATTTCCAGCCCTATGGGGCCCCAAAAATTCGTTCACCCCACCACCTACCCTCTTTTCCAATTCAAAATCATTTTTATTCCCTATACACCTCATTACTACTTCCATTTTCCCAAAACACACACACACACTCTTCACTTTTCTCTCTCAAAAACACACACAAACCCTCTCCAAATCCTCTCTAATTCTCAGTCAGTTTCAAAGATAAATCCAAGTGTTTGAAGGTCTTAATCCATCAAACAAATCCTAAAAGGTAAGCAACATCATTTACATATGTTAGGCTACTACTTTCTTGCTTATTTTCTTCAAAAATTCGGATTTTATGCCTCTCTCATGGCTAAAATTCTCATGCAAACCTTGATGTTTGTAGATTAACTCTTTTCACATCTTAATGTGTTAAAAGAAAGAGTAATCCATGATCAAACCGAAAATCAAGTGAAAAATTATGTTATTACTTGTAAACTAGTTAGATCTTGTTCATCTTGTGTAAAAAGCTTGTTTATATGTAAATAATCATCTCTAACACATCAAGGATGTATGTCAACACCATGCATGTGTTAGAACATGGATTTAAATGTCAAAAGATCAAAAGTTCATTTATTTCCATGGTGGTGTTCTTGTTTAAGCTCAAACATTCATCATGGACTTTCAAATATTCTGTCCAGAAACTTTCATCTACTTCAACGATTTTTGTAAAACTCATTTCTTCATGAAAATGGACATTTTTATAGTCTAGAATCAAGTTCTGGAAGTTACCTTTCCAACCACATAAGCCTCATATTTTTATGAGTTCATTTGATATTGTTTATAATTTTTGTGAATAAAGATGTATAATCTGTAAGATTAAGTCAGAAACTTTTCTCTCAATGTTTTAATCATAACTGGAGCATTAAAACTCCAAATGACTTGAAACCAACGCCAAAAGTTTAAAATTTTCATTGGCTACAACTTTCAAGAAGACCATTTTTATTGGTTCCATGTACATTTTGCCCAAAAATAATGATTGCATGCATGTGTTCAGATCTGACCTCAGATGGTAAAACTAAAAATAATAAATACTTGACTTCTCTATAATCCCTGGAAAAATTACAGTACATAGATAACATATTGAAGATGAACCTTGATTTTTGCATCATTTTATTTCGGATCATAAGTATTTTTTATAAATTCAACAAACTGATGTAATTTTCTGGATATAAGAAGGTGGACTGATTTTTGGTAAAAGTTGGAAACCGACACTTGTGGATTTGTTATTTAAGGAAAACTAACTCCTTATGACTCATGAACATGTTTAAGGTTTGGGTAAAAGTTTTGGGTCAAACCGAGAAGGTTTGACTGAGTCAACAATAATCGGTCTCGATTTCGAAAACACGAAACTTACTATTTTTGGATTGAATGATAACCAAAAGGGGTTCGGGTGTCTTATGATGTATTTATCGATTTGTGTGTTGTTAATCATAATTTGGAAGGAACCAAAGTTCCAACACTCAAAACACTATGAAATTTGGACATAAACAATTACGAGACATTATATACTTGTATATTCATTATTATACTCAACGCGATTATTGGACATTAACAAACTTCAAAGCAAACAAACCATTTTGGCACTTTGTAATCTAAATATTTAGCTAAGCAATCCTATCAAACCTAAATTACCAAGAAACTAATTAAAAACCTCATGTTCATAGGTCTTGGATAGGAGTCATACCCGACAAGCACGCGCGCTACATTCATCGTTTACTCTTACACTCAATTGTGAGTTTTCACAGCCCCTTTTTACTTGTTTATTATTTTGGGGTGGAAAGCATGATCTCGAACTTTAACTAAATTGGTTGTACTCTTTATGAACTTGTTGAACTTTTACTATACTTTCTATGCGAATTGGTGTATACTATTGTTATGCTTGAGTACTATCATTATAAAGTCCCCGGAAATACAGTTTACACTACTTATTAACTCGTCCGAGAGCCAGACGAGCCGTTGATATTTATGGATAGCGCTATTTAGGGGGAAACCACTCCTCACTCACACTGGTCGTGAGTACATAGTATCACCTTACTCATGTTAGCGATAGAACATGGAGCTTGGGGCATGTGTCGGTTGAATCGGTTTAGTAGTGGCCTCACTTGCATTAACACTCTTGTATATTACCTTTCATATTCGCAACAATTACAACCAATCATTTTTATTCATGTATTTATGGACAAAAGCTTTTAGTTCATTTATGTGTAACATTAAACCTGTGAACTCACCAACTATGTCCATAGTTGACCTGTTGTTTTATCATGCTTTTCAGGAGAACGACAGTAAGATGCACTCTAGGAGTACATTAGCATGGATGCATGTTCACACGCGTTTGCTTTATTTTGAAACTATGACTCTCTTTTGGAAACTTTAAGAGCTTATTATAATTTCTTTTCGAACTGTGGTTGAAACTTGTAGTAATGTGTAATATTTTCTCTAAATTATGTATGGTGTTGCTACTATATCTTATGCATTGTTACCCAGTGCTGTTACATCTCGTGTTTCCGCTTTAGCGGGGTGTGACAGGTTTGCTCTGATACCAAACCTGTCACACCCCGCTAAAGCGGAAACACGAGATGTAACAGCACTGGGTAACAATGCATAAGATATAGTAGCAACACCATACATAATTTAGAGAAAATATTACACATTACTACAAGTTTCAACCATAGTTCGAAAAGAAATTATAATAAGCTCTTAAAGTTTCCAAAAGAGTGTCATAGTTTCAAAATAAAGCAAACGCGTGTGAACATGCATCCATGCTAATGTACTCCTAGAGTGCATCTTACTGTCGTTCGCCTGAAAAGCATGATAAAAAAAAGAGTCAACTATGGTCATAGATGGTGAGTTCACAGGTTTAATGCCACAATTAATTGAACGAAAAGTTTTGCTCCTAAGAGACATAAATAAAATGATTGGTTGTAATAGTTGCGAATATGAAAGGTAATATACAAGAGTGTTAATGCAATTGAGGCCACTACTTAACCGATTCAACCGACACATGCCCCAAGCTCCATGTTCTATCGCTAACATGAGTAAGGTGATACTATGCACTCACGACCAGTGTGAGTGAAGAGTGGTTTCCCCCTAAATAGCGCTATCCATAAATATCAACGGCTCGTCTGGCTGTCGGACGAGTTAATAAGTAGTGTAAACTGTATTTCCGGGGACTTTAGCTCGATAGTACTCAAGCATAACAATAGTATATACCAATTCGCATAAATAGTATAGTAAAAGTTCAACAAGTTCATAAAGAGTACAACCAATTTAGTTAAAGTTCGAGATCATGCTTTCCACCCCAAAATAATAAACAAGTAAAAAGGGGCTGTGAAAACTCACAATTGAGTGTAAGAGTAAACGATGAATGTAGCGCGCGTGCTTGTCGGGTATGACTCCTATCCAAGACCTATGAACATGAGGTTTCTAATTAGTTTCTTGGTAATTTAGGTTTGATAGGATTGCTTAGCTAAATATTTAGATTACAAAGTGCCAAAATGGTTTGTTTGCTTTGAAGTTTGTTAATGTCCAATAATTACATTGAGTATAATAATGAATATACAAGTATATAATGTCTCGCAATTGTTTATGTCCAAATTTCATAATGTTTTGAGTGTTAGAACTTTGGTTCCTCCCAAATTATGATTAACAACACACAAATCGATAAATACATCATAAGACACCCAAACCCCTTATGGTTATCATTCATTCCAAAAATAGTAAGTTTCATGTTTTTGAAATCGAGACCGATTATTGTTGACTCAGTCAAACCTTCTCGGTTTGACCCGAAACTTTTACGAAAATCAGTCCATATTCTTATTTCCAGAAAATTACCTCAGTTGGTTTAATTTATTAAAAATACTTATGTTCCGAAATAAAATAAGGCAAAAATCACAGATCATCTTTAATATGTTATCTATTTACTGTAATTTTTCCAGGGATTTTAGTGAAGTCCAAGTATTTATTATTTTTACTTTTACCATCTGAGGTCAGATCTGAACATATGCATGCAATTATTATTTTTGTACAAAATGTAAAAGGAATCAATAAAACTGGTCTTCTTGAAAGTTGTAGACAATGAAAATATTAAACTTTTGGCGTTGGTTTCAAGTTATTTGGAGTTGTAATGCTCCAGTTATGATTAAAACATTGAGATGAAAGTTTCTGCCTTAATCTAACAGATTATACATCTTTATTCACAAAAATTATAAAAAATATCAAATGAACTCATAAAAGCATGAGGCTTATGTGGTTGGAAAGTTAACTTCCAGAAATTGATTCTAGACTATAAAAATGTCCATTTTCATGAAGAAATGATTTTTATAAAAATCATTGAAATGGAAGAAGCTTTCTGGACAGAAAGTTGTAAACTCATGTTTGAGTGTTTCATTCAAAATGATGAACACCAAACATGAAATTAAGAAGATTATCATCTTTTAATCTTTAAATCCATGTTCTAACACATGCATGGTGTTGAAATACATCCATGATATATTAGAGATGATTATTAACATAAAAATTCAAGATTTAACATAAAGATGAACAAGATTTCAACAATATCACTACAATAATTCAATTTTTCACTTGATTTTCGGTTTGATCATGGGTTACCCTTTCTTTTAACACATGAGGGTGTGAAAAGAGATAACCTACAAACATCAAGCATTTTATGAGGATTTTAGCCATGGAAAAGGAATAAAATCCGAATTTTTTTGAAGGAAAATGCAAGAAAATGCAAGATAAATGAGTGTAGATGATATAGATTACCTTTCTTGTTCTTATTTGGTGATGAACACACTTAAAAATCTGGGTTTAAGGCTTGAATATGACTGATTTTTGGGAGGGAGAAGTGTGTGTTTTGAGAGAGAAGTGTGTGAAGAGTGTGAGAATGAGTTTTGGGAAAATGAAGTGTATAATGAGTGTATGGGGAAATAAAAAGATTTGAAATGAAAAGGAGGGGGGGGGGGGGTTGTGGCCGGTTTTAGGAGGGGGGGGGGGTTTATTTAATTTTTTTTTTTTTGTTAAATAATGTATATAAATGTTGTATAATTAGTTTATATTAAAGGTGTGTAAGTATTTGTATGTTAAGAGGTTTATTTTTGTGATGTTTTGGTGATTAATATTTGAGTTATAAGATTTTATTTTCTAAGTTCTTGATATGGATTTTTAATAATTGAATTTGTCTAAGTTTGATGTTCATGAGTTATTTATCCGATTAAGTTTACGTTGTCGAGTCACGGGAATTTCGGTTTGCGATTCGATAAGGATTTTGTTAAAGCATAAAGAGATAAGTTTTTTCATTGTTTAGTTTGGCACTTCATAGCCTAAATTAATATGTCTAAAGGAATTTAAGGTTCACTAAGAAATCTCTAAGTCATTCTATGGCTTTAGTAGACCTAAGAAGTCATAACCTTAAGTTTCACTAGGATAGAAGGAATGCTGTAAATTTAAGATTCGAGTGTGGTAATGACCTGAGATTTTGACGGATGTCACAGTAACCCACCGTTGAAATGAATTTCGTCCCGAAATTCAATCCGTCCCATAGGGTGGCGATACACTCGGAAATAGATGCGGATACTTGTGTCGAAATTGGTCCTCACGCTCCCATGTGAATTCGGGAGCTCGTCGTGAATTCCATCGGACCTTAACAATGGGAATTCGGCTTCCTTTCAACCTTTTGACCTCGCGGTCCATGATCTCGAGTGGTTCTTCTATGAATTGGAGTTTATTGTCAATCTGAATTTCCTCGAGAGGGACGACGAGTGTTTCATCAGACAAGCATTTCTTCAGGTTAGAAACATGGAAGGTGTCGTGAATGCTACAGAGCTCTTGCGGCAGTTTGAGTCGGTAAGCCACCGGACCAATCTTTTGTAGTACCTCGAAGGGTCCAATGTACCTCGGGCTTAGTTTTCCTCGCTTTCCAAAGCGGACTACGCCCTTCCACGGTGACACCTTTAGAAGTACTTTATCACCGATTTGAAACTCTAGAGGTTTCCTACGGTTGTCTGCATAGCTTTGCTGACGACTTCTGGCTGTCTTCAGCCTTTCCCTAATAGTCGTGATCTTGTCAGTTGTTTCTTGTATGAGGTCGAGTCTCGTCAATTGTCTATCGCCTGCCTCTAACCAGCAAAGTGGTGAACGGCATTTACGCCCATATAAGGCTTCAAATGGCGCACACTTAATGCTAGTGTGATAGCTGTTGTTATAAGAGAATTCTACCAAAGGCAAATGAGTATCCCAACTTCCTCCAAAGTCGAGCACGCAAGCTCGCAACATGTCTTCCAAAGTTTGTATGGTCCGCTCACTTTGTCCGTCAGTTTGGGGGTGATAGGCAGTACTTAAATCTAGTTGAGTACCCAGAGTTTTCTGGAATATTTGCCAAAAGCGCGATGTGAAACGACTATCTCTATCTGAAATGATGGAAAGAGGTATTCCGTGACGTGCAACAATTTCATCTATATAGATCCGTGCTAGCTTTTCCATCTTGTAATCTTCTCGGACCGGGAGAAAATGAGCAGACTTCGTCAACCGATCCACTATGACCCAACTCGAGTCATGTCCCCTTGTCGTCCTGGGCAACTTGGTTATAAAATCCATTGATATCTGCTCCCACTTCCATTGGGGAATTTCCGGCTGTTGTAACAAACCGGATGGTTTCTGATACTCTGCTTTGACTTTAGAACATGTCAAACATTTCCCAACATACAGAGCGATATCTTTCTTCATCCCTGGCCACCAATAATATTCCCTTAAATCCTTGTACATCTTATCAGCTCCTGGGTGAATCGAATATCTTGATCTATGGGCTTCATCCATAATGACATCCCTTAATGTGACACCCGTCAAATTAGGACTAATAATTAGTGCCTAATCAAGTGTAATACATGTAATTAGGTATGTGTATCAATATGCATATTGTTTAATATATGTACAATTATGCGATTTGATTAAATCGTACAATTTTCAAATCGAATGTAATTCGGTTCAATTAATATGGACGTTGGTGAACAATTTTATTAAATAATATAATATTATTTAATACAACCATCATATTCAAGATATTATTTTAATAATATTTTGTAGTAAATTCGCATCGTACAAACAAACGTCTACGCAATTAAAACATGAAACGCGCAAACAAATAGAAACAAGTTAAAGTTATATTCTATAACGCAACCATTAGGTATTTAGTAAAATACTTCAACAAAAATATTGGGTAATTATTCGTATATTTAAAAGTATAAAATAAACATTTAACGTTTAAACGAGCGGGAGAACGAACATCGCACGGAGCGCGATTGCGGGGACTGAAAAAGGTGAGGCTTTCACCTACACCCCACCTCCACTTTCCCTCTTTCTTTCATTTACATTCATCAAAAACACACACACACCACTAAACACTCTCTAACCCATCACCACCAAATTTTCGGATTTATCAAATCCGACCACAAAACTTACATTTTCGGAATCACCATCAAGCGAGGAACCAGATTTACAAAAGCATCATCATCATTTTCGGCCTCCTCTAGCTTCGATTTGAAATTGTAAGAAATTCTCTAAATATTTAGATCTACTCATTTTGGTGTATTATTTCGGTGTTATAATGTTTACACAACTTAGTATTGTCCAAATGTATGAGGAAAACATGATTTTATAGCCTAAAAACGAGTTAGATTTGGGTTTTGGGTTTGAAAACCACGACAGTCGCTGGGGACTGTCTGAGTGTTCATCTTTGCGACACAAGCCTTGTGTCGCATAAGATCCTTTGTGTCGTACCTTATGTCGCAAATCCCATGCGACACAATCACTATGTCGCTGTTAAATCAGCATCGTACAATTATGCGACACAACCCTTGTGTCGCTAAGCTCTTGTGTCGCATTCTCATGCGACACAACCCTTGTGTCGCATACATGACCATTGTGTCGCATGCTGTGTCGCTAAAAACAGAGAGTTTAAAACTCATTTTTCACTAAGTTTTGAGACTCAAAATTTGACACTCAATTTCACCGAAATTCAAGTCCAGATGCGTTTTTCACCAAAGCAATTTAGCTCGACCCCAGCCAGGGGCTCTGCCCCTTGGACCCCGCCAGGGGCTGCCGCCCCTTGGACCCCGCTACCAGGGGCGCTGCCCCCGGACCCCCGTCATTAACGGGCTTCGCCCTCACCCTAGGGTCACGAGTAACAGTGTTACATCTAAACTTTCACACAAAGAGTTAAATTTGTATAACATCAAACACGAATGTGACATGACTCCTAAAACACATTGGAATTTATTTTTTTTGTATAATGCTTCAAAATCATCAAAATAATGATATGGGATTATCATTACAAACAAATCACCAACGGGCCGTACACGTTTTCAAAACACAAGTCAAACAACCAAATCGTAGTAATTTGGATAATCCAATTAACCAAATCGTAGTAATTTGGACATTCTAAGTTGGACAAAAAAAACTACAAGGGCAGTCTTTCGAGATGCCTACTCATGTTATAACCATTGTGTGTCTTGGACACCCTCAGGTTACAAGTCTTCGGACATCAATCTACCACTAATCAATTCAAGTTTATTAATTTAAACACTCAAGGCTCAGGTGAGTCTCATGGCCCCTATTTTTACTGTTTTCATTAAGGGGTGTGATATTATTGCTCATTTTATTTTACAAGTTGAACGCAAGTACAAATCAATCAAATACTACATGAGTTGTTTTCAACTAATCACTAAAGCCCTCCATAGCATAGTCTGGTAATACATCTGTAGCGTGAATGTTAGTATATGACATCATATAGGATTGACAATCCTCGTCCGGGTTAGCACGCACTAACTGGTCAAACGGACGTATTAGCATTTGGGAAGACGAGTGTAGATTAGGCACTCGTAGGAGGCAACTCAGTTGGGTTTCCTTAATTGGACCTGACACTCAAGTTAAGCTCAGACTATGTGCTCATGGCTGTATAACTTTTATTTTGCTTAATTGCATTTTAAATTCAATTATAAAATCTTGCGGTTCATACAAATATATGTTGATATACAAACCTGTGAGCTCACCAGCGTTTCGCTGACCCATTTTAGCATGTATCACAGGTGACCAGCAGTAGGTTGGACTGCTTAATCAAGATCCATTAGCTCGAGTCAGCATGCAAACAATCAGAGATTTAGCTGCATTATTACATTTTGTATAGTTTAATTATGTACTTAAATCTCTCAATTTCAAAAGGAGCTAATGTAAACGATACTTCGATGTAAACTTTTATTTTATCAATATCAATGTAAAACGACGCATGTAGTGGTCGTTCATTGTTAATCTCTGTGCTTTGATTATTGATTAGTAACACCCAAATCCTGCTTCCGCTAGACAATAAATTTGGGGGTGTTACAGATTGGTATCAGAGCCTAAGGTTATAGTGAACTAGGTTGCATTTAGTGGACCTAGACTATGACCGTTAGGCAGTATTCCTTATTAAGTATGATTAGGTTCAGCGACTACATGATATTGGTTTAATTTAACATAGCCTGATCAACTATGTACAATTAAAAGAATATGATGTGAGACCTGAAAAGAGTCATGACTGAACAGGATACACTAGTTGACTCTGACCACGAGAGAAACCGGGACTCAAACTTGTCTTTGTTAGACACTCTAGGCTATTATGTGATATATATATATACATAGATAGGCCTCGTTCTCACTCTATATCTTAGGCTATATTATATATGTATTATATGAATATAGGCCTCATTCTTTCTAACGCTTTGTCTCAGAATGGCAAACACATCACCCTATGCATCACACTCTCATCCGTATGGATCACGAAATCCAAGAGTGGCTAGGAGGGATCCCAGGTCGCCTCGGGCTAGCCCATATCCTGCTCACCTTACTCTACCGGATTTAGCCGTTAGGGTACACCACCACGAGCAACGACTTAACGCTATGGATATCAAACTTCAAGAAACCAACGAAAACTGGAGACTCACTTCACTCGAACGAATCAATCAAGTCTCCGAAGACCACGAAAACACCATCAACACCATGGGTACCCTTCAAAATCAAATGGGAGAAACCATCGAAACCATGGAGGTTGTCCACAACCAAGTGATTGGCAACCGAAATGAAATTTCCGTCCTACAATCAAGGCTGAACCAATGCGAGACACGTCTAAGGGAAACCGAGGACGCCCTCCGAATGTTTAGCAGACTTGCAGTATCTGTGGACCATCTCACCACACTACTTCCACAACTCAATCTACGTCAGGATTAGCTTAGGCTGAACCTGTACTCTATTATGTTTTCATAGGACCTATGTAATTCGACCGGATGTAACAATTCCCGGAACTTTTGTAAAACTTCTAAGTCTGTAGCTTTTGAAACTCGTGATTTAGAACCGTCTGTAGTCATTAAATATCGTAATATCAATCAGTAATTCCTCTCGACTATCTTACATTGTTAATTTTCACTGTGTGATGTTGTATATTACCGCTTAAATATATATACATCCATTGAATTATCATTCCGGTACAACTTCTCATGTACCTCTTGTTTCTTTCTTGAAGAATCATGCCGCCAAAGAAGAAAAGTTACAGTGATGCCGAACTTGCTGCTATCGTATCTCGAGCAGTGGCCGATGCTTTGGCTGCTCGGGATTCACCTCGAAACTCCCAAAGTAATGACGAAACCCCAGTCATTACCCCTGTCATCAAGCCTTGTTTCTACAAGGATTTTCTCAGCTGTAAACCACTTTACTTCAAAGGCACGGAAGGTGCCATTGGTCTGATCCGATGGATTGAACGTATGGAATCCGTCTTCAACCTCTGCAACTGTGCTGAGGAAAACAAGGTCAAATTCTCTGCTTACACCTTTCAAGAAGGTGCACTCACGTGGTGGAACACCCACGCAAACTCTGTAGGCATCGAAATAGCAAACCAACTCCCCTGGGCTGAATTGAAGAAAAAGCTAAGAGAAAAATACTGCCCCGAAGAAGAACTGCATCGGTTGGAGGAAGAGTTCTGGCACCTGACTGTGCAGGGAACTGACATTGCTGGATATACCACCAAATTCCAACAATTCGCTTTGTTATGCCCGGGTTTGGTTGATCCGGAGGAAAAATGCATCAAAAGATACATCCGCGGCCTCCCGGAAAATATCCAAGGGAATGTCGCTTCATCCAAGCCAACCACTACTGAAAGTGCTATCCGGCTAGCACATGAACTCATGGCAATGGTTGTCAGCCGTGAAAAATCCAATACATCCTCCTCCAACAACAACAAACGCAAACCTTCTGAACACCACAACAACCAGAACAAGAAATTCAACACCATCCAAGTTTACAACACCAACTCTGAACCCAAACGCGCTTACACTGGGGACAGACCATATTGTTCCAAGTGCAACTACCACCACGACGGTCCATGCAGTACTCCCTGCAACAACTGCAGGAGGTATGGTCACTTGACCCGAGATTGCCGAGCCCCCAAATCTAACAACAACACCTCTCGCAACAATTCCAACCAACCCAAATCCTGCTTTGGGTGTGGAGAAACAGGACACTTCAAGAACGAATGTCCTAAAAACAAGAACAAGGGTAACAACAACAACAACAACAACAACAACGCAAGGGGAAGAGCGTTTGTACTCAATTCTGGGGATGCCCGTCAGGACCTGAATGTGGTCACGGGTATGTTCCTCCTCAACAACTTAACTGCTTCTGTTCTATTTGATACTGGTGCCGATAGAAGCTTTATTTCTGATGAGTTTTGCCCACTACTTGACATCACCCCAATTGCCTTAGATGTTAAGTACACCATAGAACTTGCAAATGGTAAGCTCATAGAAACCAATAGTGTGATACCTAATTGCACTTTAAACCTAGCCAACGAAATCTTTTCAATCGATCTTATGCCTGTTGAAATTGGAAGTTTCGACGTCATCATTGGAATGGACTGGTTGTCCAAACATCGCGCTGAAATCATTTGTTATGATAAACTCGTTCGTATTCCTCTCGCTGTCGATAGAACCTTGGTCATACAGGGGGAGACCGGTGGGACGAGACTAAACATCATATCTTGCTTAAAAACTCGGAAATTCTTGAGAAAAGGTTATCCAGCAATCCTCGCACACATCATGGAGAAAAAGTCGAGGAGAAGCGACTTGAGGATGTACCCATCGTTCGAGACTTTCCAGAAGTCTTCCCTGAAGAACTGCCTGGTCTGCCACCGCCAAGACAGGTTGAGTTCTCAATCGATCTCGTGCCAGGTGCTACACCCGTAGCCCGAGCACCATACCGATTAGCCCCATCCGAACTTCAGGAACTGTCCACCCAATTACAGGAACTCCTGGATAGAGGATTCATTCGACCGAGTTCTTCACCTTGGGGAGCTCCGGTCCTATTTGTCAAAAAGAAAGACGGTTCTTTCCAAATGTGCATCGATTATCGTGAGTTGAACAAACTAACCGTCAAGAACCGTTATCCACTTCCTCGTATTGATGACCTGTTTGACCAACTCCAAGGGTCAAGTATTTATTCAAAGATCGATCTTCGGTCAGGTTATCATCAACTTCGAGTTCGCGACACCGATATCCCAAAAACTGCTTTCCGAACTCGTTACGGGCATTATGAATTTCAAGTAATGCCATTCGGCCTAACCAACGCACCGGCTGTATTTATGGATCTTATGAATCGGGTGTGCAAACCTTACCTCGACAAGTTTGTCATTGTCTTTATTGATGACATTCTCATCTATTCGCGCAACGAACGAGAACATGCACAACACCTCAAAAGCATCCTAGCGCTACTTAAACACGAGGAGTTATATGCCAAATTCTCCAAGTGTGAATTCTGGATACAATCCGTTCAATTCCTTGGACATGTTGTTGATAGTCAAGGAATTCACGTAGATCCATCGAAAATCAAGGCCATCAAATGCTGGCAAGCACCAACATCTCCAACCGAAGTACGTCAATTCTTGGGTCTTGCCGGATACTCGGCGATTCATTGAAAATTTCTCAAAGATAGCTCAACCACTCACGACACTGACTCAGAAGGAAAAGAAGTTCGATTGGACTGATAAACAAGAGTCAGCATTTCAGCTATTAAAACTCAAGCTTTGCAGTGCTCCTATTCTATCATTACCCGAAGGCACCGATGACTTCGTGGTATACTGCGATGCTTCTCATCAAGGTCTCGGTTGCGTGCTGATGCAACGAGACAAAGTTATTGCTTATGCTTCGCGACAGCTCAAAATTCATGAAAAGAACTACACCACCCACGATCTCGAGCTGGGAGCTGTCGTCTTTGCCCTCAAAATCTGGAGACATTACCTCTATGGCACTAAGTGCACAATCTTTACCGACCACAAGAGTCTCCAACACATCTTCGATCAGAAGGATCTCAACATGAGACAACGTCGGTGGGTCGAGTTGCTTACCGACTACGATTGTGAGATCAAATACCATCCGGGTAAGGCAAATGTTGTTGCCGATGCCCTCAGTCGAAAAGAACGAACGAAATCACTTCGAGTCCGAGCCCTTAGTATGACCATTCACAATGATCTAAACATTCAGATTCTCACTGCTCAACTCGAAGCTCTGAAACCCGATAATATCGAAAACGAAGCCTTGCGAGGCATGGACAAACAATTCGAAACCAAACCTAACGGGATTAGGTATTTCTCAAACCGAATCTGGTTACCCAGTTTTGGAAATCTACGAGACTTGGTGATGGATGAAGCTCACAAGTCCAAATATTCTATCCACCCTGGATCCGACAAAATGTATCATGGCATCAAGGAATTCTATTGGTGGCCGAATATGAAGGCTGAAATCGCTACGTACGTCAGCAAGTGCCTCACTTGCTCAAAAGTCAAAGTCGAATATCAAAAACCTTCTGGTTTACTCCAACAACCCAGCATTCCTGAATGGAAATGGGAACAAATTTCTATGGATTTCATAACCAAACTACCAAAGTCATCGAGCGGTTGCGATACAATTTGGGTGATCGTCGATCGTCTCACAAAATCTGCACATTTTCTGGCAATTAAGGAAGCCGACAAAATGGAACGTCTCACACAAATCTACATCAAAGAGGTTGTTTCTCGACACGGTGTTCCAATCTCGATTATCTCCGACAGGGATAGTCGTTTCACATCTCAATTTTGGCAATTACTTCAAAAATCATTGGGTACCCGTCTTGATATGAGTACCGCATACCATCCACAAACTGACGGCCAAACTGAACGGACAATTCAAACACTGGAAGACATGCTACGAGCTTGCGTAGTTGACTTCGGTGTAAACTGGGAAAAACATCTACCATTATGCGAGTTTTCGTACAACAACAGCTATCACACCAGCATTAAGGCTGCACCTTTCCAGGCACTCTACGGTCGTAAGTGCCGATCACCTATCTGTTGGACCGAAGTGGGAGACAGTCAACTCACTGGTCCTGAGATCATTCACGAAACAACCGAGAAAATCTTCGAGATTCAAAACAAACTCAAAGCCGCACGTGACCGTCAGAAAAGTTATGCTGACGTGAGACGCAAACCCCTCGAATTCTAGGTTGGGGATCGAGTACTACTCAAGGTTTCACCTTGGAAAGGTGTTATCCGATTCGGTAAACGCGGGAAATTGAATCCCAGATACATTGGACCATTTGAAATCCTCGAGAGGATAGGTCCAGTGGCATATCGATTGCAACTGCCATCCGAGCTCGGCAGTGTGCATCCCACTTTTCACATTTCAAATTTAAAGAAGTGTCTGTCTGATGAGACACTTATCATTCCACTCGATGAAATTCGAATTGACGACGAGCTTCATTTTGTTGAAGAACCTGCCGAAATCATGGACCGTGAGGTCAAACAACTCAAACAAAGTCGTATTCCCATTGTCAAAGTCAGGTGGAATTCGCGACGTGGGCCGGAATTCACCTGGGAACGGGAGGACCAGATGCGACTCAAGTATCCTCAGTTATTTGCTGACGCTACTCCAAACACGACTTCAAACTAAATTTCGGGACGAAATTCTCCTAACAGGGGGAGAATGTGACACCCGTCAAATTAGGACTAGTAATTAGTGCCTAATCAAGTGTAATACATGTAATTAGGTATGTGTATCAATATGTATATTGTTTAATATATGTACAATTATGCGATTTGATTAAATCGTACAATTTTCAAATCGAATGTAATTCGGTTCAATTAATATGGACGTTGGTGAACAATTTTATTAAATAATATAATATTATTTAATACAACCATCATATTCAAGATATTATTTTAATAATATTTTGTAGTAAATTCGCATCGTACAAACAAACGTCTACGCAATTAAAACATGAAACGCGCAAACAAATAGAAACAAGTTAAAGTTATATTCTATAACGCAACCATTAGGTATTTAGTAAAATACTTCAACAAAAATATTGGGTAATTATTCGTATATTTAAAAGTATAAAATAAACATTTAACGTTTAAACGAGCGGGAGAACGAACATCGCACGGAGCGCGATTGCGGGGACTGAAAAAGGTGAGGCTTTCACCTACACCCCACCTCCACTTTCCCTCTTTCTTTCATTTACATTCATCAAAAACACACACACACCACTAAACACTCTCTAACCCATCACCACCAAATTTTCGGATTTATCAAATCCGACCACAAAACTTACATTTTCGGAATCACCATTAAGCAAGTAACAAGATTTACAAAAGCAACATCATCATTTTCGGCCTCCTCTAGCTTCGATTTGAAATTGTAAGAAATTCTCTAAATATTTAGATCTACTCATTTTGGTGTATTATTTCGGTGTTATAATGTTTACACAACTTAGTATTGTCCAAATGTATGAGGAAAACATGATTTTATAGCCTAAAAACGAGTTAGATTTGGGTTTTGGGTTTGAAAACCACGACAGTCGTTGGGGACTATCTGAGTGTTCATCTTTGCGACACAAGCCTTGTGTCGCATAAGATCCTTTGTGTCGTACCTTATGTCGCAAATCCCATGCGACACAATCACTATGTCGCTGTTAAATCAGCATCGTACACTTATGCGACACAACCCTTGTGTCGCTAAGCTCTTGTGTCGCATTCTCATGCGACACAACCCTTGTGTCGCATACATGACCATTGTGTCGCATGCTGTGTCGCTAAAAACAGAGAGTTTAAAACTCATTTTTCACTAAGTTTTGAGACTCAAAATTTGACACTCAATTTCACCGAAATTCAAGTCCAGATGCGTTTTTCACCAAAGCAATTTAGCTCGACCCCAGCCAGGGGCTCTGCCCCTTGGACCCCGCCAGGGGCTGCCGCCCCTTGGACCCCGCTACCAGGGGCGCTGCCCCCGGACCCCCGTCATTAACGGGCTTCGCCCTCACCCTAGGGTCACGAGTAACAGTGTTACATCTAAACTTTCACACAAAGAGTTAAATTTGTATAACATCAAACACGAATGTGACATGACTCCTAAAACACATTGGAATTTATTTTTTTTGTATAATGCTTCAAAATCATCAAAATAATGATATGGGATTATCATTACAAACAAATCACCAACGGGCCGTACACGTTTTCAAAACACAAGTCAAACAACCAAATCGTAGTAATTTGGATAATCCAATTAACCAAATCGTAGTAATTTGGACATTCTAAGTTGGACAAAAAAAACTACAAGGGCAATCTTTCGAGATGCCTACTCATGTTATAACCATTGTGTGTCTTGGACACCCTCAGGTTACAAGTCTTCGGACATCAATCTACCGCTAATCAATTCAAGTTTATTAATTTAAACACTCAAGGCTCAGGTGAGTCTCATGGCCCCTATTTTTACTGTTTTCATTAAGGGGTGTGATATTATTGCTCATTTTATTTTACAAGTTGAACGCAAGTACAAATCAATCAAATACTACATGAGTTGTTTTCAACTAATCACTAAAGCCCTCCATAGCATAGTCTGGTAATACATCTGTAGCGTGAATGTTAGTATATGATATCATATAGGATTGACAATCCTCGTCCGGGTTAGCACGCACTAACTGGTCAAACGGACGTATTAGCATTTGGGAAGACGAGTGTAGATTAGGCACTCGTAGGAGGCAACTCAGTTGGGTTTCCTTAATTGGACCTGACACTCAAGTTAAGCTCAGACTATGTGCTCATGGCTGTATAACTTTTATTTTGCTTAATTGCATTTTAAATTCAATTATAAAATCTTGCGGTTCATACAAATATATGTTGATATACAAACCTGTGAGCTCACCAGCGTTTCGCTGACCCATTTTAGCATGTATCACAGGTGACCAGCAGTAGGTTGGACTGCTTAATCAAGATCCATTAGCTCGAGTCAGCATGCAAACAATCAGAGATTTAGCTGCATTATTACATTTTGTATAGTTTAATTATGTACTTAAATCTCTCAATTTCAAAAGGAGCTAATGTAAATGATACTTCGATGTAAACTTTTATTTTATCAATATCAATGTAAAACGACGCATGTAGTGGTCGTTCATTGTTAATCTCTGTGCTTTGATTATTGATTAGTAACACCCAAATCCTGCTTCCGCTAGACAATAAATTTGGGGGTGTTACACTTAAGTTGTCAGTTCTCGGAATCCATGCCCTCTCCTGGAAGTAACGAATTCCATCAGTCTTAATCTCAAATTTCTGCTCTAGGTTATGCAGAGTCGCATTCTTTATATTTTCAGATCTTAATGCTTCCCTTTGAGCATCAAGGATCCGAGTTTTCAAACTTGTCTGAACCAACATTCCCAAAGCTCGTACCCGTGAGGGTCGTAACCTTTCCTTCCTACTTAGGGCATCAGCTACTACGTTTGCCTTGCCCGGATGATACTTGATCTCACAATCGTAATCACTAAGCAATTCTACCCACCTTCTCTGTCTCATGTTGAGCATTTTCTGGTCAAAGATATGCTGAAGACTCTTATGGTCAGTATACACAATGCATTAAGTGTGCGCAAAAGCGGTATCAGAGTTTACTATTTCTCTAAACTCGACCTACAATGCATAAGGATCTTGTCACAAATTCACTATTTCAATAGAACTCCCTCTCGATAAAGATGGCGAAACTGTGTCTACCAGACGTTATAATAGAAACTTCTATCTCGATGACATTTTTTATAAGACTTTTGTAATAGACCGGATGTAACACTGCCCGACACGTTTTATAAACTTCAAGCCTAGTAATCATTTAATCTTGCGCCTATCTTGTTGCGAAAAATCATCTTATTGTATTTTATACACCTGCGATGACTTTGATCCTTATTTCTTATTCAACGACATCTCATGTGCCTATTACTCTCTTTCTTTTAGAATCATGGCACCGAAACGTCAAATGAGCTCAGAGGAAATCGCACAACTTGTCAACCAAAGGGTACAAGAGGCCTTAGAAGCAACCAGGAACAATCCCAATCCAAACCAAGGAAATCCCGGAGGAGGAGCCAACGACCCACCTATAACCAAACCCTGCACATACAAGGACTTCAGGAACTGCCAAGCTCTAAGTTTTGCAGGCACCGAAGGAGCCATCAGCCTGATGCGATGGATAGAAAAGATGGAATCCGTATTCCGTATCTGCAACTGCCGCGAGGAGAACAAGGTTAAGTTCTCCACTTGCACCCTCTCTGAAGGTGCACTCACTTTTTGGAACTCTTACGCCCAGACTCAAGGAATTGATGTCGCCTATCAACTTCCCTGGGAGGATCTCAAAACAATGCTTAGGGAAGAGTACTGTCCCAGGGAACAGCTACAACAACTCGAGCAGGAATTCTGGAACCTCACTGTCCAAGGAAATGATATCACCAGTTACACCACCAGATTTCACCAACTCTCCCTTCTTTGTCCATCCATGGTGGACCCCGAATACAAACATATCGAGAGATACATTTGGGGGCTACCAGAATCAATCCAAGGTAACGTCACCTCTTCGAAACTCGGAACCATCCAAAGTGCCGTCCGTATGGCACATGAACTCATGGCGCAGATTGTCCGTCGTGGTACACCCGCTGAGAAAAGCGCTGGAGATAACAAGAGGAAATGGCAGGGAAACAATCAGGGTCAACAACAAATGAAGAGGTCGGAAACTGCCAGGGCCTATGCTGCTGGAACTGGAGAGAAACAGTATAAAGGGAACAAGCCTTTTTGCTCCAAATGCAAGAGTCATCACGAAGGACCCTGTGGCACTTCATGTGACAAATGCAAAAATTTTGGACATTCAACCAAAGATTGCAGAGTGAAAACTTGTTTCGGTTGTGGAAACACTGGACATTTCAGGAACAACTGTCCAAAACTGAACAACAACGCCTGACAGAACTCATAACTCTTTTTCGGGTACGATACTTCCTGATAACTTAACTATTTCACTCTTATTCGATACTGGACGAGTTTAGTCCACTACACGATCACACCCAACTAATTTAGAACTTGTACTATGAACTACTTTATCTCTGTTTTGTGAAGCTACTTTGAAGCTGTTTTAAGAACCGTTTGCGAACTATTTAATGCTCGTTTTCTATGATTTACTACGAACCCTTTGAACTCCGTTTTAGGAACTATTTAAACTCTGGTTATGAACTATTTGAACTTTGATTTACCAACTACTTGAACTCTGATTCATGAACTACTTGTACTATACTGTGAACTATTTTTGTGAAATTACTTTTACGTATTGTATAATACGACTATGAAACGACTATGATAACAACTATGGGGGAACTACGATAACAACTACAAGCCCCACTACGATAACAACTACGATAACAACTATGGGGGAACTACGATAGCAACTACGAGCCCCACTACAATAATAACTACGATTTCAACTACGATTACATCTGTGATTAAACTTTGGAAACTTTGATAACTTTAAAAACTTGAGACTTGTACTCCGATTTTAGAACTATGCTTTGAACTATGATCTCAACTATGACCTTTTCTTTGATTTCAACTATGATTCCTACAACAAACCACATAGGAATGTTTTCCTACTACGAACCTTATAGTAAATGACATTACTACGACTGACTATCTAGGAATATTTGTACTACTAATAGTACAGGGAGATAATTATCCAAACGTATACAAATGGATGTGTTGCATCACAACAACAAACTTTCCTTTAGTGCACTTAGTTAAACATCAGAATTACTCACACTTTCGCTAGATACCACACAAACTATGACTACGAGCAAATTTCGGGACGAAATTCTCCTAACAGGGGGAGAATGTGACACCCGGCAATTTAGGTTAACTTTTAAAATTAACCGAAACTCTAATTACGTTATTTAGATATGATTTAGGCTAAATACTTGTAACTAATTGTATATTTATGTGAATATACGCCTACGTAATTGTTTTATATTACGCTTACGTAATTTGCTGATATTACGCGAAACAACCGGACGGAGTCCGACAAACTATACGACGTTGGTGAAAACCTTTCTATAAATAACTTAAATCTATTTTTAGAAGTTATTTATCATATATTATTATTTTTATATAATAATACACGAAAAACCTAGACGTTTTAATTAAAATGTGACAAACTCAGTAAAAACGCGCGAATCGAATCCAGTAACCAAACTAAAGTCAATAAATATTTTGACAACTAAAAATAAGTATTTTAATAATACTTTAATGAAAAATAATCCAAATTTATATCGTTAATTTAAACGACGAAAGAAAACGTTACGCGATTTAACGATTTAACGAAATAACGAGTAAACGACCAAAATATGCAAACACAGTCTGGAATTTAATTAAATCACACAAGAAATCAGATGGGGGCCCATGGGGGACCAGCCACCTCTCTCTCCACCTCTAAAAATTCATGCAAAAATGAATCATTGTGATTCTCTTACAAGACCACAAACATTTCATGCATTTACTCATTTCACTCTTTCACACACTCACACCTTTTCTCCACCTTCTCTCTACAACTCTCTCTCTCTCTCACTAAAAATCTGAGATAAACTCAGCCCTCAAACCACCATCTTCACCACCATAAACTACCACAAGGCCACCACTAACCACCACCACAATACATCACCATTTTTCAAGATTCTTGCAAGGAATTAAAGCTCAAGACTTCCTCAATCCATCTCTGCATTTCTTCTTCAAAACCCAATTGTAAGAACACTTAAACACTATTATTTTACTTGATTAACATGTATCTAAAGTTCACTCAACAAGTTGTGTAAGGAACCATGCTCAAAAACCATTTTTATTAACTTGAAATTTATCAAAAGTGAGATATACTTTCTGTCCAGAAAGTTTGGTCCACTTCCACGATTTTTATAAAAATAATTTCTTCATGAAATCATACATTTTTATAGTCTAAAATCAAGTTCAAGATGTTAGCTTTCAAACTCCGCAAACCTCATATCTTTTTGAGCTCGAATAATATTTTAAATAATTTATATAAAAACACATATACAATCTGCTCTGAAAAGTCAGAAACTTTGTTCATATGGTTTTGACCATATCTTGAGCTACACAACTCCAAATGACTTGAAACCACCGCCAAAATCTTAAGAATTTTGTTAGCTACAAAAGTTGTAATGATAGCTCTTTCTTAAAAAGTTGTAGATTTTTCCCAAGAATTCAATCTTCATGTATGTGTCCAGATTGGTCAACTGTTGGACCTCAGAGGACACATGCAATTTTGATAAATACTTAGGCTACCCTAAAATTCATAGAAAATTTACTGGAAGTGATTAACATGTAGAGGAATAACTGGTAATTTTCTTGGGAGTTAAATCGAAATTTACAATTTATTAAAAATTCGACAAACAAGTGTATTTTCTGGAAAATGAGATAGTGGACTGATTTTGGTAACACTTTAAAAACCGACACTTGCAGGCTTGCTATAAATGGACAAACTAACTTTTTATGGTCCATAAACACATATAAGGTTCGGGTAAAAGTTTTCGGGTCAAGTTTGACCAAGTCAACAAAAACGGGGCTCGATTTCGAAAAACGACAAACTTACTATTTTTGGCAAAACTTGTAAGCAAATGGGTTGGGTTGACTTAGTTGGTAACTTTGACCAACTTTGACTAGGTTTGACCAACTTTGACCATGTTTGACCAACTTTGACCAGCGAGTTGACCAACTTTGACCTATGGTTTGAGGTTTTTATACGAACTATATAATTTGTAAGCAACACACGATATATGACGAAACAAACTTAATCATTATGTCTAAACGAATTATTATTACAAACTTTCACCAACGGGTCATACTTGTTTTTGATAAACATATTTGAACAAATATACTTGGACATACTAGTTGAGTGAATTAGTCTTAGGTGGACATTAACCCTCCACCCACATTATTGACTTAAGTGGACATTAACCCTCCACTTACATAGATGGTCTTTAAGACATCTACTTACATACAACCTTATACGTTTAGGACGTTAAAAGGTTGCACGTTGGATACACACATTTCTTGCTTATTTGATTATTTACTCGCCAATTGCTTAACTCAGGTGAGTTTCATAGCCCCATTTTTTATTGCTTTTTACTTTGGGGTGAGAATACATGCTCTGTTTTATAAACTGTTTTACATATGAATGCAAGTAACGAAAACTCTTATACTGATTGCATGAGTAACTAAACCAAACTACGATGGCCCCTAACAAATATCATAGTACGTTAATACTAAGCACGAACATTATGGATAGATCTATCGGGACCTGACAATCCGCCATCTGGGTTAGTCGCTCTAACCACTACACGGATGCATAATATTTCGTACAACCGAGTGTACTGGTTACACACTCACTGGGGGTAAACAACTACGGTTAAGCTTCGGACTATGAGCTCATGGCAATAGTATACTACGATTTACTTTGGCATTCGTGCTACTTTGATAACTATGAAATCTTGTGGTTCATACTATGATTTTAACTGCGTAAACCTATGAACTCACCAACTTTATGTTGACCTTTTAGCATGTATTTCTCAGGTTCACAGACGCAGTAGGACTACCCACAGGAAACAAGGCAGTAGGATGCTTTTGGAAAGCATTAGCTCGAGTCGCATGTTTTCACAAACAACAAGAGTTTAGATTGCATTACGATATTTTGTATCAACATTTACGTATTAGAAATCTCTACACTTTTAATGCGAACTCCAATGTTTTGATATAACGTTTGTAATCGCTTTATTTAAGAAATGTAACTTTTTATTAAAACGTCTCATATAGAGGTCGTTTGCTTTAAATCTTGGTGTTGTGATGTTTGATTTGGTCGGCGCCCCCGTGACACCTCCTACTTCCGCTGTCACGTGTCATGGGGGTGCGACAGATACGCCCTATTTGGTACCGAATACGCCCTATTTGCTACCGAATATGCCCTATTTGGTGTCGAATATGCCCCTGTAGGTGTCGAATTTCATAGCTCGAGGATGTATTTCAGTGTAAAATACGGGTGAGGGGTGCTGTATGTAAATTTAGTTCTTGAAGTCTATAAATAGAGGCTTAACCTCCTCATTTCCATATCCCTCATCACTCACCATCTATCACATTCCACTCTCACACTTTCTCTCTCTAGGATAGTATTATTAGTTATTTAGCTAATAGGAGTAGAGTAGCAAGCTTACGAGCTTTGTACGGAGTCGCTCCAAGACTACGATTGCGTAGATTTGTCGTAACGCCTAACAGGTTCTATTATATTATCCTTTCTTTTTATTTTTAAATATGTTGTGCTATTATCATGATTATTTAAGAATCCATGCTATGATAATTGCTATGTTAGGCTAGACAAATCTGTGTTTGCTATGATAAAAGTTATGCTAGGGTAGTTATGCTTTAAACGATGTTGTTACTCTGCTGGTATAAAATTAGGATATGTTTGAATTTATGAATTAATTCTCTAATGTTTTATTTATCCAACTTATGATGTGGTTTGAAACCTATTGATATAATCCGACCAATTGTAGAAATAGGTCCCTCAACTATTCTGTGTCTGAATGATTCAATGAACTCGGCATGGTCGCTGTTTTCCAGATTGAAATAAATCATAGGAGACACGGAGCATAGGATTAGAGTTAAATTGGAATTAATCCCATATATCGGATGCTTTTGAGAGAACTTTCGGAGCATCCGTGACTTAAACATTTATCCGGAAACTCTGCCTTAAACAAACTGATATTTATCCATGTTACACTACTGCATGTCCTTGTTTGATTGTTGCCCTAGGGTTTACATGCTATGATCTGTTTGTCTATGAGAGTGCCCTATACGTTGGAACTAAGTGATGATTGACTGCTATTGAGAGGCGGAAACACTCAATTGCACAAAACACTAACAAACACAAACCGAAACAATTGATTTAAACAAAGTAGAAGTGTTTATTAGCTTTAATAACGTATGGAACTTGATTACAGATTGTTTAGTCGACAAATGGTGCTAGGGTTTCATCAGCCCTAGCCGAAAACCCGTAGGTTTCTATTTATACACAAATTCTGGCCGACATGCGTCACTTGTGGAAGTGTCGCATGTGGCCGCCTTAATGCGTCACTTACCTAAGTGTCGCTATGCGTCACTTAGGCAAGTGTCGCCTAACCTAAAACTTAAGTGTCGTATTATATAAAATCTATATTTCTATCAAACGACTAACGACACTTTTACAACTCGATAGACCAACTGACAGACAAACAAATATGCATCAACAAACTCCCCCGTGTCTTCAGCTTGGTCTTCAAAATCTTTGAGTCTTCAACTGTTTCCAGCCAGCTGGAAATACACCACCAGCGTATACCCCGTTGGCTACGCAGATATCGATAATCTTCTGAAATTTAATGGCTTCTGCTCTATCTCTTTCTTTGAACTGAATCTTGTTCTGATGTAGTCTTTTCATGTCTTGTACAGAAAGATTAATCAAACTCAGAGGGTCAAATACACAAAATCTATTTCTCTTTAGACCCCACATAGACCTCTTTTTAGGTTGAACAACATCCTAAACTGTTTTCTCTTCATTTTCCAAATCTGCATCTAAAGACTCTGAATCCGTAGCTGGTTCGGATTTTGGAATAAACACAATCACAGCTTCACCAGTAATATCATCATATTCCAAGTTTAACAACCTATTCAAAAAGTCCAAAGGAATGATCTCTAAAGGTATCTTCTGTAAGCATTTTGCTGGTGGATAGATCATCCTTACAATTGGTTGTCGTGTAACCGGATCCAACTTCTTCTTAAACTTATATCTCATACCCAACGTCGGTTTAATCAGATTATACTTCTTGCTGTTAATTTCCCGACGAATAACCACTTGAAAGAAATCTGCTCGTGAATCTCGAGCACGGTTGATCAGGGGTATCTGAGATAATCTTTGAAGCTCACATTTTGGCAAAGTACTTATTTTATAAAACTTTAAGTTGAAGTACTGAATGTCATCACTCCTTTTAATCATGAATACCGAATTATTTTCATCAAACTTCCAGCTTTTTATCAAACCCGTATGATCAGTTCTAACTTTGTAAAATTTACACGTAACAGGTACCTCAACTATAGGTTTAAGCACTATGTCAGGCTTTATCATTGAGGATTCAGCTGTAGAAGCTGATTGCTCATTAGTTTCTGTCTCACGACCTGATTCATCTTCTGAAGAATCTGATTCGATAATAGGAGCATCATCATAACATTCATCACTTTGGAGTTGCTCCCCCTCAACCTCAACATCATCATTTCCTTCAAAGAAACAATCCTCTGCCACTGGATCATTTATCACATCTTCCTCAGGTATCGATGTATTTTCATTCATCATATTTTGCAGAAATGTAAGATCTACATACGAATAGTCAACAGCAATTGGTCTTGCCTGACCCTGAACCTCAACAAAGTAATCCAAAGAGATATTTTCATTAATTGCAGAAGGTTGTACATTTTCTGGTTCTGGGGGAGGCGTTACATTTGTTTCCAAGGCACACTGACCTTCCTCCCCTGAAACAATAGTAACAGACTCCAACTCTAGCAACCTAGAATCTAACTCGGAGACCTGTAGCTTCAACTCATCCACCTGTGCAGCTTTAAGCTCTAACTCTTTGATTTGAGACGCCTGAGCTGCAATGATTGCATTCTGATCATCAAATCTTTTCGTCAAACTCTCCATCTGAGCAAGCAGCATCTGTATCGATGGCAAATCAGTATGTGGTGGAAGTGGTGGTTGCTGAGAAGTATGCTGAGTTGGTTCCTCAATAACAACCGTAGTCCGCTGGCGTCTTCGAAGAGGTAAGTCTGCATAAGAAGGTGAAGACCCAGCAGGACGTTTGCCTGGATTCCTCGGGACGTGGACTCTGCCAGCAGAAATCCGTCTCAAGATACGCTTAAAGCGTCGAGGATCGGGTAGTTGAATACCATCAAAAGCGGATTGTGGGGGCACGTCACCCTCAGAATCGGGTGGAGTGGGCCCACCATCATCAGAATCATCATCAACCCGGTCAACATGCTCAATATCATCTAAATCCTGAGCGATTTCGGTGTCAACCAGGTCATCCTCATTAACCGGAGGAATCACATCATCCTCAAAACTGTCATTAAGCGGCGCAACATAGTTCTCATTGACTATGTGCCCGAAGAGCTCACGGTCTGCCAAAATTTGCTCACCCTTTGGAGCGAGCTTGCAGTCATTGAAGACTCTAAGAAGCATAGGTGTCGGCACCAGAAGGGATCGTTGATCTGGAGCTATGTGAAGATTCAAATCATTTAACAATAACTACACAAACCTTGGATACTGCAGCCATTTATCCTTACCAGCTCGGATATTCTCCACCATGTTGCCAAAAATGTAACCGCTGAAGTTGTACGGCTTATTGTAGACGAGGGCCAACATGAGAGATAACGTGAGATGACTAGCAGCGTCATATCCTCCCTTCCTCGGAGATAAACAAACAATGATGATATGACATAAATATCTCCAGACCCGGCAGAGATATTGCTTGCGAAAATCAGTAAGCTGATTCGATGGATAACCCATGCGCTGTAGTCCCCCGTAGATAAACGTTGTAGGGAACAAAGTGGGCATCGTAGAGTTGTCAGCAAACTGGAGAACCCGTCGAATAGAATTCTCAGTGATCTCTATCTCTTCACCAAACATTGTAGAGACAATCCTTGGGACATCACCTTGAGTCCGTATTAAGGCGTGATCGTAAAACTCTTCCATTTGATTCATATAAACCGGAGTAGAAGCAGTAATAGCGTGATAAATCCTTGAACGTCGAAGGAAGTCGATCATAGGCCTGAAAGGAGCCGAATTGGCGTGCGTAGACTCCAGAAATGCAGTGATGTTATGACGGGTGTTGGTGCGGCGGTAATAGTTTTGTAGGTCAGCCATCTGTAAGCTAAAATACGAAACCAAAAATAACAAAAGTCATTATAGAATTAGCACGAACACACATAACCTTAAAAACGAAATTCTGATTTAGGCGCCACTTAAGGTAAGTGACGCATAACGACTACCGACACTTGGGAAGTGTCGCAGAGAATAGTGCGCAAAATCAGAATTAAAATATAGCGTCACTTATGGTAAGAGACACTATCATACGTCACTGGTGAAAATCATGCGGCATTTAACAGATCATGAGTCATTAGATACGACACTTAATAAGTGTCGGGTGAAAATCATGCGGCATTTAACAGAGTGACGGTGTCACAAGTGAGTCACTTAGGAAGTGACGGTATAAGTGACGTTATAGACAAAAGCGTCACTTAGACAGTCACTTTAGAGAGTGACGCATGAGTGGGCGTCACTAGGATGAGTGACGGACTTAACAGATAATCTAAGTACATGCGTCACTAAGAGAGTCACTTCAGAAGTGACGCAATAATAAGCGTCACTGATGAAGTGACGGTATGGGTTTCAAATTACCAAGTTGCGTCACTTGAGGTAAGTGACGCATGAAGTGACGCAACGATGAAGATCATCGTGTCACTGTTCATGCCCAGAAATAAAATTTGGGGGTTTTAAAAATCAAAGTTACCAAATCGTACGCATGATAAAAAACGAGTAAAACACACCTTTTAATATCTTAAAACATGAACGAATCAAGCCCCAAATCGAAAGATTTCAAAGAACCCCAAAACCCGTAACCCTATTTGAAATTAAAACATGAATACAGCAAGATAGGGGTTAAAATTAGTACCTAATGAGTCGTGTGAATGAGAGGAACAAGAATATAATACGGGAAAGCACAACCAAGCTCTAGAAATCACGAACACAGCAAGAAAATTCGCATAGAGGAAGTGACGCAAAGACACACTGAGTGACGATATGTCCGAGCAAGTGTCGGTATAACTGTGAGAAAAGTGGTGAGGTTGAGTGTCGTGGAACGGGGTATTTATACAAAAACCCTAGTATGCGTCACTCAACCCGGCACTTATGAAGTAGCTTAACCCGGCACTTACAACGTCACTAGTGTAAGTGACGCAATATCGTATGCGTCACTAGTAGCGTCACTTCCATAAGTGACGCGACAGGTCACTTTTAGTGAAAAATTTGCGATTTTATCGATTTTTTCGTTGTGATTTCGGTACTCAAATTTGAAAAAGTAAATATAACTTGGATAAAATCTAAAAGTAAACTAACTTATAGAAAATACAAGAACACGTAAAAGAAAGCAAATTTACAAATAGAAAATTTAACACATTCTTTTTGGTGACGGAGTTGAAATAATCTGTTTAGGGATCATATCCGAGTAGCATGCATTTATTAGGAACAGTAAGTGTTATTTCGATTATCAGTATATTTGTTTACTTTAAATTTACTTGACATGTTAGAAACACTTTTTATAAAAATTATTTCAAAACGATTATTAGTATAATTTTCCACTTTAAACATGTTACACTCACATCTAAGAGCGCATTTTATTATTATTCGCATGTACATTTCGCTGTGGTCCCCACCATAGATATACATCTCAACTTAAGACATAGACCATGTTTCCATTTACAGAGAGAATATAAGAAAATCAAATTTAAGAATCAAGTCAGCGGTGACAGGTCTGTACTTACGTACAACAGAGCGACATAGCTTGATTCAGGTTTAAGCAAAACCAGACTTGGTCAAACCATTTTTGCGACCTTGTAAGGTATCTTACTTTTAAAGACTTTGCAAGTACTTTGACTTGTGTTTGCTTAATTTTTAAGTATATATTAACAGAAACCAGGTCTATACTTACGTATAACAGAGGAGACTGTCAATATATACCCCCAAATGATATCAAATAAACGTCTTTCAACGAACACATGTCTAGTCTAAGTAAGAAATTAAGACTTCTGTCATACATCTAATGATGTTGTACCACTTGAAATAGACAATTAATTATTAGACTTCTTAAGAAATCTCAAAGATTTTTGCATAACATGCCTACTAATATATCGTATGATGAAGACAATGTTTATAAAAACTGTTTTCAACACATCAGATAAATCTACTGACACATCCAAGATAAACCTTAAAATTCCATTTTATGCATGTCACCCGATGTACTATCATATCCCAAGTTGTTTACAGACACAACTTCAACGTCTATTTTAAAATGTAGCAACGGTGCATTTCTTTAATACTAAAAAGTATAAAGAGTGGCTGTTGCGTAGTTTTTTTTTTAACACACATAAAAAGACATAAATTACGTTCCAAGTTACAAATTACTTTTTAGCAATAAAGAACCTTAAACCAATCATGTTGATTAGTTCATCAAATCGAGTACGCGAAAAAGCTTTTGTGAAAAGGTCGGCATTCTGCTTTAGGGTGTCTATGTGGACAAGGTCTATCAGGTGTTTTTCATAGCAATCCCGTATAAAGTGGAACCTAAGTTCAATGTGTTTAGTCTTAGAGTGCTGTACGGGATTGCGTGTGATAGAAATAGCAGCAGTGTTATCTATGTGAATAGGAGTCATAGAAAGAAGTAACTCGTAATCACGCAGTTGATGCTGAATCCATAGAACCTGAGAGCAGCAACTCGCAACAGCAACGTACTCAGCTTCTGCAGTTGAAAGAGAAACTGTAGTTTGTTTCTTGCATTGCCTAGAGACCAATCAAGATCCTAGAAATTGGCATCCACCAGTGGTAGATTTCTTGTCTATGCTGCAGCCGCCATGATCCGAATCCGAATAGGCAGAAAGAGCGAATGATTTCTCGTTTGAATACCATTGACCAAGATTGGGTCTATGTTTGAGATAACCAAAGATTCGCTTTGCCGCCTTCATATGAGACACCTTGGGTTTGGCTTGAAAGCGTGAGCATACGGATACTGCAAATACAATATCCGGTCGAGAAGCGGTCAAATACATCAAAGAATCTATCATGGATCGATAGTCCTTTTCTTTGCAATCTTCCTCATCGTCTGCGAGTCTGAGATTGTGATTAAGTTCGATAGGAGTCCCATAGGTTTTACAATTGAGCAGGTCATATCGAGTCAACATGTCTTTGACATACTTTGACTGATGAATATAAATACCTTTTGGAGACTGCTCAACTTGTACACTTAAAAAGAATTTGAGCTCCCCCATCGCACTCATCTCAAACTCAGATTTCATAATCTCCTCAAAATGCTTGCACATCGCTTCATTTGTAAAGCCAAATATGATATCGTCCACATACACCTGCACGAGTAACATATCCTCTCGATCGCCAGTTCGTTCTTTACAGATGAACAGAGTGCTGTCGATATTACCTCGAACAAAACCATGCTTTATTAAGTGGGTAGTAAGCCTCTCGTACCAAAGCCGCGGAGCTTGATGAAGACCATATAACGCCTTGTTTAACTTGCAGACGTATTCTGGATGCTCAGGGTCTTCAAAACCTGGAGGCTGTTTCACATACACATCCGTATCCACTTGTCCATATAAAAAGGCGCTTTTAACATCGAGTTGATTCACATGAAACTCTTTGAAAGAAGCGAACGTAAGAAAGATCCGAATAGACTCAAGTCTTGCCACAAGAGCAAAGACTTCATCATAATCTAACCCCTCAATCTGACTAAAACCTTGAACAACCAATCGAGCTTTATTCCGAATCACGATACCCCGATCATCCATCTTATTTCGAAATACCCATCGAGTGCCGGTTTGTTGGGAAATAAGATTTCTGCTGTTATTACTGCTGTTGAAGAATGCACAAGGCATTAACACTGTTAGTGTTGTTGTTACTACTGGTATTACAACTGTTAGTCTGTTGGTTACCACTGTCTTCAGAGTTAAAACTGTTAGTTGAAGTCTTCTTGGATTTCCACTGTTGGTGAAGTGGTTACCACTGTTAGTAGAAGATTACAACTGTTATTGAAGATTGAAGATAAGAGTTACAACTGTTAGTGTTATCACTGTTAGCTTGTTTACAACAGTTAACACTGCTTAGGCTAGTTACCACTGTTGGTATATTAGTCTAGTAAATTGTACAAGTGTTAACACTGTTATAGGAGTTACCACTGTTTGTATAGTCGTGGTAGTTAACACTGTTTATATCTAGAATAGGAGGGAAGTCAGAGTTTGAATAATTATGGATTGTAACTGCTTCCATAATTATAGGAGATTGTTTAGCAGGACTCTATGTGTTATAAATAGAGATCCTTAACCTAGATTAATTTATTAGTTTTTGCGCAGCTTCAAGGTTTTGTAACCCTAATACAAATCAGTGTATTCGTCTTATATCATTAATAAGATTGGAGCTTTATATTATTCTGTTATTGTTATTTATATTGATCTTCATTGTATTACTAAGTGTTATTCCGCAAACTTCTTAGTAATCATTCAAAACTGCAGTTATCTAATAGTATATTAGATAGATCTTGGTTTTTCAAGTGGTATCAGAGCAAGGTTTAGTTTTGAATCCAAGAAGATCTCAGTTCTACTGTTTTATTGATCATTTTTATAATCATTAAATCATAGCAATGGCAGAAGGTAGTGAAGGAATCCAGGTCACAAAGATCCCAATGCTTAGACCTGATGAGTTTGATCTGTGAAAAAACAGAATCAGACAATATATGCTTCTCACAGATTATCAGATGTGGGAAGTTGTGGTTAATGGTCCTCCAGTGACCCTAAATAGTGATGGTGTTCCACTGCCAAGATCTCCACCAACATCTGAGGCAGAAAGAAAGGTCAGATCTATAGAGTACAAAGCTTTGAGTACTCTATTGTTATCTATTCCAAATGAATATCAAAGGCGTTTTGAAGCATGTCAAGATGCTAAAGTTTTAATGGAAGCAATAGAAAAGAGATCTCTGTTGAAACAACAATATGAGAACTTTAATTCTGCAAAGTCAAAAACTCTGACTCAAACCTTTGATAGGTTTTCTAAGCTTGTAGGAGATCTGGAAAATCATCAAGTCAAAATTGACAAAGATGATTTGAACAGGAAGTTTTTGAGGTCCTTGGGTGATGAATGGACCATGTATACTGTTGGTTTGAGGCAGAGTGCAGACCTGGAAGCAAAGGAATTAGAAGATATCTACAATGATCTGAGGAATTTTGAAGCTGAGGTAGAGATCAAGAAGGTAGGTTATGGGAGCAACAACAATAATTCAGCTTTTATGTCAATGGTAGGTTCTGGATCAAAGGCTGAATCAAGTCAGAAAGGGTCATCCTATGGTACTAGAGGAAGTGGATCTAGTACTACTCATTCTAATGATCAAATCTTAGAATCTTTCTTTGCTAGTAATGTGAATTCATCACTTACTAATGAAGATCTAGATCAGTTTGAAGGAGATGATCTAGAAGAATTGGATATCAAACTCCAAATTGCTTTAATCACACAAAGAGCAAAAAGGTTTATGCAAAGAACTGGTAGAAATAACTTTGCACAGAAGAGGAGTGATTCAAGCTGATTTGATAAAAGCAAAGTTGAATGTTTCAACTGTCACAAGATGGGACATTTTGCTAGGGAGTGCAGAAGTCCTAAGATTGATCAGAATGAGAGAGGAACTGTTCAGAGAAGTGGAGGAAATGTTGGTTAGACTAAGAATGTGCCAATTCAAGATACTTCATCAAATGCACTGGTATCTGTTGATGGATGTGGATGGGATTGGAGTGATCAGGAAGAGCATGAAGTGAAGAATCAATGCTTCATGGCAACAGCAGAATCTGACAAGCAATCTGAAGTTCCTTATGAGGTACAAATAAAATTGTGCTCAGCTGTGTGTAAACAAACTGTGAAACATTATAGAGATCATAACCAGAAAGTGTGTGATGAGCTAAAACAGTGTGAAATCAAAAGTAGACACACAATCTCTGTAATAGAAAATCTTGAAAAACAGATTCAGGCATTTGAAGATAATGCAACACAGTTTAAATATGATATTGAGTATGCTAGGTGGGAGAGAGACACTTTTAAAGATAAAGTAGAATTATTAACTAAGAAACTTGCTGAGGTCACATGTGAAAGAGATAGCATAAGACTCAATGTAAGTAACTTAGAACATGCATCTAAAAGTGTAAATAAACTCATCAATTCTCAGATTCATGATAAACTCAACACTGGGTTAGGATACAATAATGTACCTCCTCCTTATAACAACAACTATTTTCCTTCAAAAACTGAAATTGATTTAAATTTACTTAAAGAAGGATTAAATGATGATGTTAAAAAGGTTGACCCAGTAAACAGTTTAAAAGAAGATGAGAACATTGATGAAGTAGAAATTCATGAGTGGATTGAGAAAGATGATGAAGAGTGTGATACATCTGAATGTAATGTTAATGTGGTCAATAAATCTGATAAATCATCTTGTGAAAGCAGCAATAGTATTACTGATCTAGTTAAAGAACTAAAAGTTAATAAACTAGAAGAGGGTAAGAAAATGTTTGAAGAGAAGGAAAAACATCATGAAAAAAATGAGAAAATTACACCTAACACACCTAGGAATCTTCAAAGAAAGGTTAGGAATGCTGTGAAAACAACTGTTTCTGTGAATCATACAACTGCTATGAATACATGTGATAAGTGCAAGTGTAAGGATAGCTTTTCTAAATCCCAAAATTTTCAAAAACATATTCCCAGAGGTAACCAAAGGAATTGGAACCAAATGGTGACTCAAAAACTGGGGAATAATGCTACTGTGATTAAAGAAAAGTTATGCCTTATATGTGGCAGAAATAACCATCTTCAACATGAGTGTTTTCATAATCCAAAAACATATCAAAAGAATGTGAAAAAGCCATGGACAACAGCTAATATGGTTAACAAACAAAATTTTAAATTTAAAGTTAATCATACAACTTCTGCTAGAAAGATGAATTATAGGGCAAATCATGCTATGGCTGCTGCAAAGGTTTTCACTGCAGGAACAAAAGCTAAAGATTTAGCCAATAGTTTAAAGACTAAAACAGTGAAAAAAGGAGTTAAAGCAAACAGTGGTAAACCTTTTAAAACTGTTAACACTGTTAATTCAACAGTTTCCACTGGTAGTGTAAATAACACTGTAAGGAATACTAACAGTGTTAATTATTTTACCACTGTTAGACATCATCACAGTTATAACAAGTTTAACACTGTTAGACATAACTTTGGACCTTCAGTTAACACTGTTAGACCAAAATCCACTGTTAAGTCTAAAATTAGTTGGATTTGGACACCTTTTCAATCTAATGTTCCCAGATGTTCAAAATCTAACAATGCATCAAAATCAATAATCTTCAAGAAAGTTGATTACCTTGATGCATCAGGGAAACCCAAAGCCAAATTGGTTTGGGTTCCCAAGAGAAATTAATTCTCTTTGTGTTTGTTTGTGTGCAGGGCAAGCCCAGAAGTTTATGGCATATCGACAGTGGATGCTCAAGGCACATGACTGGAGATAAGGAAAAGCTACAGAACTTCAAATCATTTGATGGTGGATATGTAGCATTTGGAAGTAATCCAAAAGGTGGAAGGATCACAGGCAAAGGAGTTGTTCAAAGTGCCAAGTTAAGCTTTGAAAATGTTTATTATGTGGAACAGTTGAGGTACAATTTGCTAAGTGTGAGTCAAATCACAGATAAAAAGAACCCTGTTCATTTTACTGACACTGAATGTCTTATTCTTTCTAAGGAGTTCAAAATTCCAGAAAATATGATTTTAATGAGAATTCCTAGGCAAGATAATGTCTATAAGTGTGACTTAGCAAACATGGCACCTCAATCTGATTTAAACTGCTTGATTTCTAAAGCTAATTTAAATGAGTCTACATTGTGGCATAGAAGGATGTGTCACATGAACTACAAAACCATTAATAAACTTGTCAAAAACAAGCTTGTTAGAGGTTTACCTGAGAAGGTCTATTCATGTGATGATCATTGTGTTTCTTGTTTAAAGGGGAAGCAACACAAAACTTCTTTTAAGTCCAAAGTTGTGAATTCAAACTGTTCTCCTCTATACTTATTGCATATGGACTTATTTGGACCAACAAGTATAAGTAGTATGGGAAAAAGATCTTATTGCTTTGTTGTAATTGATGATTATACCAGATTTACATGGGTTTTCTTTCTTAGAACAAAAGATGAGACAGGTGAAATACTTAGATCATTTATAACTAAGATTGAGAATCAATTAGATAAAAAGGTTAAAATCATCAGGAGTGATAATGGAACAGAATTTAAAAATTATGAGATGGATAAATTCTGTGATGAGAAAGGCATTAAGAGAGAATTTAGTCCTCCTAGGACTCCTCAACAGAATGGAGTAGCTGAAAGAAGGAATAGGACACTAATAGAGGCTGCTAGAACTATGCTAGCTGATGCAAAACTTCCTATGTCCTTTTGGGCAGAAGCAGTTAGCACAGCTTGCTATGTTCAGAATAGGGTAACAGTTGTTAAGCCTTATTTCAAAACCCCATATGAGCTGTTGTTTAAGAACAAACCACTGGTTAGTTTCTTAAAATCATTTGGATGTCCTTGTACTGTTTTGAATACCAAAGATCACCTAGGAAAGTTTGAAAGCAAAGCAGATGAGGGTGTATTTGTAGGATATTCTATTCAGAGTAAAACTTATAGGGTTTTTAATCAAAGGACCAGAGTCATAGAAGAAACTATGAATGTCACTTTTAATGAAAATATCATTAATCCTGATGGAATAGGTCCTAAGTCTTTGTTTGATATTGATGCTCTTAACACTGCTTTTGGATATACCACTGTCAATCCTAGTACAGGTACATTCACAGGTACCACATCAAGCAAAGCAGATAGAGTTTGTGAGGCTACATCAGACATGTCCTCAGAAAAGAACAAAGAGTCTTTGGAATATATTATCTTTCCAATCTGGACTCCTGATCCTTCAGAGGTATTTTCTTCTGATCTGCCACAGTCATCACAGCATTTGGAGACAGAAGAACAACCAGAAACATCATCTCAGTTTATGGAGGATTCAGAACAAATTGAAACACCTTCCAATGAAAGTTCAGAACAACATGGTAATCTTACCAATTTGGAGGAAATCATTCCAGAGACATCCACATCTAATTTTCATGTGAACAAAAATCATCCTCTGGAACAGGTGATTGGGGATGTTAACAGTGGTGTACAAACAAGACAACAAACAGCTGTTACTGAAGAAGAATTACATACATCTCTATATGTGTGTTTTCTTTCTCAAGTAGAACCTAAAAAGGTTGTAGAAGCTCTTAAACACCCTAGTTGGATTGAGGCAATGCAAGAGGAGTTGCTACAGTTCAAGATTCAGAATGTGTGGACACTAGTTGATCTACCAAAGGGAAAAAGGGCAATTGGCACCAAATGGATCTTCAAGAATAAGAAGGATGAGAGAGGCATTGTAATCAAGAACAAGGCAAGGCTGGTGGCACAGGGGTATACACGGGAAGAAGGGATTGATTATGATGATGTCTTTGCTCCTGTTGCTAGGATAGAAGCCATTAGACTATTCCTAGCATATGCTACATTCAAAGGTTTCACAGTCTATCAAATGGATGTCAAAAGTGCTTTTCTGTATGGCATGATTGATGATGAGGTGTATGTGTGTCAACCACCTGGATTTGAAGATCCTAGCTATCCAGATAGAGTTTGCAGATTGGATAAGGCACTATATGGTTTGCATCAAGCCCCCAGGGCTTGGTATGAGACTTTATCTGTGTATCTCTTAGAGAATGGGTTCAAAAGAGGCACTATTGATAAGACTCTGTTCACCAAAAAGAATCAAAATGATATTTTACTGGTGCAAGTCTATGTTGATGACATCATTTTTGGGTCTACAAATGATGATATGTGCAAGGAGTTTGAAACTTTAATGCATCAAAAGTTCCAGATGAGTTCAATGGGGGAACTCACTTTCTTTTTGGGGCTTCAAGTTAAGCAGAGTTCAGATGGTACTTTCATAAATCAAAGTAAATATGTCAAAGACATACTTACTAAATTTGGATACTCTGATTCAAAAGTGGCTAGTACACCAATGGAAACACACAAGCCACTAACTGTAGACCCTGAGGGGGAGGAAGTTGATGTACATTTGTACAGATCAATGATTGGATCATTGATGTATTTAACTTCTTCTAGGCCAGATATAATGTTTGCTGTTTGTATCTGTGCCAGATTTCAAACCTGTCCAAAACAATCACATATGTATGATGTCAAGAGAATCTTTAGATACTTAAAAGGACAATCTGATCTAGGTCTTTGGTATTCAAAAGATTCACCTTTTGACCTAAAAGCATATTCAGATAGTGACTATGGGGGAGCTAGTATGGACAGAAAGTCAACATCAGGAGGATGTCAATTTCTAGGAGAAAGGTTAATCTCATGGCAATGCAAGAAACAGACAACTGTATCAACATCTACTGCTGAAGCAGAGTATGTAGCTGCTGCAAGTTGTTGTGCTCAAGTCTTATGGATTCAGAATCAGATGCTTGATTATGGTTTAACTTTCTTACACACTCCTATTCATATTGATAATACTTCTGCTATCAGCATCATCAATAATCCTGTTAAACATTCTAAAACTAAGCATATAGAGATTCGTTATCACTTTATCAGAGATTGTAATGAAAAACGACTTATTCAGATTATAAGAGTTCATACTGACAATCAACTTGCAGATCTGTTCACCAAAGCATTTGATGTGAGCAGATTTACATTTTTGATTACAAGTATTGGTCTGATTAAATCTCTTTAAGCTGTTTTTCATAACTATTTTATAAAACATCTCTATAATGCTTAAGGATTAGATGCTGGTAATTGTAATTGATACTAACAGTGCTAATAGTCTTACAACTGTTAGGCTCTCCTAATTATCACTGTTATTATTCAATTACTACTGTATATGTTAGTTATTTTCACTGTTAGTTACTTTGTTTTCACTGCTAGTTCTATTGTTATCACTGTTTGTGTTGAACTAACTTTTTGTAGGCTATCACTGTAAGCAGAAGCAATTATAACTGTTAGTGTAAACAGTTTCCACTGTTTTCATCATTAAGTTATAACTGTTAGTGTAAACAGTTTCCACTGTTTCCACTATGTCCACTATGTCCACTGTTAGTGTAAATCTTAACACTGTTAGTATAATCAGTTACCACTGTTTATGCTATCAAGTTGAAATTTCACTATCATTGTTTATCTTTATATATAAAAAAAAAAAAAAAAATTGTGTAATACTAATACTATTGCAGTCACTAGTGTTGAGTAATAATTCCTTTGGTCAGGGGTTATTTCCATTCACTTAGTGTACCAAAGTTAGTATTATTCACATGTATAATACTGTCAGTTTTATTGTTTCCACTGTTTTAAAATAGTTTCCACTGTTTTAAAATGGTTTCCACTGTTAGTGTTCAAATTGGGATTTTTATTTCAAAATTAGGTCATTGACACTAACAGTATAAATACTCCCAACACTTGTACATTTTCTTTTACGCTTTCATAACCACTGCATTCATAAACCCTATAACCACTGCTATCGCAAATCATACACAAATTTCTTCATGGCTTCTTCTTCATCAACCACACCTCAACTCGCTTTAGGCAAGGATCATAACATGATTGCCTATCTGGTAAAACCCTCAATAGCCAATGATTACGTAGAGATCATTGATTTTCTGCGTAAATCTACCATTCATCATGCGCTATCTGTCATACCCAGAATTTCACATGATCACATTAATGAATTCTGGGTTAAAGCAAAGATTGAGGAAGAATCAGGTGTTCCAAAAATTGTTTCTACAGTTGCTGGGCACCAAGTGGTTATTTCTGAAGCATCCATTCGTTCTTCTCTTCATCTTCAGGATGAAGAAGGTATAACTTCAATTTCTGATGAAGCTTTATACTTGAATTTACAACGAATGGGATATGAGGGTAATTTGGGTGGGTATGTTTTTCAGAAAACAATGTTTTCATACCAATGGAGGTTTTTAATTCATACATTACTGCACTGCTTATCATCAAAACGTTCATCTTTTGAACAATTCAGCAGTAATGTAGCATATGCCTTGGTATGCTTAGCTACTGGTCAGTGTTTTAATTTTTCCAACTTTATCTTTGCTGGTATGCTAAGGAACATTAACCAACCTAAAATTAAATTTTTAATGTATCCAAGGTTTGTTCAATGATTTCTAAATGAACAAATATCTGATTTACCTGCCTTGGATAAGATTATAGGTATCTCTTCTTTTAAACCAAAAGTATTTTCAAATATGAAGAGAGATACTTCTATCAAAGGTGTTATGTTTTCTGGGAGGGTAACAGCATTGTTTCCAACTATGCTTCCTGCACCCTCTACCACAGCATCTGTACCACCAACAGAAGTTGAACCAGTTGTTGAAAGAATGGAACAACCCATTCCTTCTTATCCCACAGCAACTTGGGGTAATAATGATCAACAAGGGAACAAATTCACTGTAACCTACACCAGAAAAGCCAAAAAGGCTACACACCAGGTGACTGAGGATCATGCTGCTCAGTCATCTCAGTCCAATGACAGGGGTCATGAACAGCATGTGGTCCATGAGGAGAGGGGTGACCATTCTGTAAGGGCTGCTTCTACTGCTTCTAGCCCACTGGCAGAGCAGGACAGAAGTAACATTAATAAGACCCAAGCAGAGGCAACATCAAAACATGATTCTACTCCTGTAGATGATTTTGGTGCTCCCAGTACCAATAACCAAGGGGAATCTGTTGATCATACTAGGTATGATACAGGTTTTGATACACCTGTCAATGATTCACCTAGGAAGTCACATTCTGATGGTGATGAGGCTAGAACTAACTTGGAATTGACAAAAATGATAGATTATGTGTGGGAGAAGTTTAGGGTGGAAAGGAGAAACAATAAAAAGAAGGATGAGCAGATTGCAAATCTACAGCAGAGGGTTGCTCAATTGGAGTATATTGTGGTTAAGGTTTTGAAAGAAGGGAAAAAGTATGTGATAGTTGAGGGTGACTCTGCAGAAACAGCTTTCAAAAAGGGGGAGAAATATTGGACAAACAAAGGTGATGATGAAAAGAAAGAGGATGGTAAGCAGGGTGATGATGAACAGAATGATGATGGTGTTGGTGATCACATTGATGAGGATATAGAGATGGAAACACCAATTCATCAAGAAACTGAGAAGGTCAATGAAGGTGAGAATCAGAAAGAAAATGAGAAGACTCCACAAGCTAAAAGGCAGAAATCAATTCCTGTGCAGTCTGTCAAAGCTAAGAAGCATAAAACCACCATCTTACCTCCAGTTCAGATTAGAGAACCTTCTACTACACCTGCTGCTGCACAATCTATGCCCAAGATTGACCCTAAGGATAAAGGTAAGGGTATCTTGGAGGAAGAGCCAAAATTGAAAAAGCAGAAAACTATGCCTCCTACTGAAGCTACAATGAATGATGATGAATATGCACAGAGGTTATTTGCTGAGATAAATGCAGATGTGCTAGCAGAGGAAATAGTTGATGTTGAGATAGAACCTGGTAAATTTGTGAAAATGACTAAGGAACAGGTTCAGGAGTGGGATGAAGCACAGCTGAGAGAGCAAAAACAAGATGACATTGAATATCTGGTGGATCAGCTTAAGAAAAAGAAGGCAGAAGAATTAAAAAGGACTAGAGCTGCCAAAGCTGCTGCTAAAAGGAATAAACCATTGACAAGAGCTCAACAGAAAAGAAATTTGGTTTTGAAGTTAAGAGGTGGTAATATTTCAACTGCAAGACTTAATGCCATGTCTCTTGAGAATCTACAAAGAATATGGGATAGGGATACATTTCTAAACCCTGAGGCTGCTAAGAGAGCAGAAGAAGTCAAGAAAGCCAAAGAAAAAGCAGAAAGAGAAAAGAAAAAGAAGGTAAAATTTGATAAAAAGATTGAAGATGAAAAAGAATGGGAAAGGATGAGTGTTGAGCTTAAACAGAAGAGAAAACAAGAACTTGCATCAATTCCAGATTTACCTAAGAAAAATTTGAAGTTGGATGATTTGATTGTGGTGCAACCTCTACAACATATTCCACCTGATAACTCTCCTGGAATCATTGATTGGTCTGTGGTAAACTTTACAGTTCCAATTAAATGTGAGAAAATTAGAGTTGAAAGAGCAGATACTTCTGTTTCATATTGGAGGTCATTCAAAGAGTTGATCAGGGTGATTGTTAGAGAAGATCTGATCAGAATGTATGAGATTGGATCTGAGAAAGGACTAAGCACCAAAAAGTTTGATAGTGTTTATGAATTGAGTGTTTGGTCTGGTATTTCAATGATGTATGAACCAGAAAGATTCAGATTTGAATTCAATACTTTCAGAAATGTGAAGCAGTGGATCTATCTCAGCAATCCAGGTGTTCATCAAGTTATTTTTGATGATGCTACTATGATTTGGATGCTCACTGACAGAGAATATGATATGAGTTTGAGTTTGTTAAGAAGCTTAAGGCATGCTAAATTATTTGTCTCATTCAACAATGATTTAGCAGAGGATTTGGTATATATGATCCTGAATCAGATTCATAAGAAAGAGGAGTATGAGAGAAGACACAGAGATCAAAGATAGTTAGAAAGAGGTCATCTTGAAGAATCAAGAGAAACTTAATACTGTTGGGGACAGATTAAGTTTAGGGGGAGATTGTTGGGAAATAAGATTTCTGCTGTTATTACTGCTGTTGAAGAATGCACAAGGCATTAACATTGTTAGTGTTGTTGTTACTACTGGTATTACAACTGTTAGTCTGTTGGTTACCACTGTCTTCAGAGTTAAAACTGTTAGTTGAAGTCTTCTTGGATTACCACTGTTGGTGAAGTGGTTACCACTGTTAGTAGAAGATTACAACTGTTATTGAAGATTGAAGATAAGAGTTACAACTGTTAGTGTTATCACTGTTAGCTTGTTTACAACAGTTAACACTGCTTAGGCTAGTTACCACTGTTGGTATATTAGTCTAGTAAATTGTACAAGTGTTAACACTGTTATAGGAGTTACCACTGTTTGTATAGTCGTGGTAGTTAACACTGTTTATATCTAGAATAGGAGGGAAGTCAGAGTTTGAATAATTATGGATTGTAACTGCTTCCATAATTATAGGAGATTGTTTAGCAGGACTCTATGTGTTATAAATAGAGATCCTTAACCTAGATTAATTTATTAGTTTTTGCGCAGCTTCAAGGTTTTGTAACCCTAATACAAATCAGTGTATTCGTCTTATATCATTAATAAGATTGGAGCTTTATATTATTCTGTTATTGTTATTTATATTGATCTTCATTGTATTACTAAGTGTTATTCCGCAAACTTCTTAGTAATCATTCAAAACTGCAGTTATCTAATAGTTTATTAGATAGATCTTGGTTTTTCACGGTTAAATGAGCACCTTTGGGTAACGGAACTATATCCCATACGTGCAGCTTGTTGAACTGCTGTAACTCTTCTTGCATAGCCTCGACCCAGGATGGATCTTTTAAGGCCTCATCAACTTTCTTGGGTTCAATTTGGGATAAATGACAAGAATTTATCCGAGCAACCAAGTTTAACGTTTCTTGATTTGGATTTTGCTTCACTTGGTGCCTTGTTTGAACAGCAGCATTAGGATCACCGATAATATTATCGATGGCGTGATCCTTGCGTATACGTGTGACTGGGATTAACTCCGGTGCAAGTACTAACTCCAAATTGTTCATGTCCCCCTCAGTAACGGGAACAGTGTTAGTCGCAGGAGCAGTAGGACGTTCAGGTTGCACAGGAGGTTGAAGTTCCGTATCATCTTCATTAGAGAAGAGGTGAGAATGAATCATTTCTTCTTGTTCCTCGTCTTCCTCTAACGGTGGCATGTTGGGATCATCTGGATGTTCTGTTGCATTAGTCGTTCCTGAAGTCGAAGGAACATCTGAAGGTGGAACAGTAGGCGATGGTGTGGATGTAGTAGGTAGTGAAGTGGGTGTTGGAGTAGGTGTTGGAGGTGATGGTGTGGGTGTTAAGGTAGATGTGTCTTGACATAGACTGATGCCATGAAGTAAAGTAACTAACTCCTCAGCTTCGCCATCTTCTTTGGGTATGTCAAACGAGTTAAACACATCCTTATAATTGAATAACTATTCAGGACCCGTTCCTTGAGGAGGATCCGTGTAACGCAGGCATTTTACCTGAAAATGCTCTTCCACCTGATGTGTTGATTTAATGTAGACTCTTTTGTTCGGAGAGTTGACGGAATAGCCAAGGAAAATTCCTTCAACGGCTTTTGCTCCAAACTTTGAGACTTTGTCTTTTGAGACCATAATCAAACATGGACACCCAAACGGCTCTAGAAACTGTAAAGTGGGCTTACGGTTATTGAACAATTCATAACAGGTCTTGTTCTTTTTCTTAACCGTGAGCACTCTATTTAGAACGTAACAAGCAGTGCTGACTGCTTCTGCCCAAAATATGATAGGAAGCTTAGAATCGGCCAGCATAGTTCGAGCTGTCTCGATAATAGTCCTATTCTTACGTTCTGCAACTCCATTCTGTTGAGGAGTTCTTGGGGCACTGAACTGATGATCAATACCTTTTGTAGCACAGTATAACTCAAGAGTTGAGTTTTTGAATTCAGTTCCATTGTCACTTCTCAGTCTCTTCACCTTTAAGTTGCACAGATTTGCCAACTTATCCAACAAATACACCAAAATATCTAGTGTTTCACTCTTTGCACCTAGAAAGTATACCCACAAAAATCTTGAGTAGTCATCGGTGACTACTAAGCAGTAAGATCTCCTGCCTATGCTCTTAGTTGATGTAGGACCAAACAAATCCATGTGTAAGAGCTCAAGTGGTGCAGCAATCGAATTCACTATCTTCGACTTATGGGATTTCTTGTGGAGTTTCCCTTTATGGCATGCTACGCAGTCATCTTTTAAAGAAAATGACTATTTTGGAACTCCATTTACCAAATCATTGTTTATTAAAAAATTCATCTTACGAAAATGGATGTGTCCCATTCGTCTATGCCACAATAGTGATTCCTTTTCCGAAGCCTTTGACAGGAGACAGGTGTATTCATCTGTAGTCTCCACTGTTCGCATATTCATTACATAGGTGTCGTTTCTCCGTGGCGCCCTCATAAGCACCCATTCTTCAGGAATAACGAAACCTGGCTTCAGTATCACACATTCCGTCTTCGTGAACGCAGTGGTAAAGTCCTTATCACAGACTTGTGAAACACTCAGCAAGTTGTGAGTAAGTTGAGCCACATAGTTCACATTCTCGAAGCTAACTTTTCCATTAGTTAGCGTTCCCTTTCCCGTGATGGTTCCTTCTGTATCTCCAGCAAAAGCAACATGTCCTCCGGCATGTGGTTTAACATACGTCAAAAGAGACACATCGCCAGTCATGTGTCGCGAGCAGCCACTATCCATGAACCATTCACTATCCTTAACACGTTCTGACTGCTGCAACACATAAAGTAAGGATATTAGTGAGAAATGGTGACCCAAGCCTTTACAGACTTAGGTCTACCAAGATCATCAACAATAATCACATCGGACAGAACTTTATCTTTTAACAAATTAGAATTTTCATCTAATGTGTTATTGTTGATGACAGAAGAGTCACTAACAGACTCCTTTCGTTTCCAAACTTTAGGTTGTTCGGAAATTGGTTTGGGAATAATGTCGGGCTTTTGTTTTGACAAAGGTTTTTGCCCAACATTACTCGGCTTTTCAGCAGGCTTGGGAGAGGTTGAGTAATGCCTAGGTGGAGATTTTGAAAATGAATTTCTGTAAATAGATGTCCTAGGCATTTCTCTCCCATAGTGCTGATGAGACAGTTTAGGACATTCACGAATTAAATGTCCTTGTCTTTTACAATAGAAGCATGATCGGGTCTCAGCAACTGGTTGAGGCTGAGGATTTACCACAGGAGTAGGAGAAACATTTCTAGAACATGAACATTTCGTGCACGTCTTAGTAAATGCTTGTTTTGGTTGAGAGGTTGAAGTAGAAGGTTTATCACAAAAATCATTTGCACGTGTAGCTTGATGTTGCAAAATCTTTACATGTGACTATAAAGTTTGAGATTTTGTAGTTAAAACCTTATTCTTTTCCTTTTTAGGTTGAGCCTTAATTGTAGGTTCAACCTTTGAAACCATTTTGACAGATTTTACTTCAACCTTCTTTTTAAATTCAGGATACTCCTGATCAGTTATATCCTCAATCTCAACAATCTCCTCAATTCTAACTGGAGATTCACATTCTGACTTAACAAACTGAGGCAAAGGATACTTTGACCGTTTGGTTTTCTCCTTTGCCTGTTTGTTTTGATTATTAACCTTAGACTTGACACCATATAACAGTGCATAGTCAACTGGAATCTCTTCGGTGCCTTCCTTAACTGGCATAGGACAGTATTCAGTGGGAGGCGGGACTACAGTGTAACCTAGTCCTGTCTTAGTTTTACTATTTGTCCTTTGCTTATTAAGGATTTCGTTGAAGGCAACCGTAGAAAAAGAGGAACCTAGAATCTTACTTTTATATTTATCATATTCAACTTTCAGATCAGACTGTTCCTTTCGCAAAAGATCTATTTCAGCAAGATAACTATTAATAGCATCCTGTTGACTAAAAACCTTAGATTTATACCTAAGCGTGTCCTGTTGATAAGCCTCAATTTTCTTATCATACAATTGTTCATTGGCTTTTAGGTATTTATTCGACTCACTAAGTTTTTCAACCTTTTTCCTTAAGTCTACGTTATCTTCTTGATAACACCTTAAAGATTCAGTTAACTTTATGCATGAGATACAATTCAAAGGTTCTTCTGGTTCATTGCGTACCTCATTAGAAATGTGAGCCATGAGACATTGTTGATAATTATCAGCATACATGCTCCAGTCGGTGTTGGTAGGCTCAAAGACAACTAGTGCATCAGCTGTCGCTTGCTTCACCTCATCTTTCTCTGGAGTTCTGGGAGCATCAGGCTTCGTGAAACCCGATGGAGGAACTTTAGGTTTCTCACACTCTCTCGCAAAATGTCCCAGATTCTGACAATTATAACAGTGAACCTTGCTTTTATCAAAACCAAAACTGGTTTTGCCATCTCCTTCCAAACTCTTGCGACCAATTCGTTGCAATAATTTCTGAACTCTCCTGGATATCATGGCAATATTCCAGTTTAAGTCCATTTGCTCAAGATCATCGTCATCTAGTTGAGCATAATCTTCTTTGGCAAGTTCTAAAGTAGAATTCGGTTGTGAAACCAAATCCTTGTAAGAGCTGAGAAAGGCTGTATAGATAGCAGCCTGCTCTTGAATAGCAGGGGACACTGGAACTTGCAGTTGTGACCCTTGTGAGGGTCCAGAAGCATACACCGGATGATGAACTCCGGTAGATTGCAATGAAGGTTTAAGTGGAGAACTTGTAGAAGAAACAAAAGCCATTCCACCATAAGTCTTTCCGGTGTTGACTTTACCTCCATATAACGTCGGGTCTTGAACAAAACCACCCGACTTGCATTCTTTCTTCTTCAACTCCATCGTATGGGCTTGAAGAACACCAATTAGCTCATCTAAGTTCATCGTGGCTAATTCTTGACTTTCTTTCAGAAACTGTACTTTAACATCCCAATTACTCGGTAGAACGTCCAACAGCTTCTTGTTTATCTCAATCTGAGGGAAATTGTATCCTCCCTCAGTCAACTCACTAACCAACTGTGAGTATCTGGTAAACACACCCGAAGCAGTTTCATTTGGCAGAGAATCAAACAGATCATACTGCTTCTTGATCAGTTCCAATTTAGCCTCCTTGTACTTCTGATTTCCACCACATCTCATCTCAATAGCTTTCCAGAGATCGTACGTTATGTCATGTGTTTTGAAGAGGCGTAAGACATCTTTAGTAAGGCACATGCAGATGGCTGAATGAGCCTTCCTTTCAATATCATACTCCTTTTTCTCTTCAGGAGACATGGCTTTGTATGTTTTGGATGGAGGGATACCATGATAGTCTCCCTCAGCTACAGGAGCTTCATATCTTTCTCTGAGCGGACCCCAGAGCTCTGGACAGTGGAAATCTACATACTGTTCAAATCTATCATGCCAATATGCGTAATCCATATCAGCCGTAAATAGAGGAGGTTTATTATTGGAACCAACATCATGATTTTGTTTTAGCATATCTCTAATTCCCCGAATATCCTCTTTATCAGCAACAGCAGCCATTAAAAAATTAACCTGAAAATTAACTCAAAAATGAGAACTTGCAAACTAATTAGTACCAAAGGCGTCACTTGGTAAGTGACGCACTCAAGTGTCACAACGACTAGCGTCACTTGGTAAGTGACGCTATCGAGTGACGGATGAAGTGACTGATGACACTGTAAGCAAGTGTCGCTCAATCTAGCAAGTGACGCACTCAAGTGTCGTACTTGAGTGACGCACTAGAACAAATAGGCGTCACTAGTAAAAGTGACGTAATAAATCAAAAGGCATCACTAACGGAAGTGACGCAGAAAATCAAACAGGCGTCACTAGCAGGAGTGACGCTTGGCACTCAAGTGACGTGCTAAAGTGACGCACGTGAGTGACTGTTGATTAAAATAGACGACACTTAAGTTAAGTGTCGTATAAACCTCAAATGACGCTTCAAGTGACGCGTTCAAGTGACGGTTAAACCCTAATTTGAGATTACGAAGTGCCGCTATAAGTGACGCGTTCAAGTGACGCAGCGAGTGTCGCAAAACGGCTGTAAAATCCCAAAAACCCTAAAATACGAATTTACGTGAACCAAACGAAAATTCCTTGAACCCTAATGGATGAAACCTGTTGTTAATGATGAATATCATCTGTAAATCACCTTGTCAACTCGAAATCCGTAGGTATTCTCAATTCTTGATCTGAACTAAAACCGAAATCACTCCAAAACATCTTCAAAAAGTCAATCTAAACACCTATAAGCTCTGATACCAGTTGAGAGTGCCCTATACGTTGGACCTAAGTGATGATTGACTGCTATTGAGAGGCGGAAACACTCAATTGCACAAAACACTAACAAACACAAACCGAAACAATTGATTCAAACAAAGTAGAATTGTTTATTAGCTTGAATAACGTATGGAACTTGATTACAGATGGTTTAGTCGACAAATGGTGCTAGGGTTTCGTCAACCCTAGCCGAAAACCCGTAGGTTTCTATTTATACACAAATTCTGGCCGACATGCGTCACTTGTGGAAGTGTCGCATGTGGCCGCCTTAATGCGTCACTTACCTAAGTGTCGCTATGCGTCACTTAGGCAAGTGTCGCCTAACCTAAAACTTAAGTGTCGTATTATATAAAATCTATATTTCTATCAAACGACTAACGACACTTTTACAACTCGATAGACCAATTGAAAGAGAAACAAATATGCATAAACAGTCTACTGCGGTTGTTGGGTTTATGATTAGGTTTTCAAACATAGAATAATTACGTACAACAGTTTAACATGCTAGAATAATTACAATGATATGTATGAAATAATGTCGAACAATTTAACCGATCGTTAGATAGACTTTCCCAACTTATTCCGCGGGGTCACTCCTTGTTTATTCAACAATTTGTGCCACGATACGGACGTCTCAGACGATCGAGACTGGGGAATAGGATTCGAGGTTAGTTGTCGGTTAAATTGGTACTACATTTGGGAGAACTTCTGGTGTAGCCTACACTCCATATCTGTTATCCATGTGACATGTTATTTATTTGATTGTGGACAACTCTACGTTAGATAAGTAATAGGATAGAAGTTATGGCCCATTAGGACATATACAGTAATGATACGGGATCTCTGGGCGAGGCATAGGAAATACCGTAAAACGGCTCAGTACTTGGTATAGCGCTGGAACCACCTCTGGTGAAGTACAAATGCGTGGAAGCCACGAAAAGGCCGTAGGTACAGTACTATGTTGAACATCGTTCAGAGACCCCAAATCAGCACTGCTAGGATTCATTATAATTAGAGCCACAATCCTCATAACTACCCCTAAATAGCATATACTGACATCATAGCAAACACTTACGTAATCGATAGATCTCTCAGCGACTACACTCCTCATTTACTTTTCTGTCTTTAGTTTAAAGTAGAATAGCCCCTCAAAAAGTTTTAAATCTTAGCTAAATTACCTAAGATAATTAATCCTCCTAAGATCCCATGCCCGTTGTGGTTTAAGAACGACACCTGAGTCATACATACTTCTTATACAAGTAGTGGTGTAACTTAGGCTTCCCAGCAAAATATAAATTTTTAAAACCCTCTGATCTGCAACCCGACTGGACAGTCAGCAACGACAAGGAAGCAATTCCTTGACCGACCATTGGGAGGCGATCAATGTGCCTAGTCATGCGATGCCCCTCTTAGATTATCGTTCCTTGTTTAGGAAATTTCTACCTTAATTTCCTTAAGTTTTTGAAATATTTTCCTCATATTTTGAAAATGGTTTCTTTCAGGCATACCAAAACTAAAAAATTTGAAGTTATTCGCAAGATTTAGCTCATATTTTCGTTTTTATTGAAAGATATTTTTAAAAAATTTGAAAAAAATTAGGGAGCATTTTCTGAGATATGCTATATAGACATAAAAATGATTTGACAAAGGTATTCCATACCTACCATCCCACACTTGGAGGAACATGGTCCCTAATGTTCTCTTGGGTTGAGATTTTACGACTAAAATCTCACACTTAGAGTTTGAATATGTAAGCAAATATTTCCTAAGTGTTAATTTGGGCTGGAATCCCACACTTAGTGATAAGTTAGGATGTGACACAGATTATAACACATAAACTCAAGTAAACTTAGAATCATTATAAACGGAGAAAGGTTTAATGTACTCCCCTGATGGCACCCGTCAGCGGCTGTGTGATGACAATGCTGGCGGGCGATCGTGTGTGTTTAAATTTATATTCGCTGGGGTCTATGTATGACTTACTAATACTGAACCAAGGGCTAGTAGATGGTAAGTATGACCTAGAGTCATTCTTAAAGAGAAACTAAATTGAAACGGAGGTGATCCAATCAATCTTTCTTTTCTAGTAAAGGGGTTTTAAAAGAGTGCGTTGGGAGTTTGGTTTAGTTAACTAAGTAAAGTAAATAAAGAGAATAAATGTAATAATAAATCAGATAATGGAAAGTAGTATTTGTTGTGAGTTCATTAGCTAATAATATGGGATGATGACTTTCACGGGAAAATGATTAACTAAATTAGAATTGTTTGCAAGATTCAATAACTTATGGTATAACCAATAGATTCCCTATTAGTCGGTTATCAACTAATATGTCACGAGGAACTAAGGTGTCATGATTCTGGTCAGACAGACGATGCTCAACTCTCCACACTCTCCTTTGAGGGAGTCAGTGGCCCATATTATTGAACGCATTTGCTCGTGGGCGAAGGAATAGAGTAGCAGGTCCATAACACGTCTAACCGTTCTTAATAACATAAAGATTATGAGTCTTATAAGCAACTAACTTAGGGTATACGTTCGGACTTATTTACCAATTCCTATTAGTAAAACATAAGAGTGATAAGCGAGGGAAAACGTTTAGGTTTTGTTGAGACATAGTGAGCTGAGGAAGAAACGAGATGATGATAAAGATGATGATCCCAATGCTCAGAAGGATAGTGAGCTGGCTGGTCCTTCAACGACTGGTCAGCAGACTATTATTCAGGGGGAGTCTGTTGAGACATAGTTTGTGACAACAGATCTAGCTTTGCAATATGACTAGTGTAATTGTTATCATGTTGATATATTGGTTTAGATTTGTAAATTGATATTGTTTTGATATTAATATTCGTTAAATATATTATTATGATAAAGTGTTAGATGAATATAGATTTTAACAATATACATATGCTGCGAGTTGAGTTATTTGTTTGAGACGTTTGTTGCGAGTCGAGATCTCAAGTCGCAAGGCTTTGCGATGCGAGATGAGATCTGAACTCGCAGAACTCAACAAAAGACAACGAGCCGAGTTCATGGGCTTGGGCTGCGTAGCGAGTCGAGTCAACTCGCAGGCCTAATGGCTGCGAGTTGAGACGAGAATATATATGTTTTTCATACGTGAAAAACATAATTAATTTTCAATTTTTAAGAAACTTTTGACAAATTTACATAACACTTTTGGAGATCAATCTGCGAACTCAGTTAGTATTTCCAGAGAAACACAAAAACTAAAGGCTAGGTTTTTGACGTTTATTCGTAAGAAACAAAGCAATTGGTTAACCTAAACGCGAACGAAATCGTTATTAGTAAGATAACATCGTATTGAGGAATTCCGCACCTTAATACTACAGATAACGAAGTTATCGATCCTAGAACTAGGGACTTACAATTGGTATCAGAGCTTTCGGGCTAGATAACGAGTGTTGTTTGAATTTCGGGTTAATCGCGTGTGATTTAGGATTGTTTTGACGTGCATTAGTGCGTAAAAACGATCAAAATCATTCTCTGGACGATTTAGGGTTTGTTTACGATCGAAATTTCCAGTTTTAATCGTAAAAATACCAAAAATCTCTGATTTCGTAATTTTCAGCCGTTTTGCGAGTTGAGATTAGGGTTTCAGAATAAGTCTGCGAACCGAGTTGAACTTGCGAGTCGACATCCTTGCGAGTTGACATTCTGCGAGTCGAACTTCTTTGTGAGTTGATATATTCTGCGAACCGAGATCTCTTGCGAACTGAGATCACTTGCGAGTTGACATCACTGCGATCCGAACTGAGACTTGCGAACCGAGATTTTGCGAGTCGAGCTGAGATTGCGAGTTAAACTGAGTTTTGCGAGTCGAGATTTTTACTTTATCTAAATTTGCAAATACATTTTAACTTTAAACTTTACGATGTCAGACCTTAGCAAAATGATTGAGATGGAACACGAGATTGGCAAATCTAATGTCCCACCTAAATTGTTGAGAGTTAAGGACTATTTTAGCTGGAGGGATAGGTTTGAATCTTACTGTAGATTCCATGATCTATCTATCTGGATGTGTATCAAGAATGGATACACGGCACCTACCCAGACTGTTGAATCTGCAATTGTGGTTCTCACTTATCAACAGATGAGTGAAGCACAAAAGAAGGAATTTGAGATTGAGAACAAGGCTCATTCATCAATCAAGATGAGTCTTCCTAAGGAACTCAATCATCAACTCAAATCCTTCCATACTGCTAGATCTTTGTGGACAGCTCTTGAAAAGAGATGTGAAGGAAGCCCACAAGTTAAAGCAGGCAAGAAAAATCTCCTGAAAAAGCAGTTTACTGTGTTTAAAGCTATGAAAGGAGAAGATCTTGATGCATATACCACAAGATACTACCATTTACTGAGTGAGCTAGATGATCATGAGATTATTTCTACAGAGACTGAGAAAACCGACAAATTTATTGAGGGTTTACCGTCTAAGTGGGAAATGCATGGCATAATGCTCAAAGACAATGATGAGAGGTATGCTACCATGACCTTAGAGCAGGCAATTGATAAGCTCAGAGGTTATGATTTCACCAAGAAAACTAGAGATACTGATTCTGATCAGGCTCAGGATCCGGGACTTTATCATGGAAAATCTTCTATCTCTACTGCTTCCTCGAGCTCGACCACTGCTTTATTTGTTGGTAATGCTGAAGGAAAAGGTGAAATGATTACCGATGATCTGTGTCTTCTTACGTCATCTGGTAGTGATGCAAAGGGCAAATCAACTGAGAAGTCACCTCAGGAGCATCAAAAGATGCCTATGAGTGTGAAATCTGCTGAACAGCAATCATCTGTTCTTGCTTCCTTTGTAGCTTCTTATGAAAACTACCTTCAAGGGAAAATCAATGATCCAATTATGTTTGACGAAGATTACAATCAGATTGACCCTGATTATCTAGAAGAAATAGACCTTCAGGACGAACTTGCTATGTTGTCAAGAAGGGTAAAGAATTTCTTGAAGAAAACAGGTAGAAAGGTAGTTGGCAATAGATCAGGGTTTGATAAAACCAAGATCAAGTGTTTTAACTGTCAAGGTTATGGACACTTTGCAAGAGAGTGCCAAAGACCTAAGGTAGAAGCTGGAAATGGACAACAAGGTTCGGGAAGTACTCTCGCTTCCAAAGCCTTAGTTGTGAAACAGTTGGATGGATCGTATGAATGGAAAGCTCAATCTGAAGAAGCTTTCATGGCTGAGATTGATGGATCTACATCCTATATGCCTACTGATGCAGAGGGTGAGGTAAAAGTGCCAGAGGTTGCAGCTAAAGCAAGTGATGAAGATGTGCTAGATATGGAGTCAACTGAAAACATGACTCCTGAAGACTTTGTAGCACGCATGGCTGAAATCCAAACAGACAAGAAAAGGGTATGTATTGATATTCTTACTCTTGCTGATGTCTGTTATTTAGTTACTGATTTGCAGTCACAGGTTAGTGTTTTAAATGTAGCAAACAAAAACCTGATATCTCAAGTTAGCTTATTGACTGAATCTAGTAAGACTGTTAGATCTGAACTTGAACTAGCCAAGATTGATGTGCGTAGGTTAAGTGACGATAAACAGGACTTAAAAGATAAAATTAGGTCTGATGCTTCTGATAGGAGTGCTCTTAGAGATACCATTAATGAAAAAGCTGTTATCATAGATGGTCTCTATATTAATCTAAAAGACTTAAATCAGAAATTAGCTAATAAGGAGAAAGAGCTAGCTGACTGTAAATTGAAGCTAGTTGAGCAAAATAGAAAGATAGAAAATTATAGATCCACTGAGATGGACAAAATGCTTGATGCTCAACGAAGTATAAAGGATAAGACAGGATTAGGTTACAATGAGACACCACCTCCTTTCAATTCAAATTACACTAAGCTTCCAGAAGATACTGAAAAGACTGAAGTAAGTTCTGAGAAAACAGTAGCTAAAACTGATCTGTCAGAGGCACAGAAGGAGTTTATTAAGAATCCTTCATCTGATGATAGTAAGAGAGTTTCTTTCACCAAAGTACAATTTGTGCCGGGTGGAGTAATTTATGATACTAAGATTGATGACTGATTAATAAAGAGCATATTATTAATCCTTTAGTGCCTAAGACTCCAATAGCGGTTACCAAAGTTAGTAAGTCACGAAAACAGATGTCATGCTTCAAGTGTCACCAAAAAGGACACGTATCTTCTTGTTGCCCAAATAAGAAGTTGGAAGCTATACATAAGTTAGTGACTACTGATAAGACACCGACCACTTCTAGTCCGATTGTAGATAGGTTAGGCTCCAAACCGGGATTAGGAAGCAAACCTATAAACATTCTGAAAAGAGATGGTAATCATAGTGTCTCTCCACCTAAACCTAAAAGGGCTTATACTCCAAACGAAAATACTTTCAATAAACAAAGAGATAAGACACCTTCGAGGTTTAGGACCCCAAGTAGAAACCATAGTCAATTTGAGAATGGTTCTACTTCGAGTGCACAGGGATCTAAGTATGTGCCTAGGAGGTTTTCTACTCACTCTCCTCATAGGCCCAAGACTATAGATCATAAACAATCTCAAACTCCTGTGAAAGCTACCAAGACTCCAAATGGAAACAGTTATGGTCACTTTAAGGAGGTTCAGATTGTAGATGATCAGGGACAAACCAATTCCGTAATGGCTTGGGTCCCTCTTGATAACTAACTGTGTACAACTTGTTATGTGTAGGAGCAGACTGTGAACAAGGACAGTTGGTGGTATGTAGACAGTGGATGCTCAAGACACATGACAGGTGAACGAAGTCTACTGAAGGACTTCACAGAAGGTTTCAAGCAAAAAGTAAATTTTGCAGGAGACAAAGGAGGAGTAATTACCGGGAAAGGAAAAGTTTCAAATGGAACTTTGATTCTAGAGGATGTGAATTACGTTGAAGAACTAACTCACAACCTAGTGAGTGTTTCCCAAGTCTGCGATAAAGGTCATCCAGTTCATTTTAATGAAAAGGAGGCCTTAGTTCTGAAGCCAGGCTTCATAATTCCTGAAGAATGGATATTGATGAGGGCACCAAGGAAGAAGGACATCTATGCGATAAACATGGGTGTTCCTAATTCTTCAATGGTGTCGACATGTTTACTATCCAAGGCCTCAGAAGCAGATGCACTTTTATGGCATAGGAGAATGGCACACCTAAACTGGAGAAAAATGAATTTTATAACTAAGAATGGGTTAGTTCTAGGTGTACCACAAAATCGTTTCGAGTCTGAAGACAAGTGTGTTGCTTGCCTCAAAGGAAAGCAGCACAAGAAACCACACAGGTCTAAGACTGAAAACTCAATCTCCTCGCCATTTGAACTGCTGCACATGGACCTCTTTGGCCCTATAAGCAAGAGAAGTCTAGGTGGCAAGTGGTACTGTTTAGTTATCACAGATGATTACGCTAGATTCTCATGGGTATTCTTTTTAGGATCTAAAGATGAAACTCCAGGAATTTTAATAGAGTTCTTTGATCTAGTAGAGAATGTCTATAAAACAAGAGTTAAGCGTATTCGTAGTGATAACGGAACAGAATTCAAAAATTCAACGTTGAATATCTATTGCTTAAGCAAAGGGATAATTCATCAATTCAGTGCACCATATGAACCTCAACAGAATGGTGTAGCTGAAAGGAAGAATAGAAAGTTGATTGAAGCTGCTAGAACTATGCTTGCAGATTCAAAGCTTCCGGTCTTCTTTTGGGCAGAAGCGGTGAATACAGCATGTCATGTTCTAAATAGGGTTCTTACGGTCAAAAAGCGTAACAAGACTTGTTATGAATTATTGAATAATAAGAAACCTAATCTGAAGGGATTTGAACCCTTTGGAGTTCCATGTTCAATATTGAAAATAGGACATCAAGCTAAATTTGGTGAAAAGGCGGACGAAGGATTTTTCCTAGGTTATATGCCCAACTCACCAAATAAAAGAGTTTTCAATAAAGTCACAGGACGACTGGAAATTGTTTATAACATTGAAGTTACGAGCTATGTACCTGTTGTACATACGGGATTAGATTGGCAATTTGACTATTCAGATCTCTTTCAGTCATTTAAAGTTCCTATAAGTGACTTTGTCAGTGATTCAGAGATCTCTAAACACTTATTGTCTGAAGAATCGGACAATGGTCCTTCTTCAACATCGAGTGTTCTGAAATCCGGAATCAGGACACCAAATGACTCAAATGAAGCTTCTTCAAGTGGGTCACAACAACCTTCAAAGGATAAGTATCAAGAAACTGCAGATTCTGAAAAGGATCTTCAAACAACGTTTGATGATATACTTACCTCTTTGAATCATTTAAGGTTGTCTTCAGCAAGTTCAGAAGATATTCCTTCATTAGAAGAGATTGGTACTAACTTAGGAGATGAGTTAATAGTTGATCCTATACCAGTTACAAGAATGAGTAAGAATCATCTCGTTGAAAACATCATCGGTGATATTAATACTCCTGTTCAGGGATTCCTAATCAATGTCTATATTCAATGTCTATATTCATGCTTTATCTCACAAATCGAGCCTAAAAATGTGCAGATGGCTCTCAAAGAAAGTTCGTGGGTTGAAGCTATGCAAGAAGAACTGCAACAGTTCTCTAAGTTACAAGTATGGGAGTTGGTTGACCTTCCAAAGGGAGAATATCCAATTGGAACTAGATGGGTATTTAAGTGTAAGAGAGATGACCGGGGAGTCATTACTCGCAATAAAGCTCGTCTAGTAGTTCAAGAGTTTAATCAACAAGAGGGGATAGATTACAATGAAGTGTTTGCACCAGTTGCTAGGGTAGAAGCAATTAGAGTATTCTTAGCATTTGCCTCTTTTAAGGGTATCAAAGTTTATCAGTTGGATGTTAAGAGTGCCTTTTTGTATGGCAAAGTTGAAGAATTGGTGTATGTTTCACAACCGCCAGGGTTTACTGATTCTGAACATCCAGATAGAGTATATCGCTTGAATAAGGCTCTATATGGATTACATCAGGCACCTAGGGCATGGTATGGAACGCTATCAACTTATCTACTTGAGAATGGATTTACAAGAGGATCAATTAATAGTACACTTTTTGTAAAATGGAATAAGAATGACTTTCTATTAGTACAAGTATATGTTGATGATATTATCTTTGGATCTTCGGATGAAAAGATGTGTCAAGAATTTGAGAAAGTCATGAGAAAAAGGTTTGAGATGTCTGCAATGGGAGAGTTAAATTTCTTCTTAGGATTACAAGTTGATCAAAAGAAGGATGGATTCTTTATTCATCAATCTAAATATACATATGAGCTATTAGAACGCCTTAAGATGGATGAAAGTAAGGTCTATAATACTCCAATTCCAGTTAATCACAACCTTGGTCCAAATACATCGAGTGATAGCGATGTGGATCCAAATCTTTATAGAGCCATGATCGGATCACTAATGTATTTAACTGCCTCTAGGCCTGACATTATGTTTGCTGTTTGTATTTGCGCAACATATCAGGCAAATCCGAAAGAGTCACATATGCAAGCTGTGAAACGGATTCTTCGTTATCTCAAAGGGAAACCGAAGCTGGGACTTTGGTATCCGATTGATGGAGACTTAGATCTTATAGCTTATACTGATTCAGATTATGGAGGATGCAATCAAAATAGGAAATCTACGACCGGAGGATGTCAATTCTTAGGAGGTAGATTAGTATCTTGGCAGTGCAAGAAGCAAAGCTCAGTAGCCATTTCTACATGTGAAGCTGAGTATGTAGTAGCTGGCAGCTGTTGTTCTCAAGTTCTTTGGATTCAACAGCAACTGCGGGATTACGGGTTAAATATAACCAATACTCCTATGATGATTGATAACGAATCTACAATGTCAATCACCAACAATCCGGTAAAGCATAGTAAAACTAAGCATATTGATATTCGACATCATTTTATTAGAGACTGTGCTGAGAAGAATTTGATAAAGTTAGTTAAGGTTCCATCTTTGGATAACTTAGCAGACTTATACACCAAGGCGTTTGACAGAGCGAGATTTGAGACGTTGGTTCAACTTAACGGAATGAGAAATCCAGAGTGATTAGTCTTCCAAGGGTATTTTTGTAATAGTTAATAGTCTGTATTATATTTTTTTTTTAAAAAAAAAGGTAGGCGTATGGCATTCATTTGCTTGTTACCTGAGGGGAATCGCCTCTAATAAAAAAATACCTGAAGTTCTTTTAGAAAAAGCTTTAAGTTTTGGCTGTAAAAACTTGGGAGATGATAGTACATTAGGAGAATACGGTTTCGAATAATAACCTTAAGTATTAAGAATGATATGTTAGTAGATTCTAATAAGTTGCATCAAAATGATAACTGTTAATTAGGATTATACTTATATTTATCTTATTATACACCTATATCCACTGATTATAACTTGTCCTTTTACCTAACAAGTGATAATAATAACTTAATTCTAGTCAGCTTCATCATACAATTTATTGGTAGGCAGGTTATGCTACGATTTCCGAGCAGTTAAGAAGTATAACTGTCATGTGTACTATCTTATGTGATCTGTTATATAACGTATGACATATGTCTTAATTGTTGAATGATAGTACTACCATACACTGTGATCTAAAATAAAAAATTATGAAATGATACAAAGTATCATAATGTCAAAAGGTGAGTTATATGTTTCGAAAGGGCATCATTTAGTAACCTCTACCTTACATATGAAAGATACAAAGTATCTCGTGTCAAGTGTATGTTATATGCTTCAAAAGAACATCATTTAGTAATCTCTACCTTGATATTACAAGATACAGTGTTATGTGTTGTACTTGAATTCTTCAGTATGTTGTATAGTAGAAAACACTAGATCTTGTGCACATTAATAATAAAAGATTGGCTTAGAAATCTGTGTGTAATCTGTTTATGTGGATTATAATACCGGTAATTGTCTTGAACTGTCTATGATATTTGAACTTTCACTTTTGTGAATAATAAGAAATCATAAGTTATATTTTAATGAAATGTTATATCATGTGGATAAAGGTACATAAGATATAATTTTATAAATATAAGTTTATTACTGATTAACGTTGTGATTTTCTTGTGCTTATATGAATTTCATGAGGTATGTATACTAACAATCATCTTAGACTTATTGTAATATAATAAGTCCCGCTTATTCTCTCTAATATGATTCCTAAGCAGTTACAACTTTAAGAGTGTTATATTAAGTTTTTTTTTTTTTCTTAAAATGTTAGTAGTTTTATTACTTTAACGTTTGTAATTATTTCTTTGAATTAATAAACGTTTTAATTACTATTCTTGTTTACCCTTTGGAATTGAATTATACTGGATATTTAGTATAAATGTTGAACAAATGTCTGTTGAAAATTGAAAATATTATATAAGTTACGTGGAATATTAATTGAAAGTCTTTCGACTCACAGTGTAGTCGAGCAGCGTGTCCTGATTTTTTTTTATCAGCGGTTAATTTTTCTATTATAACTTATATATATATATTTTTACATAAACTGAAGACCAGTAGGTATATCAGTGAATAATTTTAGCTTGATGATTTGTCTTTATACAAGATTAACTGTATCACGGGTTTAGTCGGTTAATATATGTAAGAAGATTATCGTTGAGGAAAAATTATGCGAAAATATTTTATTTTAAATGTTTAGGCTAAATAGTTACAGAGATAACTATTCACATAAAAGGGTTCTCAATTTATACTTAGTATTAAATTCGTATTTTATTTAATTTTGTGAGTTTGACTAGTCAACCTTGCGAATCGAGATGTATTGCGAATCGAGTACAGAGTATAAAAGGGTGGTCAAACGAGTCAAAACACTCCACCGAACCCATTTGATTTGCGAGTTCACTTAAGCTCTGCGAATCCACTTCCTGCGAAACGAGTCGAACAGAGTACTTATCTTGATTTCGATTTGCCTAGTTACCAGGACGATTTTTTGATCCATAGCTTTTATACACTTTCAAATTGCGAACATATTGAGGTATAAACCAATGGATTTCACCGTTTAAATTACACGAAATCGAAGTTTTTATCATTCTAGGGTTTCGTTTCAAACTTTGAACGATTAATGTAGATTAAGGTGTTATTTGACAAGAATCTTGTAGATTAATGTTAAACGGACCTTAATGAACGTAAATAAATCAATAGATCACTTTTTCATAGACAGATTAATTGATTTTAGTTTCACCTCGCAACATCAGTTCATGCTGCGAGTTGAACACTCGACTCGCAGACTTAGCGAGTTGAGATTTTTTACTTTGACTATTTGACCATGCGAGTCGAGTTTCACTTCAACTCGCAGATTACATTTAGCGAGTTGAGATTGATTCTTTGACTTGTTGACCATTGCGGACCGAGTAGATTAGCGAATCGACTTGCGAGTCGAGTTGCGGATTGACTTGGTTAGCGAGTTGACATGGTTGCGAGTTGAGTTGCGAGTTCACTTTAGATTTTTGCGAGTTAAATAAATTGTAAAAATAAAATGTAACATGCAATTTTAACTTTAATAATAAGCTACATTTATTTGTGTATCTCACTTTAAACGCTTATTAAAATATGTTTTGACGTATGAATTTTATATTAATACGTGATAACATATATATTAAAAATATATGATTATATCGAAAGTCTACCGATTCACAGAGTAATCGAGTGGCGTGTTCTGACTTTTAGTTAGCGGTATAATATATATATATCTTTTAAAACGTTAATGATTTGAGACTTTTAATTTACAAGTAATTAACGTTAAATACATATTGGACTTACGTACTGTTTCAGTTATCAGTTATATATGTGTTTATCTTGTTACGAACTAAGGTGTTAGATGATCATTTTGGTTCATAAACACTGTAGTTTATAACTTACTAACGTGTTTTATGTTTTGTCATTTGTGTTTTTATAGATATGGCGAGACAATTCGATAAAGGTCACAATCTTCTTGTTGATCTAGATCTTGATGCACGTGGAGCTAATCGAGTAGCTCAAGTGCTTACATTCTTTGCACGTTCACGCATTAGATATGCACTTACCGCGTCTCCACAGATTTCTCAGACTATACTGAACGACTTCTGGGAAGGTATTCAGTATGACGAGACGATCAACCCACCGGTTATTCGCACAACGGTCAATAATCGACCGGTTGTTTTCTCTGCTGGCGATCTACGTCAGATTTTACGCTTGGGGACAGTAGACCAAGAAGATGGTCCGACTGAGTACCCTAGTGATTTTGTTGAGGGTGCGATAGGTCGTATGGGGTATACAGGAGATAAGAGGGGACGTCAGTTCCAAAAACCTCTGGTTATTGGACAGTGGAGGTTTTTGTGGCATGTTATTGTCACAGTTTTTGCACCAAAGAAGGGAGGCTTCGATGAATTAAGCCCTGCCCTTGTATCAGCTGCACTGTCATTGGTTTACAACAAACCATACATTTTTTGTGATTATATTTTTGGAGAGATGGTTAGACAGATTTCGGGTTCTGTTAGATCACGGTTTCTTGTTTATCCACGTTTTTGTATGCTGATCATTCGCGCTCGTCTGCCAGAGCTTGTTATTCCTGGGCCATTTTTACGTGTAGATACTATTGGGCTTCGAGGATACAATGCGATGTTTCTGCAGTCAGTGAGAAAGGAAGGGGTAGTGAAACCTGAGGAGAGAGAACTTTTTGGTTTTCTTGTTGATCCTACCTATGTGACGCCACCGAACAATGGTTGGCTAGATGTTGATGCTGAAGCTGTGGTTCCTGAACCGTTAGCTGATGTGGTTCATGCTGATGATCCACAAGAGCTGATTGAGGATGTTTTGGAACAACCTGAACATGCTGGGGTACAGGTGAACCCAGATGTTGTTCAAAAGGTGATTCAGGAGGTGCTTGTAGAGCATGATGATGCTACTGATTCCTTGCTACGGGATATTGATAGTTATGTTGCTTCACCTGAGGTAATTTTATAATTATATAGTAATATTGGTACTTAGTTGTTATATCATTATCATATTATTATTATATATAATACACATGTTATCGATATTTAGTTAATTAGATAATATTTCTAATTATAAAATATAAATATCATTATGATCAGGGAGCTGAGACTGCAGACCCAGAGGTCATTCGACCTGAGGGTGAGCAGGGACAGTTAGATGGATCTGAGGTTTTACCTTCTAAGGTATTTATCAGATTAATCATAAATATATAGAACTCGTGTGATAGAGCTTTTAGCTAATCATAAATGTTTGATATATTTAATATTTAGGATCCTGATGTTGGTCCATCTGGAGGCCGTGATGGTCAATCGGCTTCAGATGATGATGATAGTACTCCTTCTCCACCTCCAGGTGCTGGTTATATTCGATACCGATCTCGGATGATTCCAGATCCAGCATTGAAGGAGAAGAGGAAGGCTAAGGAAGTCGATCCTGACTTCAGTCTTGTTGATGAAGGTTCTGAGGAAGAGGATACACCTCTTATTACTCGACGCCGTAAGCGTTCCAGGACTTTGACCATTCAGGATGGTATGTAATATTTAAAAGTTAGATAATCTTAACTTGTTGTTTATCAGGAGTTCAAACTGAGACAGTTGATTCTGTGACAGTTGCTCGAGATACACCGCAGGTGGAGAATGTAACACCGGTGGTTACTGAACAGATATCTGTACCTATTGAGGTAAGGGATATAAGTTTAGTTATACAAGTGTTATATAATTAATTAGAGATTGAGACAGACTAATCTGTAACAATTACTTAATTAATTTTGTTTAACTTAACAGGCTGAGATCAATAACGCTAGTAGATTTGCAGCTACTCTTCTTAAGGAAGCGTTATCTCAAGCTATTCCACCACTTACACGAGATTCATACATCGCTTCAGTGACACCACCTGGACCACATACTATTTCTGTTACTCCTACGACAGATACTGAAAGGATTACATCCTTAGAGTCTAGAGTTAAGGATTTAGAGAAACTTACTTCGAAGATTCCAGGGATGTTAGCTGAAAATGTCTCTCTTGCTCAGCAGATGGTTCATATGAGTACATCATATTTGACCCTGCTAAACACTCATAATACTTTGCTTGATGATTTTACTGCCCAGCGACTGAAGCTTGAACACTTAGAACGGTTAGTGTTGAGAGTGAATTCAGGACAGTCAGCTCAGGGGGAGATATTGGTATATCTAGAATCTTGCAAAGAAGATGAGTTGAGGAAGAAACGAGATGATGACAAAGATGATGGTCCCAATGATCAGAAAGATAGTGAGCTGGCTGGTCCTTCAACGACTGGTCAGCAGACTATTATTCAGGGGGAGTCTGCTGGTGTAAGTGCAAGTGGTGATGGTGCTGGTACAAGTGCTACAAGAATAAGTGAAGCTGGTAAGACAGTTTAGACTTGTGTAGTTATTTGTATTTAAAATTTAGTTGAATTGTAATTGTAATTTATAATTGTAACTAAATATTTGTAACTTAATGGTTTTGTAATATATTTAATTTGAGATTATTATTATTATTATTACAAGTTAAATATATTAGAAATTGTTTAAGTTATTTGATTTTAAAAGGTTAAATAAATTAGTGATCGAAAGTCTTCCGACTCATTGAGAAGTCGAGCGGCGTGTTCTGATATATTTCAGCGGTCAAAATTTATTTTAACTTAAACATTTTAGACTTGAGAGTTTTTATAACTGACAAGTTAAATTTGTATGATTTGTTTAAAAAAAAACTAGACAAATGATATATAATTTTAAAGATATAATTGAAAGTTAAGATCTTATGATATAACAGTTCAATTAAGTCTTAGAAATTATATAAGTTAATTAATTGTAAACTTAAATGTTTGGTGATTCTTCATAGTACATTAGAGTTTAAATTTAATTAATGTTTGTTAAGTGTTTGATATAAGACTTAAGAAATCTTAGATTGATAATCAATAAAAGATTTATAAGTTATATATATTTCGCGTTTATATTACACAAAAGGATTAGTATTAGAATTCTTAGATTGATTCAGGGAAATCAATAAGAGAATTTAAATCATTAATATATTTGTGTTTGTTTGTTTTCTCTAGGAATGGAAAGTCTAGATCTATCAGATTCAGAAAATGATGTTTTGGATGAGATAGATGAAGATATTGATTATGATCTTGAAGAGGGTGAATTTCAACCGCCTACAGATTGGACTGCTGTTTCTGAGATAGTGCATGACATGGGTGTAGATCCAGATGTTTATGTTGATGAACACCATGTGAGCCCATCTAGAACAGAGGTTATTATTGAAAATGATGAAGGTCCAACGGTTGTCGATGTAGATGAAGAGATCGATGACTCAACTGATTCAGATGAAGAAAATCTTCTTGATAAGCATAAAGATAATCCTATATTCAAGCCTTTGCCAAAGAAGAAGAAAGAAAAGCTTGGTATATCAGAAATTGATATTACGGGTAAGCGTATAGCAAAAAGAGGGATTATAGGATGGTATTTTGATGCTGATCTAAAACTGTTTGCTATTAAGAGATATGATGGAGTTCAATATTTTGAAAGAAAACTTGCAGTTTTTTGGTCTTTGCCTAGATTTGAGATTAAGGATTTGGCTAGATTATCATTGAATAACCCAAGTGATGATTTTGTTGGAAGATATGTTGAACACATAATCAAGACTGAGGTTAGAGCGAATAAGTTTGAAAAGATTAAGCCAAGGAAAGGAAAGACAATTAAGTTAGAAGAAAGAAGTCAAAGAACTGGTAGAAGAAGAAGGAAGAAGATTTATCCAGCTATAAAATGTGTGCAGCAGATTCCACTGAAGAAGATGCCTCAAGATATTTTGGGAAATATGAAGAGTTGGCATGTGGATTCAGAAACTGGAGAAGCTGTAATGGTTGAAGCTGATGATGAGGTTGAAGGTGGTGAAAGAGAGATCTTCAGAGTTTATGATCATCGTCATCTTATGAACATGTCAAGAAAGGATTTATTGAAGTTAAATGAGAACAGAATTCTTTGTACTAAAGCATGGGGTGATTTAGCATGAGATTATCAAATGATGATAAAAACTTGTATGAAGATGAAGATTTTTGCAGGTAGTAAGATTTACTCTTAAAAGCCAAAGACAATGTGAAGATAAAGATGCTAGAGCTATTGTCAAGGGGGAGTCTGTTGAGACATAGTTTGTGACAACAGATCTAGCTTTGCAATATGACTAGTGTAATTGTTATCATGTTGATATATTGGTTTAGATATGTAAATTGATATTGTTTTGATATTAATATTAGTTAAATATATTATTATGATAAAGTGTTAGATGAATATAGATTTTAACAATATACATATGCTGCGAGTTGAGTTATTTGTTTGAGACGTTTGTTGCGAGTCGAGATCTCAAGTCGCAAGGCTTTGCGATGCGAGATGAGATCTGAACTCACAGAACTCAACAAAAGACAACGAGCCGAGTTCATGGGCTTGGGCTGCGTAGCGAGTCGAGTCAACTCGCAGGCCCAATGGCTGCGAGTTGAGACGAGAATATATATGTTTTTCATACGTGAAAAACATAATTAATTTTCAATTTTTAAGAAACTTTTGACAAATTTACATAACACTTTTGGAGATCAATCTTCGAACTCAGTTAGTATTTCCAGAGAAACACAAAAACTAAAGGCTAGGTTTTTGACGTTTATTCGTAAGAAACAAAGCAATTGGTTAACCTAAACGCGAACGAAATCGTTATTAGTAAGATAACATCGTATTGAGGAATTCCGCACCTTAATACTACAGATAACGAAGTTATCGATCCTAGAACTAGGGACTTACAGGTTTCTTGCATACCTTACTTTAGGTTTCACAGGTTAGGAAAGAGTATCATTTTAGATTGGATTTTAAACTTGCCTTTCATGATACAGTTAACAAAACCCTAGGTTTTCGTAAATGGTTATTTAGCCTATAGCCTACCTACTCTAATCTAACTAATCTAATTAAAATGCTGACGACTTTTTGCAGAAAGTTAAACCCAGACCATGTCAGAAAATGCTATGGTAGTTCACAATGTATTTAATCGTTTACCGATTTTTCCGTTGTAAATTTAATTGTTTCGTGATGTTTACATGATAATTACATTGTGATTGTAAGTGTACAATACTCATGGTAATTCCACGTAATCACATTGCATTTTATGATGCTTGCATGACGTTACAATTAAACTATAGTTTTGACGCAAATAATTATTGACCAAGTATTAAGGTTCGCGACTCCTCTTTACAAGGTTACAATCACATTTGTTAATCGAAAGGAGAATGTAAGTTTTAGGTTTAAGATCACATGATAAGTCTGTTCCTAAAGTTTCCATTTTTATAACGTCTATCCATAATACAACTCGTTTACCGGCTTCCATACGTATGTACTTTGCTTTAAAAGCATTTCCAGCACCATACCAAGTAAACAGTTGAATAGGGGCCGTTATTATTTCATGACGTATTTAAAGTCATCCCATAATTATATATGCTAACTACATCACAACAAATACAATACTAATCTACTCGCTAATCATGGCACAAACTAATTCTAGCATAATTAAAGCATACATATTTAATTAAGATAGAATAGGGAAGAAAGAACCTGGATTAGAATGCGAGAAGGAATAGACTTGAATTAATAAGCGTAATTCCAAGCATACACCAAAGATTACAAGATGTTCCTTGCTTTCGTTCTAACCTAAATAAGCTTCCTAACTAGCCTAATACTAATTTTGAAGTAAGAAAATAGAATGAGAAAGTAAGAAAGTAATATGACTAGTGCATATGGTGTGTAAGGTGTGTGTTGAAATGAAGCCTCATGCCTCCTATTTATAGGTGAAATCCGGCTTACATTAGCAACTTGAGGAGCACTTTAGAAAAAGGTGGAAAAGGTGGTGCACCAGGTACGTACAATCGTGCAAAGGTGTGGCACCGGGTACGTACAATCTCTTAAAGGTGTGGCACCGGGTACGTACAAGGACCAAAAAGCGGAAACGAGATGGGAGGGGGGAGGCCGGCACCGCCCACCATGTGGCCGGTGGTGGTGGGTGGTTGGACGGCGGCGGCTGGCACACCCCCGCCCCGGTCCGCTGTCTTTCGCTCCGTTTCTTAGTTCGTGCGTATTTTCTTTGTTATTCATCCGTTTGCGTTGATTCTTTTTGTGTTGGATTTTTATTTCAATTACAAAGACTTTGATGAAAAGTAATCCCAAAAATGAGTTTCCTATCTCCAGATATTGCGTACGAATCATTTGAATCTTTCGGCGGGCGTAGAATCTTCATTCTTTATCCGTTTTTGTTGATTCTTCTTCTGTTAGACTCGTATTTTAAAAATGAATATCTTGGATAAGATGGATGTTGATGATGGGCAATTTAGTCTTAAAATCTTGTTTTGCTGCCTTGAATCTTCAAACGTGCGTGGAATCTTCGTTTTTCATCCGTTTTGCTTGATTTTTATCGTGCAACCTTGTTTTGACCTTCTTGGCAGATGCTCGTTGATTTGAGTGTTATTTGAGTTGAAATGCCAAAAATCGTTCCAGAATGAGAGAGATATCGATAGTAAAAACGTGACTTTTTACGCGATATCAAGTATCCCACACTTAGAACTTTGCTTGTCCTCAAGCAAACTCGAACTTCCACATGGTTAAAGATAAGCAGATAATGAAATATTTTGAGGCGGAACTTTTTACTAAAGGGGGGTTTTAGGAAAAATGAAATATTTGTTCTTTGAAAAACAAGGTTGTAATCTTTGGGAGCATGCTTTTGATCTTTGATCTTGAATACATGACTAGGCGATCCTCTCAAGGTGGTCACACCAATCACTCACAGTGTTATCTATTATCAATCACTCTGGATGCCAGTCATGTATCGTTTATCATCATAGGCTTGATCAAGGATCAAATCGTTACATTTTTGGTGAGCGCGAAGTTGATCTAGCCACAATCATTATAAGGGAAGTGATGTAGGGTTTCTGGGGTGAAGTGTTGGTGATGTGAGAGGGGGTTTTGTTAGTTTTTTATTGGTTTCTTTTTTTTGGTGAAGTTGGAATTTTTGGGAAGATTGACGCCCTATTCTTTTGGTGTTTGCAGAAGGAGTCTTTTTCTCCAATTGATTTTCTTTCCTTCGAATTTTCTTTCTTGGGTTTTCTTCTTTGACGTCATATCCTTGTAGCTTCTCATCTTTGGGACTTACTATGAAGTTTGGGAGATGCTTTCGAGAAGGTAGGGATAACGTGTTTATTTATGGGTATATGGATGGGTTTAAGAATGAAGTGATTCGGTCTCCTCTTTACTCACCAATCCGGATTTGAAATGCATAATAGGAGCAAGTTCTGATTCTAAACGCATACATCAGCACACTCAAGAATCGAAAAAGTGAAGCATTAAAAGTGAATGCTTTTTATATAGCTCAAGATATTTCACGAATCGAAAGTTGGTTTGTTGTGTGCCTAGTCATGCGATGCTCTTTATGGGATTACTAAACTAATTTATCAAAAGAATTTGTATTTTATTTGTCCTTCTTCCCCAAAGTAAATCATTCTTCGTCTAAAATGATCATTTTCAACAAATTTTTAACTCAATTTTGAACAAATTTTAAATTTTCGAGTTACTTTTTGGAGAAGCAGGGTCTAAGGAGCAACGATTTTAGAATCAAGCATATACCATTATCCATTTGACAGTAGTGCAACTACTGCTATCCCACACTTAAAGGAACATCGTCTTCGATGTTATTCTAAGCTCTGTCCGGGGTGAAAATCCCACACTTAGGAGTTGAAACATCTAAGACATATTCTTTTAACGGTGTGTGTTGGGTTTGAATCCCACACTTAGTGATAAGCATAGTGGATATGGTATATTTATAACGAGTAAAAGAGACGGTATAGAAGTACTCCCCGGTAGTTGCAGTATTCATTTGCATGCATCTGCCGGACTTCGTCTTCATAGGTGCATTCTTGATCAAGTCTTCTTGTGATTAGTCTCGTAGGTGTGAACACGTCAGATATACAATTCTTCGGGTGTTGATACTTTCTTTCAGGCTGGGGCATGTATGATCCGTGTGTGAAAGATAGTCGGAGATTTCATCATTTCTTGGAAAGTAAAATTTGCAAAAATTTAAAAACACGGGTTGCCTCCCGAGAAGCGCTCTTTTAAAGTCGAGAGCTCGACTTAGTCCTTTCTTCTTCGAATGATGCTGGATGCGTCCATAGTGCTGGAGTGGTCACTGTGGATTCTAGGTAGGGCGTATCTTGGAGGAAAGTAATGGAGGAATTGCTCTATCATGTCGGCAATAAGAGTTGGTGGGTTGGTGGATCTAACTGACCGTGTAATTGATCCGTTAGGGTCAATTCTGGTGCAGGTGTAAGTTCGGACAACCTCACGCTGGGGGTGGTTTCGACCTATCGAGGCGATTAAAGCCATAAACGCAGTTCTTACTTCTTCAAAGTCACTAGCTGATGTGTGCTATGTATAGGCAATTATAATCATAAGTTTTAATTAAGGAAATACTAAATAATACTATCACACAATTCAGACAAGTGTTATCCTGATCATAGAATATAGTTTTATAAGTAAGTCCAGATTCGAACACAGGGAACATGATTTAATCTATAACTAACTATTTATTTATCCTAATTACAATTATTACAATCAATATACAATTTAACAATAATATATAAGATAGGGGGGACGTTTTAGTTCCGATCGAACATATGTATAATTGATACCAATTCTTTAATAGATAAGTTTAAAGGAACAACTTAAGAATACTAAATCGGATAGAAGATTATGACTATTTAAACTATTATTTATTACACTTATTATATCAACTTATGTCTATTTGCGTGTTGGCTATTATTATTGTGATTTACTAATGTAAAAAACCTCAAAGGTTATGACAATTCTCATATAGCAATACAGTCAAAGGTTATGTAAAGTATCACTATTTATTAAGATCTATCAACATATTATTGATGCAATTCCAGGGTCGGTTGAATTATAATGCTATTTAATATCTAATAAAACATAATCACTTAATTTAAAAACCCAAAAGGTTAGTGAGTTTATCTATAAATCAGTTAATTATGATCATTAACATAATATAACACATAATTCTTGCATAATAATATTCAATAATATAGTTCCAACATAAACATATAATTCATATAATAAACCTAATAAACATACATTTAAACATTCATAACGAAAATCTAACAAGCAATTAATTCAAATAAACAATATCCATAGTAACCCAAA